>JAIFZK010000021.1:10725000-10857500 GCA_027481765.1 Tenualosa thibaudeaui | reverse complement strand
ATCCAGGAACAGGGAGCATATTCCACAGTGAGAATTTCCAGCTCAAACTTTCTCCACCGCCAGTTATGGAAGAGTGAGAATGTTCACACCTTCTAATGCATATACATGTCAATAAAAGCACTACCATATCTGTACACAGCAGTCTTTTCTCATAAACTACTTATATAAACGATGACGAGTAATATCAGGTCATACCAAGGTCCCCAAAGGCACTGAAGCTTGATCATTAGCATTCAGTTGCAAGACGAATGAGAAATGTAAGCATAGCATATAAGTACATCTATCACAATTCCCAGATCCCAAGAAATAAGATCTTTCCTATGTTTAGGAACTTAAGATGCATCCCTCTATTGAAAAAAGGCTCTGCCATAATCTTCATTTTAAATTGCTGTTAATATCTTTTACTGCTGGAATAGTTGAATAGGTGAATTGAATGGAGCCCAGTGTGTCAGAGGTGAAGTGCTAAAGTGAAGGACATCTCTTTGTTATTATATAAAAAATAATGTCAGAGTTTAGACCTGGGCCACCTTCTACCAAGACAGGAATCTCATCAAGTGTGTGTGGGTGTGAATGAATGAAATCAGTTGCTAGGGCTACTCTTCCACCTGCTTGATGGTCTCATCTACACAGACTCTCAGAGGACTTTTCCTAATGGTGTCTGGAGTGTGTGTGTGAGAAGTGTGTGGTGGATATTACAGTCCTGAGCACAGAGAACAAAACTGTATAAAGGAAATAAAAATGACAAGAAACAAGAGACAAGGAGGCTGAGGTGGAGGAAGCAAGCAAGGAATAGTAAATGTGTAGTAAATCTATTGGCTTATTAATTAACTGGTTTAGAAAAAAAATAGTTCTAGCTTTATTTCTCCACACATAAAAGGAGTCAAGTTGCACTTTCAACAATAATATGTTGTATAAATGGACGTAGTTTTGCTTTCCAGGCTCAAAATATTCCTATAAACTGTGGCTAAAAGCAGTGACGTGGCTAAAAGCAATTATGAGATTGACAGATATGACATTGTCAATATGCCAATATATATGTATTCTGTGCATTCAGGAAGTCCAGTGACATGGTGCTTGGTATATTGTAATGTCTAAAGTCTATTTGCCATTGTAATGTTTTAGTGCAATGACACTTCATGTACAGTTGAATGAGAAAGGGGTGAATAGAATGATGGCAGAGGAAATAAAAGAAAGGAGAGATAGAGAGTATGAGGAAAGAAAGGATGGAGTCTCTCCCCCATCTCAGACTGAGGTGCATTGTTCTCTCCTCAAAAGACTGCCTTCAGCCTCCAACACACGAAAGCAGGTCAGACATACTGACTGTGGGGCCAGCAAAATCTCTACAAATACCACCGAGCAGCACTATGTTAGGCTGTGTGTGTGTGTGTGTGTGTAGTTGTCAGCACGTGTTTATGTTTGCTTTGCTAAGGCGCTGATTGGTACTGACGACGACCAGCTTGTACCCCCTGCTGTGCACGCCATGCAGAAGAAAGGCAAAAAAAACAAAGCTTGCTTCCTTTGTGTGTGTGTGTATGTATAGTTTGTAGCATCTATAGTCACTGATCTATGTGTGCATGGGGGTGGGAGCGTGTTGCATACATCACTGCCTGTACTAGCTTTTGTTGTAGATTTCTGTAGCAAACGTGTGTGTGTGTGTGTGTGTGTGTGTCCCAGATAGAAACAGACATTAGAGATGCTACAACTCTGATCTGTGGCACCTGAACAGTGAATGTCTCCTTGTGTGTGTGTGTGTGTGTTTGTCTGTCTATGTGTCTGTCCCAGATGGTAAGAGACACTGGAGATGCGCTGATCTGTGATGCCTAAATAGTGAACGTCTCCTTGTGTGTGTGTGTGTGTGTGTGTGTGTGATATAACAGCCACATCACTGATGGGCGACAAAAAGCTTAGCGCTTCCTTTGCTAGGCCTGTTCCACTGCCCTTATTGTTCCTGTTCCGCCCACAAAGTGATGGTGATGAAACACAGGACAAACATTTGAATTTGTGCCGGTCTCCATCTGGTCTCTGGTTTGATCACCAGCCCTTCGCGTTCTCCATGCCATCTTCCGCCGAGACCTTTTAAGGGTCTGTGTCGTCATTAGCGTGTTTGATGTGCAGATGAGTGTCAGGCCTTTGGGGTGAAATCATATTCGCAGAGCTCTTCAATAGACCAGATGTCCTCATTAACACTACAAAAGGGAAAGAAAATCTCCACTCCAAAGCTGACTATTGTCCCCCTTTTCTCCTCGGACGAGGTTGACCTGATAGTTACCTAATTCATGAGAGGCTCGTCCTAAACTAAAGAAGAAAGGACAAGTTTGAGGGAGACAGTGGGAGAAAGTAGCCCTCCCATACACTAACACCTAACTCACCCACAGTGATCTCGGGCCCTCAGTGGAAGGCAGTTGCAGAACAGTGGAAATAATCCTTTTTGACATGATGTGCAAAGATGCACTTTCATTGTCTTATTATCTATTCTTTGCAGTGTCAATATTTCAGAAGTTCAATCAATCAGTCGTTAAATGGTCAGAAATCCACAGACAATGTGATTGCACAATGCACATGAATAGCTAAGGGGAGAGAACACTGAGGTGTCTTAAAACTGAAGTATTTTTTCTTGCACTATTTGTGTAACGCAAGTTCCCATTTATAAGTTAAACAAATAGGTGTCTCTTAGCAGGTACTTTCAAGAACAAAATACATGCAGACAAACAAGGAGTTCTTTGGAGAGAGAGTAAACATTTTTAATATTTTGCTGTCTTGTAATCCTAATGAAGTTCAACAACTGTCAGGACCTTTTTCTTGTAGCTGCTTTGTTTGTGTATTTTTAGGAGTCGCCGTGACAACATAAAAAGCAGTCAAGCAAAGAAAAGATGACTAGACTTTTAAGTGGCCATTGCATGCTGAGTTTCTAGTGAGTGTGACATCAAATAGCATTTCTGAAGAATGTCTGCAAAGATGTGAATTTCCCTACTGTGCGTGTGTGTGTGTGTGTGTGTGTGTGTGTGTCTATTCTGAATCTCTTTGAGAGAGGAGCCATGACTTATTGTATTCACCTCTGGGTTTTCATGTGTGAGTCACTCGCTGACTTTTTTATCCATCAATCATGACTCCATTCCCTTGTGTCTGCTGACAGAGGTTAAACTTCAGCTGAAGCAACAGCCTACACACACAGCACTTGCAATCCCAAAAAGTAGACACACTCACATTACTAAACTGACATGGATACAGCAAAACTTTAAGTCTTTACCATTATTTATATGCACACATGGACTGTTGAACTTATCCTTCATACACAGGTGACAGCCACCACCAATCCACACGTGCCAAAATGTATTGGTAATGTACAGAACACTGCACAGATATCATGCATTAATACCATTGAAGCAGACATGTAGCATGTACAGGTAGCTTGAGACAATCATATCAAACACACCACACATGCACTGTATGCCTGTGCAAGAGTAGACATACATTACTGTCAACTATGGATGAGTATATCACACACACACATACACACACACACACAAACACACACACACACACACATGTACATGCACAGGATAGGCTGACTAAAAAGAATGTTATTCACTGCATCTCTTATACTTGGTATTTCTATGTATGCAAGAATAAGAACGCCTTGAATCATTGAATGCAGACAATACAACACCAACACAATACAATACATCTACAACAAACAGCAAAATCATAAAATTAAAGAAATAATCAATTTAGAGGACACTCAGAACAAATTGTACTGCACGGTTACCCACATATAGACACACATTCCTCACATACTGCCTAAGCTGTCCACACTCGGAAAAGCAGCAGCAAATGATCAAACAAACCAAAAAATACAACAAGCTGATGTCCAGTGCAGAGTGATTAATAAGAGGCTTGATGAAGGCGCGTGAGGAGGAGTCAATAGCCTGTGGGCCGACACACCTCCTCCGCACCACTGGCTCCTCTACTGACCCTGGAACAGTGGCGCTGGCAGTGTGGTGGGTCAGCAGCATGCATGAGGGAAGTGAAATGACTCACACATGCTCATATAAACAGGCATTGTGTCCTCTCCTCCCTTCTCCCTCTCTTTTCATCTCCTCTCTTCTCTTCTCTTCTCCTTTCCTCATCTCCTCTTTGGCCATACTCTCCTCTCCTTCTGCACCCTACCCCTTTCGTCATCTCTTCTTCACCCCTGCCCTCTCTTCTCCTCTCATCCCCCACTTTTTCTTCTGCTCATTCTTCAGATGTGCCCTTCTTCAGTGACACACAGCCGAGGTTAACTCATGCTTGAGCTGCAGTGGATGGTTGGGAAAGTGTTTATAGCTACAGCAAAAAGAGGGGTGGATACAGAGAGAGAGAGAGAGAGAGAGAGAGTGGGTGATGGTCAGAAGATCAAAGTGGCCCTTATGTCTGCCTTGAAAGATGCCCACTGGCGTGACCGGTTGGGCCGGTCAGAGTTGGTGATTGCTTGGGAGGTGCTTATGGTTGATCCCTTTTTTTTCCTTGCTTACCTCTCTCCCTCTCTCTCTCTATTTCTCCATCTCTCTCCCATCATTCATCCACAGCTCTTTTTCAGGATCCTCTTCATAGTTTCCCTCCTCTTCTGCTCTACATTTTTTTAGTCCGCCATTGCTAAAATTTCCTCTCTTTATCAGTATATTGTTAGTGAAGCACACATACGCAGAGCAAGCTTAGATGTTTTGCATGGAAAGAATTGAAAATAGTATGATAAAGAACATTATAAGCTATTTTATAATTTGATGTTTGTTTAGGTGTTTTATGTGTGTCAGTTCTGATGTAACCCTGATTGCCCTGGCAGACTAAAATATAAAAGAATCAATTTCAGCACCCTGGAGAGCTCCCCTTTGCGGTAGTAGGTGTGTCGATAGAGCAAGGTGTTTGACCTGACTTCAGTACCATGGAGAGTTCCAATGCCTATACCAGGTATCCTACCTAAGCTACAGTGTTTGTAAGCCGACCTGCAAAGCAGCTCATACAGAAGATCTGTGTGCAAGAAAACTGTCAACCACTTACAATGTACAGTACAGTAAGCTACTTAGCTTTTTCAAAATTTTAATTATACGTTGTTGTTAGACCAATAATGGTTTGCACTTAGAGAGAAGGAGGATGAATTACATTTTCATTGGATGTTGGCTGACAACTGATGCTGTGATCAGAGGCAATGGCAATACCATTTTCCTAGCATAACATTTGCTGCAGCCCCCCTCCAACAGTGCACAACAGTTATAGGGGGGAAAGGATACCATGTTGCTACCTGCACCTGAGCATCACTCCTCAGCCAATAGCATGCTACAAAGTAGATGCTGGAATCCCAGTACCTGTATCATCGCTTTGACATCACTGCTGTGACCCAGGGCAGCACTTGGTAGAAATAAGGAAGCATGGCATTAAATACGCATGACACTTGCAAGGCTACACCTCTGGTAAGTACAATTGATCACACATGGGGGAAAAGGTCACTCAGCCACCCTAATGAGACCTCAGGAGACATAGAGACCCTCTGTTAGAAATGGCTCCCATATTTCCACTTTTACAAATGATGAGAGGCATACATCCACAGTGAAATGCAAGAGGTTATATATCAAAAACATTTATTTATATATTTTTAGTCAGTTTGTTTTGCATTTGATTTTTTTTTTTTTTTGCATTGTGTGTTAGTGTTAAATGTGTATGAAGAATATTGTCTACTGTACATATTGACATACGGGATGAATTCTTTTACAAACATTTCTTGTATGACCAGCAATGGCATGGATACATTATAAATGTAACCTCTTCAAGTCTTTAGACGAGGGCAATTATTTTCAATTCTAAATATATAAAATAAATTGGAGGGATAAACACACACACACACCCATATATAGTATACTTCTTAACAATACTAAAACCTGCTTAAACTTCTTCCATATGGCCTACATATGATTTCTTGCTAATCCGCCCTTCATTTTGCCCATAAGTACATCACACTTATGGAAGAATTACTGAAGTCATCTCAAAGGTGAGTCTAAACAGGCTTTCCTCGATCATCACTGCGCCGGCGATAACTTGACAAGCCATACATACATTGGATGCAATAAGTGGAGAAGGATTGCTTTGTACTGTACTGTTTTGTACCCTCTCATAAATTGCCCCCCCCCCCCCCCTTTCCTATTTTAGAGGAAATTA
Organism: Tenualosa thibaudeaui; assembly: GCA_027481765.1. NCBI lineage: Eukaryota > Metazoa > Chordata > Actinopteri > Clupeiformes > Clupeidae > Tenualosa > Tenualosa thibaudeaui. The sequence continues at coordinate 10,851,314 of JAIFZK010000021.1, read as the reverse complement.
ATCATCCAGCCCCCTTATCTTCACCCAGCCTTTTGTCAGTATAACAGCATTCTCATTAAATGCTTTTCACCTAAGGAGATGGAAAACACTCATTTTCACATTTGCAAGTCATTTCAGGCTTCCTTTTGCTGAAGGGGGGCTAAATTAACTGGCAGAATGGCAGAACTATTTGATGTAATTTTGTTGTTGTTTTTTTTTTAAACAAATGTTTTTCTTATTATTATTCCTCTGTGTCTGTGGATAGTCTTGGCTGCCATTGAAGGTTGTCTTCAGTGATGGTTGATGTGATCCTGGTCTTGGCATTTCTGTCTTCAATGAGGCACTAAAAGAGACGCAAACAGCTTCATATGTCTATTCAAGATGATTTGCTCAGTAGCCAAGAGGCTGTCTCTTTTGGAGTGATGGTCCAGGTCAGGTTATTTCCTGACAAGTCTTTTTGGGGGGCACAGAATCCTGTCTAACACTGTGATTTACATGTAATGTGCTGAGTGCTTACGACACAGTGTGGCTCCAAGCTACTCATTTCATGCATGTTCCAGAGGAACGTGTATGTGTGTGTGTTTGTGTGGGTGGGTGTGTTTGTGTGTGTGTTTATGTCTCTGTCACAATGTCACTACACCATGTTCACATTTATATATATATAAAACACATTCACAAACTGTCTTTCCTTTTTCACTTTTTCACATGAAAAAATCCCTCTCCTTTCTCTTTTTCACTCCCTCACACCCCATCTCTCTGGATACCTGTCTCCTTGACAACTTGAGAACACTCACTGCTCCTTGTTTTCAGTGAAGTGGAACAATGGAACAGACAACTCTGTTCGCTCTTGTTCCACCTCATTTGCATGTGATCCTTGCCATTTCACAACGATGAGACGCTCTTCTAGGGCCTAGTTGGGAATGTTCAAAGCAGAGGTGGGAAATCAGCCTTCCCCAAAGAACTTCCTTTGTCCAGGGAGCATCAAGGGAACGCTGTTGAATGGAGAGTCTGTGTGCAAAGGATTTTTGTATTTAAATGCTTTATTTGTCTATAAAATGCCTTATCCTAATATAAAATGTGTTACACTGAATACCTTTTACACAATGCAACACATCAATGCTTCCACATAAATAAAAAAAAAATATTACTGTTATTATGTTTTTTTTGTTTCAAAATATTTTTTTGTTTTATAACTTATGAATTAATCACTGTAATTAAGCATTATAACATAAGTGGGAGTTTGTTTGTGGATATACCCACGGCTGTGGTTCAACCGTAGGCACAAAGCTGAAGGCAATAGGATATTATGACTCAAACTTTTTGAATTAGATATTTCTTTTTACATTATACTCGTGTTAAAGCAACAACTACACACCAAATTAAGGTATTATATAAACAATAACTGTGGTATAAACATAAAAAATATAAAATAGTATTACTATGGATCATATTATATCCAGATTCCATAACTACAAGCTGTACTTAAAGGCTTATGATGATAATAAAAGACAGATAGTAAAAAAGACAATATAAATGTGGACTCTGAAAGTGATTTCGGTGGCAAGTTTGTCAGACTACCTTACTTGTTCATCCCACCAGCTGTTTTCCCTTACTAAAACATCTGTTGCTATAGGTCTGAAGTCTGATGTTTTGAGCCAATCTGTTCTGAAATCTTTTGTTGCACGGGGTTACATGAAATTTGTATTTCTTTTCACTGCTTTTCACTGTTTTTGCAATAACTGACTATCGAGTCATTTTGTGTTCATTAAAGAGACAACAAGAATAAAAAATGTGTCAGACACACACACATTCCAGGTTTTAGATTTATTTATCAGAAAAATAAGTGATACGTTAACAACAATAGATATCATAAGAAAAGGAGAATTTCTTTTGTTGTTTGAGATAAACGTGTGTATATAGAGAGTAGGTTCATAGCTACGATTATTTGTCCCTGAAGAAAACATAGCAAAAAGAATGGGAAATACTCTCATCTGCCCACATCCATAGGAGCAAAAACATGTCCACACAAGGAATTATGGTGCCTAAAGTTCTCCAAGGATCTGTCAAGGGCCCAATGGAATTTCTATGTAAACAACCATTAAAATGGCAGATGCTGCTCAGGCAGTGGCAAAACTCTGTGCTTATAGACTACAGGGGTTTGTGCAACTGGGTGAGTGACTGAGGCCACGGGACACATGCAGGTGAGTCATCACTGAGCACCACTGGGATGTTTTCTTCCATTTTAAGAAAACAGTTGGTAAAGCTCAATTAGTTCAGACTCGCGGTTAATTTTATGCAATCAGAGCTCACTTTAGTACTCCTCATACAATTATACAGTGTTTTCGTATAGGTTTTGTGAAAGAAAATGTTCAGTTATTAAACATATGATTATGTCCCCATACAAATTTTCTCCAAATCCATTTAAGTACAGTAACCTCTCCTTTGCTTGTAAATGTGTGCAGAATCACTGAGTTGTCAGTGGTAGTTCCAAGGGATCTAGCAGTCTATTTCCATGTTTCACTGGTTATTCCTCCCAAACTTTTGATATCATGCTGATCCTAATGGCAGATGCCATTGACATATTCCTCATGCACAGGGAGGATAGGTGTAAAAAGGCATTGGATGGGGATCTTCACCTTCACCTTTTCACAGACAGTCTTGTTGGAGAGAGATGCCATCGGACATACATACATCTGTAGACAATGAAACACGCTGTGCTAGGACCACATCATTACTTCCTTGATTGTCAAGAAATATGGAACAGAGATATAGAGCCCAGAGTAAAGTGATTTAAATGCTAATGAGCTACTTAAAACACTCACACACACGTGTGCAGGCTTCTTGTGTAGGTGTCTGGTGCCTGGACCCTGCACTTGGCCTCTTTAGGTAAGTCATACAGGTGATGAGAGGGTTGTTCCGAGGACACCCAAGGGGGTTGTGGAGGAGTAGTTTTAAGCAGGAACCCCTCTGAGTGCTGCTCTTTGACCCACTTTCATCACAACGCTTCATTACCATCTTCAGCCCTCATGCAAGATTTAGCCTCTATACAGAAGCACACAATTGAACAACCCCCCTTCTCTCTCTATTGCATCATTCACTCTTTGATTCTGTGCTTTAAGTGAAAAGTAAATAATCTTTTCCTGTGAGAGTTGCAGGTCGTGCTGCAACCGAACGATTTCTGCTCAGATCTTTTCAAGAACACTTTGAAAACAGTTGTGTTCCAGCAGACCGCGGTGCTGTTTGGTCACATTAGATGCTACAGTATCAGATCAAGGCATGTGTTGTGTATTCATATTATCCTTCGTGCTCACTTCCTTAGCATGGCCTCGGGCAAAAAACAAAGAAGAATGGATAAAGATGACAACTTATGACTCAACGCAGATGAAAGGCTATGCTTAACTCTGTGTTAGCATCTGGCCTAGCTTAGCAGACAGGTTGGAAGGGATACAGTATAATGTAAGCGTGCATGGTTCAATGCGATGCGAGAGATGCTGTGGATGGTTTATAGGTAAGATAAGGGTCAAACAGTCGTCTCGATCTTCTCAATGATCTCCACAATGGACTTTGACGGCGACAGTAGCGTGCAACCATCTTGTTCCCACAGGCTAGTGGGGCTGGAGTCTCCATCACTGCTCAGCTCGTCTTCGTCATCTTCGTCATCCTCATCTTCATCATCCTCATCTTCGCAGGAGTCTTCGTCACAAGACTCCATGTAGTGCACCCCAAGAGCATTGATCCCAGAGTCTTCAGAGCTGGAGGGCGAGGAGCAGTGGTCCATTTTTGGACCTGCGACCGACTTGGGCTTGTCCACCAAGGTAGGCTGTCTGGTCCCCCTCTGCTCCTTTTGGGGAGTGCCCTGCTTTGGCAGCCGCTGGAGGGGTGGGTTAGGGGGGAACTGCTGAGGGTGCCGAGAGGGGGAAGGAGGTGGAGGGGGTTGGTGCCGCGAATGAGGCTCCTGTGGGGGAGCCGGCTGAGCCCGCTGCACGTAGCACATCTTCCCGTTGATGCGCTTTACGACATAGTCATCCACAAAGAGGTCTGAGATGACACAGAACTTAGGTGAGTCCAGGCAGGGTGGGGCACGGAAGGCAGGGGCATTCTGCAGGAAGCGCTCCACCAGCGAGATAGATAGGTCGATGGTGTGCGAGTGGCCAGAGGGCGAGACAGGCACTGGGGTGCTGGGAAGATGGCCGACTGTGGTCATGGGCTGGTACACATATTTACCTACAACGACACACAGAAAGAGAGAGAGAGACAGGATTTTTTAATACATATAGCAATGCTTAATCAACCTAAAGGAATATTAAAGTGTATTTTAACCCATAGTCTTGTTGTTCAAAGTTACCAAGTGCTGTCAGTGGGAATTGTGATACAACATAGACTGAATATTTTGAACCGGCAACTAACATTAACTGAATGGGGCTGAAAGGATACTGAGTTTCATTGCCCTTACCAGTTAGTTTCACTATTTGAAACTGTTCTCATTGTTACATTACATTTACACATTTATCCAAAGCAACTTACATTGGTCAAATATCAATTACATTAGGGCCAATCTCCCCTCAAGCAACTCAGGATGAAATGCCTTGTTCAAGGGCACAACGGTGGCAGCCGGGTTTTGAATCCCGAATTTCTAGGTTACAAGCATGCTAGCCAGGTTCCTTAACCCCTATGCCAGTACGAGCTACACCTTGGTGACCTTGACCTTGCGGTTGAAATATGCCTCATACCTATAATAGCTTTAAAGGCATACTCGGCATAAGCAAAACAGATGCTCTGCTGAAGAGAGGATTTCAAAAGGGAAAGGGAGCGAGAGAGAGGACCATGTGTGTAAGTGGCAGAGAGAGAGGCAGAGCACGAGGCAGAGATAGAGAGCAGTGAAAAAAATATATTCCTAGTAGCATGTGTCACACCCACACACAAACACAAACACACTTCAAAATAAGTGCCAGACTGGCACTCAGAGCCTATGGTGTACAGTCCAAAAATAACAGCCAGAGTGACAGCATTAAATAAAACCTACTTACAGCACTGGACAAACATAACATTTTACACATTTATCACATTCATCGAACGTATCAATTTTCCAAGAGGCAATAAATTGCATTTTGTAAAAGATGATTTTAGTCAGTTTCATCATATGATTATTTGAGAACTGCTAGAGTGACTGAACTTACAGCTTACTACCTGCTGACCATAAGCTTTAACTAATCTAAAATAATTGATTTATTTAAATGCATTCATACAGTGAGACGGGACCGGGGCAGATGCTGTGAACACACCGTATGTTATTTCTGGATCATGACCAAGTGGTATGAGCAAAGCCAGAAGGTTTTCTGTGCTTAACGAGGCTCAGGTGGCCTGTAATTGGCCTCAAACAAAGTGGTGTTCTCAACAGGAAGAAATGGAATGGGAACATGCAGGCATATTCTTAAAAAGAAAGGCTGGTAATAAGTTAATGTAGTTCAACTGGTAGAGTCAAAAGCTAATATCAAGCTCTTCAGTTTAGTAAGAAAATGCGGTGGGGGGAAAATGTATATCTGATACAGAGGCAGCTTAATAAATAAAATGTATATTTCAGGACACAAATTTCTATGAAAATCAGTATTGCGCCCACATAACCCACCAATTCTAATGAGATAAGAAAAAAACGCTAATTTAAACAAGCACACCACCACACACGCAGAGCAAGAGCAAGTTCCTGAATTCATTTACAGTGACAGTAAAAATCTGAGTAATCATTCTCTCATTTAAAGTCAGCTTCTGTCAAATTTACATATTAGATAAACTCCTACAAGTTGCCACATTATGCCTTGTGACATCTAAATGAGTCAGCAAATATTGGTATTTCTACCTGTTCCTACTGTGTGGTTAGGCTGCCTACTGCATGCTATTAAAGTGTGTAAAAGACAACGTGTTTTATAGTCCTTGGGTTCTAATAGATAGTAGAGGAGTAGCAGAGAGACCTTTTGAAATGTAAAAACCTCAAGTGAAATAGCCTTCATACTCAACCTTTAAGTGGCATACTGATGTGCCCACAAGTCTGATAGAAAAACTCACGCACTGATTGTTGCTCAGTAAAATGTTTTCCTCCGACAGTACCAGCTGTCAAGAGCACTGGCACCCTCATCCTTTCTAATGGCTGTGGAAGCATTGATCCATGTCTAGTGCATTGTTTCTTGTGCATCCTGAAATGCTCGATTTCATGACAGAGGAGTCTGTGAATGTCTTCAGTTCATTCTCCTCTCTGTCAGAATGCTCTGTTTACATTCACAAGCGAGGGGACCTTTATACCAGACTCATACCCAAGTACCTCTCCTCTTCAAGAACCCCTCCTCTTCCTCAAAGAAGATGCCATTTACAAGGCTTTGCGAGGAAATGGACAGCCAAGCAAGCTCATTGTCAGGTAAGCACACATTCACTCTGCACACAATGGCAAATGATTGAATCAACTCCACTAGACAAAGTCCCATTTTAAAAGGCATTGCACACAACCCACAGCGAAAGTGTGAAGTGTGGGAGTGCCACGGACTGAGACTACAATCTGAAAAAAGATGGCGTCAGAACAGCAGACCGGCTAACATGAAAGAAAGAAGCACAAAGGCTTTAAACAAGGACATACCAGTTGCATTATGGCATATGGCATAATTGTGCTAAGAAAGTAACTATAGTGGGCATTGCAATTCATCTGCATCACTGTTCCTGGACTTTCTGTCTTCTCCATGATGGGAAATGGGTAGAGATTAGTGCGACTGAGCTTATTATGGAAAATTTACATTTTTGGTCTGCAGCACTCAGGAGATCAGCGGCGATTGTGCAGGCTGATGACGACACTATAATTGGCCACACAGAGAGCAAGATAATCTGGGAGACAGCTGAAGAAGAGAACACGCTGTGTATTCATACATTTGCATACTTACCATGCAAATGAAAAAAACGATACATGCATGGACACTGTATGAGCTCCAGCTGGGGCAGGGGATTACCATACAAGCACAGGCTCTTAGTGATCATATTCACACACTTCAATGTCTCAATTTTCTGTCAATGTCTCCTGTTTTTGTTGTTGTTGTTTTTGTTGTTGTTTAAAGGCATACAAGGCAAGCCCGAGGATCTCCCCCTACAGTCACAGAATGAAAAAAAAAAATGAATGAATGAATGAAAAAAAAAAAAAAACTTGGAAACGTGGATTTGTTTGCAAACCATAAAAAGAACGAATTTGTACCAGCAATGATCATTTTCGTAGCATTACATTGACTGACAAGGTAATAAACACAATTTCAGTTTCATTCAGTTCCGGTTTCGCTTGACATCAGATCGCCGTCAAAGAACTGCAAGTGTTGTAACTGTAGGAATATACACTAGAGACGTCCAAGAGAGCCTTCATTCAGCTTGTAATGAGCCATTACACCATTTAACCAAGTGACTATGATGTTTATGCTCAAAACAGCATAAAATGTTGCCTGGTGTGCCTTTAAGTAAAAATTGAGTGCACTCCCCAGCCTCCTTTACTAGAGTTACTCTCTCTCTCTCTCTCCCTCACACATGCACACACATATACACAGAGAGAGAGAGAGAGTCACAAGCCATGAGGCAGTCCTTCATGTTTCAGCACAGAGTGAAACATCTCTTCTTCAGCAGCCTGGGGGAGATATGTGATTCTGACAGAAGGTGACGGCAATGAGAGAAAGGCCGTGGGCACTGCCGCAGCTTCCGTGGCACATACGAAGGAGGGAGGGGAGAAAAGAAGGAAAGGCTAAAAAAAGAGGGAATGTTGGGTTATGAATAACACATCTCTCTTAGCAGCACCTTTCCATGCCCGCCACATGGATTACATGGATGCAACATGGATGCAACAAATTTGTATGTGGTCACTTAACATTACCACATTACCATCTAACATGCTCTCACTAGTGTAGTGGTAGGTGTAGGTGGTTACTAACATTAATATCTCTAAACAGAGTTTCATATTCATCTCTCACTCTTGCTTGCTTGCTTGGTTTTGCGCATCTTCTTTCTCACACCACAATCACAGCAGTGTGGCGGCGGTCGCCCTGGGGACTTGATGTTCAGTATTCACACCCAGCAACAGAAGGACAGAATGTGAAAGCACCTCAACCAACCCCCCCCCCCCCCCCCCTCAACAAGCACACAGACAAGTTAATTGGCCATAGTGCACTAATGCTGCTCTCTGAATCATTTCCACTTGCACCTGTTACTCTTAGCCTGAAAGCCTCGCCTCCACCGGGTCGCCAGTGCTGTTGTTCGCCTCATTGCATTCTAAAGCTAGAATTCCCCACAGAGAGGATAAAGACAGCTAGCACTAGATGAAGGCACAGTGTATTCCCAGTGTCCCCGAGCTGTATGCACAACACAGCTTTTTTCCCCCTCTCTTTCACTGTCTGCAACTGTGAGAATCGTTCCTACTTAGATTTGCTGTCAATTACACAGGTAATGCGCAGACTTCAGAAATGTCTGAATTCGAAGTGAACAACAACTGGCTGGACCACTAACAAACATGCAAGGTTAGCATGCTAATCTGAATTTGAAGCTTTGAGGGGAATGAGATGAGATGGAAGTATCTCGTTCCCGTCAGATCAGCTTTACGGCTGCATATCAATTGCTGGGGTGCTCTCTCAAAAAAATCCAGAAAATTAATTCTGTCCTGATGTAACCCTGGGAAAGTGAATCCTTGCATAAGATTTTTCTTTGAACGCAATGCTTGGGGTACTAATGTGAATATTGGCTAAAGTTTTACTAAAGCTAATAGCTCACACAATCCATTTCCTAACAAGCACACATAAATCCACTCAATGGTCCCACATGCCTCATGATAGCAACAGGAAAACAATTGTCAACAAGTCAACAAGAAAAACATTGCTTGTTGACGCATCTAAAGTGGAGCATTAAGTCTTGAGGAACTTGTATTCTGTGTTGATTTCTATGCCTAATGCATTTCAGGGGTTAAATACATCCCTCCCACTGAAAATGTAGCCTCCCCATTTTCACCTCTACTTGATTATCATCTCCCTACAGTGTTAGTCAAATAGGCTGAGAAACAGAAACTATTTCATTGCATTTTTTACACTCAGTAACCACATGTATGTGACAATAAAATTTCCTTGTATCCTTTTACCCTGGGTTTGATTCCATTGAGCTTGTTGTCTCAGAAGGCATTTTAACCTGTCCAATCATTGAACGGAGGGAGACATTGCGTGAATGCAGAGCTAGAATGCTACCAGTCAAGGCAAGCTATCAGTCTGGGGCTGATCCAGTCTTTTTAAACTAAACACCTCAAGCAATCAATTGAATCTCACCACCAAATGTCCAGACCCTCTGTACAAAACGAAAGTGTAGAACAAGGGTCTAGTTTTATTACCAGGCTACTGAAAATGTAAGTTGTCATGGTGAACCCTTAACAGTAACAAGTACAGTACATACAGTGCCTTCCAGGGAGTCTCAGGTATGCATGATGCGGCATAGCACATGAAAACATCCATGGTCCTTGGATGAAATCCTATTGTAAATGTCTCATGGTTCCATGGTTCCTAATTGGCCTCCCACCCCCTTTAAAAAGCCTACAAAGTGATGCACTGTGACACACGCACATGAACCATTTTTCACCTGACCTTTCACCTGGCTGTCTTAATTATGGTAATATCTCATGATTAATTTTGCACAAAGAAAATGAAAGAGAACACAGGCGCACTAAGCAAAATTTCCAAGCAGACTTGCTCCCAGGGCCCAAAGGTCTTTAAAGCTTCATCTCCTCAGATAGCTTCACTGGCCTCTTGGACTGTTCACAAGCAGCTGGGAGTTGAACATCTCACTCATAGATGTCTTGAAAAGATGCCAAAAAGCAGAGCTAGGATTATTTTATACAGCCAAGTCTTTAATTATTGCCTGCCTAACTGCCTGTTGCATCGTCACCCTCTTCCTGGGCACAGCGTTAGCTTTTTATCTCAGTGCCAATGTTTGTGTATCTTTCAGGTAAAAAAACATTCCACATTAAACCTGGTTGTGTATTCATCCAAGTGATGAAAAGTCATCATCCTCAGCATGAACTGAAATTCCACGGCTGACTGCAGCGACTGAAAATCTGCGTTCAGTTTCAGCAGCATTGTATTCTGTGGGTCTGTGCTTTGAAACTCCACTGCAAGGATACGGGATGTCCTGTTTCCTTTGACAAAGAAGTTGATTCTGGAGCAAGGATGAGGGTGTGCCTTACACATTGAGAATAGTTATTCACACCGTTCATAAACCCTATTATTTAAGAAAGGCACTCTGGTCTAAAATGATCTTTTCCTTGTCACTGAACATGTAACGTGAACATTTTTAGAAATAGCAATATTACTTATAGCAATATTTATTGACCTTAAACTTAATGTGATGACAAAAATCTGTTGATGGAAGCGTAGCGTATCCAGCATATTAAAATGCAGAACTGTAACAAGAGACAAAAGTCTACAATCCCCTGACAAAGTAGTCTTGCAAACTACAAGTTTTACGATGCTCAGTATACAATACCAATTAACTCCTGGTCCTCGGTGGGAATTCTCCACACAGGCATCCTTATGTGAGGATAAATGATTGGACAGGAGAATCTGGAATGAGGGTGATGGGTCGTTCACCTCATTTTCCTCTCTCGTTCGCTGTCTCTCTGTCTCCCATGACTCTGTTCACTGCAGCTCTTTTTATAGCCTTCTCCTCCAGTAATTACACATTGAGACACTTCCTGTACAGACAGCTCAGGGTTAGCACAGACTAAAATGGATGAGTGGGCCAGTCAGACCATTCATGAGGATTAAGGCAGTCGCCACTGGGTCCAAGTGGAGTCATGAGTTCACCTGAGGTTGGAAGTTCAATGTGTGCCGTAATACTGAATAGTAATTTAAAACAGACATGAAGATTTTGGAGAAGTGAAATTAAGCTGCTTAGAAAGGTCAGATAGGTCGTCTTCTATCATAGCCTTAGGGTTCCTCACTTAAGAGAAATCTGTCATTGAGACCTAAGAGTAAAAATGACAGTTGTCCACCTAAAAATATACATTTCTATGTTTCTCCACAGTCTACTTCTTATAACATATAAATTAACTTGGTCTGCCTGTTCCTGTGTTGTTTTTCTTTCTGCTACTGGAGCGCATAACTGTTTTAAAAAAATGTTACTTGCAACCAGCTTTATGAAATACCTCCCCTAATACACTCTTTCTTTGTAAGCCAACTTAACAAATATCAGATTTCATACTTCACTATCTTGGCTCACAGCATGTCAAAGCTTCAGGGGCTGTGATTGATAATACTTTACATAACAGTAAGATTCCACAACAACATTAGTTGGTGCATGAATTACTGAAAACCATGAATCACAATAGCTTTTTAATGCAGCTGAGGTAACAATGGATGTCATTGATCTTTGTGTCAACAAATGAATCAGGTTACATTGAAGATCTTCTAATTAAAATGGTTGACATTAAGAAGCAGGGGATTTAATCACTGGCATACATAAATGAATATAACATCTATAGGGAACGCTTATGGTGACCAGCGCAGTAATCAATGTTAATTAATCTGATATGAACCATTGTGTTTTACAAGCTCGTTGATCTAGAACTGATTTAGGTAATGGGAAGGCATGTCTTTGACACATTCTTGCCTGGTGTTTTTACACAGGAGGAGAAGGCATCTGCTTCTCTGCACGGTACGCTAACAGATGGCACAGAGAGTGGCTCTTATCAGTGTGGTTAAGGACGACGGGGGACAGTGGACACCACAGTCAGCGTGCATCACTCACCAGCACAACTGCTTCTGCACAAACACACACACACACACACACACACACACACAAATCCCAAGCAGGTGGAATTCTTTCTATTTGTATGTCTCTTTTACCCTGACACCCCACTCCTCAGATATACACACACACACACAGACACACAAACAAACACATACCCACATGTGCCCCCCTAGGGCATGATATGGCCTTGTGGTGGGCCGACCCAGCTCTGCGTGGGGTGCCCCCCTCCACATGCTCAGTGCTGGTTTAATCTCTAAAATTCGCAAGTCTGCACTCTCCTCTTTTAATTTGATTTGCCCTCATCTAGCATTTTTTTTCCAGAAAAATCTTGCTGGACTGTTTTCTCTCTGATACAGAGACCGGAGTCAAAATAGAACACTGAGAGTAAAACAGGGAACCATAAATGTTGTCCGCACAAAATAATCCATTGACCAACAATTTGCAACACAACAGTACTGTAGTACTGTTCCCTGAAAAATTGGTAGCTCTCAAAGATTAGATTGTGTACTGCACATAAAAGTTATTGACCCACTAGCATGGAATGAATGAAGAGCTACAGTAAAAGGATGTTTACAATCTGTTTGGGAAAGGCTAGATTTTCAGTGGGCCACTGCCCTGAGGCCAGCTCAAGGACCCTGGGGACAAAAGGGGAAGGGTAGAGGGGAAATGGGGAGACTCATCCTGCTGCTAGCAGGCAACCTATATATAGTCATTTGTGATGCTGTTTGTCATGCACACCCAGAAGTATTATTCAGCCACGCCACGCTATAGAGATGTCAGGCTAGCATAGACATTTACTGAACATGACAAAAATATGAACATATGGCAGACATATTACAGATTTCAAAATTTCAAACATTATGAAAAACCGAACACGTGTGCTCAACACCTTTTCACTGAAAATTTGTTCACAAAAAAAATGTGCTTTCTCTCTTTCCAAAATGCATCTTTACAAATGGCAAAAGTCATTTGTACATATGCAAAACACAAAGACAAGTGTCAGTGGCTTTTCTGATGTTAGCCACACTCACATGTAAAAGACTTGGGCATATCAAAAATAGACTGAGACAAAGTGAACTACAATATTACCACATCTCAATACTGAGAACATGGTGCCTTCCATCCATCTCACCAGAAACCATTTTGCTGAAGGGGTTGTTTCAGTTCCTCCGTCTGTCTAATTCCAAATAACCAAAAGAGTGTCACACATGTAGTCTTTGGAGGCTAAACGTTTATGTAGAAATAAGTTTATTCCTGTGTATGAAACTAACACCACACACACACACATACACACCAAAGAGGGGGAATACAGAGGAGGTCTCTGTGGGATTGCATGAGAACCCTTCTGAGACTGCCTCCTAATACAAATCCTTTTCTGTCTTCATACATGCAGTGGGGGAGAGAGAGGGAGAGAGAGAGGGAGAGAGCGAGAGAGAGAGGGAGAGAGGGGGGAGGGGAGAGAGAGAGAGAGGGGAGAGAGAGAGAGGGGAGAGAGAGAGGGAGGGAGAGAGGGAGAGAGAGGGGGAGAGAGAGGGAGAGAGGGGGGAGGGGAGAGAGAGGGAGAGAGGGGGGAGGGGAGAGAGAGAGGGAGATAGAATGCAGAGAGGCACAGTAGAACATAGAGATGTACTGTAGAAAGCAGCACAACTAACATTAAGTCACAGCAATAGGAGAATGAGGCCAAGTGTGAGAGAGATTTGAAGTTATCTAGAGGACCTCTTTCTCCACAATTAACATACACATGTTCTTTTCATCTATTTGCCTCCCTTTCTTTCTCCATGTCCTCTCTATCCCTCTCTCTCTTTCTCTCTCATCTCTCTCTCTCTCTAAGCGTATATCACACATTCCTCCTCTCACTCTCACTTCATCTCTCTCCACTGCTCTCTTTCTACCCCTCGCAAATGTTCTATCCTTTCTCTCAAAGCCTCTCATCTCATTTACACACTCTCACTCACTCTCTCTCTCACATACACACACACACACACACAAACAAGCACACATTCTCCCCGGCTTAATTAGATACCCTCTCTCAACAATAACCACTCAGTAAACAAAGACACAGACACACCCCTAATACTAACACTCTACAGCCTAGTAGCCATCAGCCTACCCTTCTGCAAACATAACACACACACACATACACACACAGTAACAAACAACCACTAGCCCACACATTCTCTTCCTGTAAGGATTCCCACTGAAGTTACCACTTCAGTCACAGCCACATTCGAATGGCTCATCTAGCAAAAGACTCAGGGTTAGCCCTCATTGTGTTTACACCAATAACGTCTCTTTATCTTTTTTTTTCAACGTAATGACCATGGTCACCTAGCTAAGCAGCAGTGCTCTGTCTCTATGTGTAGGTGTGTGTGTGTGTGTGTGTGTGTGTGTGTGTGTGTGTGTGTGTGTGTGTGTGTGTGTGTGTGCATATGTGTGTGTGTGTGTGTGTGTGTGTGTGTGTGCGTGCGTACGTGTGTGTGTGCATACGTGTGTGTGTGGGTGAGATTTACTGTAAATCTGTGCCTATATCAGTTCTGCCAAGTGGAAAGATCATCGTTGCACCCTAGCAGACAAATTCCACATGACGTGAGAAGACTTTGAAAGGTACCATAGGTAGAGTTGGTTCTTGTAAGATTATATTAGCCACTGAGGACCAGAAACGTGTTCTGACTTCTCTGTGTTTCCAAAGAAACTAATGGATGTCATTTATTCTTAACTCATCGAGATGTTTCTAAACTAAATTTTCCTGCAGCTGCAGATGATGGTAAAATATTACTTGTATCAACTTGGCTTCACATTCAACATGTCTTGGATGCATATGACACCTTTGTAATAGTGAAAAATGGCAGCAGCAGCAAGCACGTGGAGATATGACACTTCATTCTGTAGGGAAGTTGACTAAAATCCATTTTTGGCCACAGTGTCCTAAATAGTTAGCAACTCTGCCAATACATAGACTGACCTGTTTTTCTGTCAGTAAGCCTTTCTTCTCTCTCTGTGTGTGTGTGTGTGTGTGTGTGTGTGTGTGTGTGTGTGTGTGCTGTGCACTTCCATAAAACACATGATTGCTTCTACATGGTCTACATGATTGCTTATTCCCCAAGAAGATCTAAGGAATCCGTGGAATCCACTTCCTCCCCCTGGCTTGCCATCTGATCACATGACAGCCCTTAGCACAGTGACAGGCAGGCGGCCATTTTAACAGAGACCCTGTTGTTATTCCCAGGAGAAAGGCCGTACAGGCACTCCACAATGCAGCCACAACTGCGCTGTTCATTCCTCTGTTGTGTCACTACACTGTCAACTCAGGATTTAACACTACCTATATATACAATAAGATCAGGGATGAAGCCAATTAAGATCTGGCTTTCATGACTAGTCTGAAACTTTTCTTCAATTGTTATATTTTTCTTTAAGATTTTTTTTTCATTAATGTAGATTTGACCAGTTTTCATTCCCATCCAGATAAAAACTAAAAGAAAAGAAAATCACCTTCACCCGACAAAATCATTTCTTTTTTAAAGAGCTCAATAAACAAAACAACTTTTTTTTCTCCTCTTTTTTTCTCTTAAAGTTGATGAATACAAAGCCATGGATTTGAGAGGATTTCTCTGTACAGAGCATCTTCGGTTCGTCCAGATTTCTAAATCATTTCTTTCATATTGTCCTCCTATGATGGCCACATCAGTTTTCTATGGTTCAAATCTGACCATGGCAGAAACCTTACTTTGTGTTCAGTAAAACATGTTTGTGTTGATCTGGACCGGCTGAATGATCTTATTGTGACTGACATTAAGTGCCCTTGCAGAGGCATCCAGATATGTATTTATAATGGCCAAGTTTTTCATTTTATGTACCATGAACCCTAATGACATACACAGGGCCTTTGTATTACAACCAGCCAGAGGACATTACAGACCCTCCACCATACTTATACTTGGGCATGGACTTCTTTTCAGTGTAGTCCTTCTTCTACGCACATCTGACCTATCTTGAATGTTTGTTGCAAGGAGATAAATTTTCCTATCATCTGACCACAGAACATGACTCCAAGCCTGGTCAACATCCATTAAAATTGGCAGTTAAAAAACAAAAAAAAACTTTTTTTTCGGGCATAAATTCTGAATACCATTCAAACATAGTCTCCTGAATATTCAGACTTGGTGAACTTAAGGTGCTTCTTACATCATGCCAAGTCCACGCTATGACTGCGCATCCTGAGTAAGGGAGGCCGTGTAGGAACTCACTGTTACCGAATTCTGAATGAAAATAGCCTACGTCTTGCACTTTTTAAGCTAAATGTTTTTTAAGGCTGTCAGAAGTTACATACTCTCAGAGTAAAGATGATGACATACCGATGACAACCACCATGACCAAGATATTTCATCATAATTCACCTCCCACTGCGATAACTGGCCATCCGAAAGATTGGTATCGACATTTGTCATTACCACAGGCCAACATCACAAAGGACGAGAAGGAACGAGAAGTCGGGAAACCCACAAACCCATTAGGCTATACCCCGTATTATGAACAGCACTTAATCAGTCAAAAATAAATGCAGGCTTTGGGTTGTGAATTTGAACAAGAAGAGTCTTTACTTACAGTGACACCATCCCAAATGACAGCACCAGTGTAGCTTGAAGCACTTTCCGTGGCTGTGCGTGGCGCATATGGACAGCCCGTCGCAGGGAAGAAAGTCCGGTCTGCCTGCGCAGCTCTTGGCCAGAGCTTGCGCTTCATCCAACTTCTCGCTTTTATGTCCGCCCGAAGCAGCCATCGCGAACTAACCGGGATCAAGCCCTGGCCACTCGCCACATTAGGGGATGCTGGATGATTATGCCTTAAAAGTGCGCTCCGGAGGTTCTCGTTATTTTTTGCCAGTCAAAGTCTCTTCCTTCCACAAACGGAGAAATCACATGTATATCACGAAAAATCGTTACACCCCAAAACGTAGCTTGACCTAGCCTAGTGGAAAAACGGCAAAGTTTCTTATAATATGGCACCTACCGGGCTCCGAGACTCCGCTCCCTTATCGCAACCAAATGCCAAATGTAAACCACGGGTGAGCTGGCAAAAAGGGACGAACAGAATAGAAATTCCTGTGTATATGGGCGAGTAGTTTTATATCATATTCTCCGTTCAAATGCATTCCCTTCGTCTGACTCCTTTTCCTCTCCTGTCTTTTTCCCCTCCCCAACTTTCTCCTGTCTCCCGAAGGGCAGGCGCAGGGTCCGGTTACTGCCGGTGGAGAGATCGGAGTCCCTCCCAGCTTCCTCTCCGAAGAATGTTATGATTTTATGTGCGCGCACCTCCACGTCTTATGAGGATCGCCCTCATCGTCTCCCCCTCCCGTCAACATCTGGCAAGATCGAGCTCTTGCGCCGGTATTAGCGAGAGCAACACTGACATTGAAATATTACTAATAACTGTAAGCGCAGCTATCCTCTGAAATTACAACATTTTTCAATTGCTAACAAGCTTTTGTCCGACCTTTAGCCTCAATTTCCAAACTAAATACAATTAGCACACCATCGGTCTGTTGCAGCCAGTCAGTTTACACATTTATTGGTGTTTTCTCACTGTATGCAGTCAATGAATGCATATCTACAGTTATAAAGGAACATCCCAACACCAAAATTATGTAACGTTTATGTCTTATTTGCAAATGGTTACACATAGCGTACCCGAAATGGAAGTCTAATATCCAAAACCTTAAATACAGTACAAAACCCTTAGTTCATTAGTACCCTTAGTACATTGTTGTATTTGGAGTTCTGAAAAAGTGATTACAGACTGGGAAAAAGCATGTTAGCAGCTGAAAGGAACGGTATGCCTGTGCATCTGCAACAAATCCTGAATATTTTTTATGGAATATTCATTATCTGGCGTCAAGTTTTTTTAAGTATTTAAAGTATAGGATAATACTTGTTAATAGTGATTGGGAAAAAAAACTGTAATGACAGGAAGTATTAGACTCATTACTGGTGCTGACAACATTGCTCGGTCCATGATGACACAAAATATTTTAGCCAATTGTCTGTAATCATCCATCATGGAAACTTCTTAACACTTCCTCTCATGTAGAAATGTGCAGGGTGCTTTGCAGTACTATCCATGTTTAGTTGTATTCATGTTTACTATTTAAGATAAAAATATATAGATTTCACTTTCGACCACATACTGCATCTCTCACACACATTTCCCTGTTTCTTGTCTATTTCAACTTTTCTGTTTATATTCTCTAGTAAACTGTGCCTCAAATCAACTTAGTAAACTAGGACTCTAAGAATCTCAATTTTCACATCTTTTTTATGTAGGTGGTTTTGGTCCACTGGGTCACAGACCACTCACCTATCCGAACAGAGGAGAGGGACCTAGAATGAAAAGAAGAACATCACTGCGCAAAACTGGAAGAGACGCCCCTGCATTTGAGAGAGAAAATGGCCATGGTTTCACAACCACCCAGGGGCAATCTCAAGCAGAGATGAAGATGGGAGTAGGGGGCATTAGAGGAGCCTGTGTTCCCTCTCATCCTCCAGTGAGTACAATAACATGAAAGAAAGACACAAGCTGGCATTAACAACAGAGAGAAGCTTCAGAGCAGATGTAGGCCATAATGGAACGTTCTTATTCACTTCAAAAGACTCACCCTGCTTCAGAGACGTCACCTATTTCACAATGGCCGATCAGAGCTTCTCAGCCCTTTTTTTTAAAGTGTGTGGGTGTTGGCAAGTATGCTGTATGTTTTTATGTTCTAAAACTTAAATATATGTTCTTTTGGTAATTGTATCTGTTCCCTGTGGCAGTACACAAAAACATTCCCTTTGATCCAGTTTGAGCTTTCATCATTGCGTGCACTTATTGTGGACCCCATCAAACTGCATGAAAAAGAATAATTTCTTCCTTTCTTTTTTTTTCCTTTCTTTTTTTTCAGTTCCCTAAAAATGCATCGCCCAAGCCAGTATCATAAGTTCACTCATGTCCCCAGGGTGGACAGGGCAGACAAAGCTCAGTTCACAGGGATGTCCCCCGGGGATGAGAGGAGATGAAAACAGGAGACACACCCCCTTCCCCAGAGAGGAGGGACTCAGCTGGGCTTCCCCCTTCCTGCTTGATTGTCATTATATGGTTGGTGTGGCTGCACAAACTCTATTGGCTGGATGTACTGTTACGCTTGAGCCTTCAGCAGATCAGAAGTGGCAACATGGATGATCCGTGTCCTGGAGGTCAATAGATGGAGAGCACAATGAAATGTGAATTTATCTGGTTAATATTCATAGATTGTGTGTGTGTGTGAGAGAGAGAGAGAGGGAGGGAAAGAGAGAGAGAGAAAGAGAGAGAGATGGAGAAACTGTGGAGACTGGGTGGCTTGATTGACGGCTCATGGAGCTCCATAGTAAAGGCTAAGGTTATATATTTATGCCAAAGTGAACGCATAACCAGCTGTGATGGTGGTGTGGCAAGAAGTATATCGGTGGTGTCAACTAAAAATGCTTAAATGTTCTATAATAGTGTCTGAAAGATTCCATATTCCATGTACTGTGAAAAATGTAATTTTCCACAAGTCAGTAGCTTTGTGTTTAGCCTTGTGTTTATAGATCTAACAACATACAGATTGAATCACTCACTGCCTGGTTTTATAGTCATCATGTTTTCAGTGTCCATAGCTAAATCCTTGTGATTGTTATGACAACAGCCATAACAGATAACATGTGGCACAATGTGACAGACTGTTGCATCACTACTTGGTATACCAAAGGTCAAATCAGGTTTTAACTAACCTGTGTACAAAAAGGCCAAGCTGTGAAGCTGCATTGGCCACTATTGTATTTCTACCTTCTCTTCTTCTTTTTATTATTATTATTATTAGTAGTAGTAGTAGTAGTAGTAATAGTAATAATAATAATAATAATAATAATAAACATCTTTCTTCTGCCATTGAAGTCTGTGGCAGCCCATAGAACCACTTAGTAAACAGTTATGGGCACACTTTTCTGCCAACAGAAACAAAATTTTCAGTGGTCACATAGTTTGTCCGATCAACATGGCACAAGGTACAAGTCATCCTCAGACTAAGCCTCACAAAATTTTCTTGAACCATTCACCTGCTTTGGCCAATCAAATTTGACGGCAAAGCCACCAAACAAAAAGTCACACCAAACCAGTCCTCATTTGGGTTAGAAACTGAGTTCAAATGGCTGGTCATACTGTTTGCAGTGCTGTTGCTGTTCCATGTCAGCATAAGTTGGCTGCAATATTGCATTTTATCGAAACTGAAACTGCTACATATTTCATCCAATTGTCACAAAACTTTTTAAGACCATACCTGATCAATGTCAGCAACTGAAGTGCCCTTATATCTCAGCCACACTTTGGTGTATTGACATAAAACTTGCTGTGAGTGCTTATGACTATCTGTCTGGCCAAACTAAATTCTGTTTTCACAGTTTGGCCTGCTTCGCTGCTTGGCCACCTCATTGCTGCTTGCCCACCTCATTGCAGCTTGCCGCTATATTTCTTTGTAATGTTGTCCCTGCAAATGAGGTGCTGAAGTGTGCTTAAAGAACACAGAGCACAAAGAGGGACCCAAATGGTGATGATACGAGGATGCTGTACTTTGAGATGAGATGGGAGTCACTTCCCTCATTTAGTTTCTTTCTCACTGCCCTTTCACACACAGATGCAGAGACTTTCAGTGCGAGTTAAAAATAGAAGGAAATGGAAGTGGAACATGATCCTGAAGGTCAAGTGGCACAGCAAGGCTTTCCAAACCACAAGGTCATAGGTTTGATGGCAAACAAGGAAGTGGGATAATGAGAATGTTTCTATACTGTAACATGCACTGCACTTACAGTGTACGGAAACCCAGTGCGGGTAATGAAGTCTTTGGTAGCATTGGTGCCATTTTGAGGGTGAAGGTACTGGTTCAAGATCAGCAGAAGGTCACAACCTTGTAAATCTAGTGTACATGAGTGGTTAGCCAAGCGCTTATATCCATGACCCGTGGTGGAGCCGTCACAAAACGATCTGACCTTCAGCTGTCTCTCTATACACTCGTCGTCATGGTGATGGTTGTCATTTCAAGCATGAGCATAACAAGGAGAATGATTGTGAATCTGAATATGACATTACTTCTTCATCAAGAGGGCCAGTAAAAGCAGGCTCAATGCAATGCCTTTCTTAAACGTAGACAACAACGGTTAGACAGGCACTAAGCACTGTTTTGAATAGGCAAATGCACAAGGTTGGTAGAGATGCCCTTTGTGCCCCCTGTCTGGCGTGAATTTTTTCAAATTATTCAGCGACACCAACTATGCACACAACACAAAAGCAAGGATTTCTTTGCACAGGGGAAAAATTGTTGAAAGGATAAATGTGACATTTTCTAACAGATGTGTTTGAGACCAGACAGAGTGGAAGGCCTCAAAATTCTTAGTGCAGATACTAGTGAAGATACTGTACATGTCTGATCTTGCCAGGGCTTGATACTATATCCCTGATACACATGATGTAAGGTTAGTCTATACACACACACACACCTACACACACAAATACATACATACACACAAAAATACACACTCATAGACACACACACTATTGATTTAGGCAGTCATGTAAAGTATGACTTTTACCTCACCTTCGCTTGCAAATACTTTTTATTCAATCTGCCCTCTAATTAAAATGTCAGTGCTCTGTGTCTCCAAGGTGAGAACACAATAATTCATCGTGTAAAGGGGCTCTGACTCTGCAAGTCATTTTTATTTGTTTTTATTGACCCATCAGGCCACCACGAGTCACTAGTGGGTATGGAGCCATAATGACGGCATATGGCTGCTCCAGCTGATTCATTTTCATGCCTCGTTTAACTTTTATCATACCTCCTGATCCTGTCTACTGTCCACCACCAGACACTGGGTAGAGTAGTAGGTTAGACACACACACACACACATATATATATACACAAACACACAAGATAGATATATACACACACAGCTGGTTGAGGCACTTGTGTGTGTGTGTGTGTGTGTGTGTGTGTGTGTGTGTATGTGTATGTGTGTGTGTGTGTGTGTGTGTGTGTGTGTGTGTGTGTGTGTGTGTGTGTGTGTGTGTGTGTGTGTGTGTGTGTGTGTGTGTGTGAGCACAGCAGTAGCTCAGCATGCAATGGTGTATGAGGAGAGGGAACTGCTGCTGTTTCCTCTCCCCAGTTCCCCTGTGCATATGCTGTTGCCACAGTCAATCTACAGTGAGATCTCACGTTCACTTGCAACAGCATCCGCCCCTCCCTCCTCGATTTCTCTCTCTCTCTCTCTCTCTATCTATCTATTTATCTTGCTTTTTATTGTGAAGTTCTTTGGCAGTAAATGTGCTTCATGAATTAAATCCATCTATCTATCTATCTATCTGTTCTTATGTTTTCTGTGTATTTCACATTTCTCATTTCACGTCTCATACTCCACACCACACTCTATTCTCCATTTGCACATTCAGATGGAAAGGGAGGCCACTCTGTCTGCAATGGCTACACCATATTATTGGTACAAACAAAAGGTGCATAAAGAAAACTCTTCAGGAGATTCTCTCCCCCTTTTTATGTAACAGTCATCCTTTTTACCAAAGGCAGAATAGGGTGCCTGGTGAAATTGGTTTAATGCATGTCTCCCACAGAAGGTAGAAGGCCCCCTCAACCCCACCCCACCAGCCTCCAAACACCCTCATACTGAAATTCACCATGAAGACGCTGAAAATGGGACTTTCCCCTATGGCAGTGTCTCAGCTACTGTTATGCTGGCACAAAGACAGCGTGAGTGAGCAAGAGAGAGAGAGAGATAAATTGTGTGTGTGTGTGTCTGTGTTTGTGTGCACGGGTGTGTCTGTGTGCGTGTGTGTGTCTGAGAGAGAGTGAGTGTGTGTGTGAGAGAGAGAACATGAGAGAGAGAGAGAGAGAAAGACAGAAAGAGGTAATGGGCTTTGGGCCACACTAATAAACAAAGATGTGGGAGCAGACAAGCGTGTGTAGTACATGTGAAGCTTGCTTTAAAAAAACACACACACAAACACACACGCACACACACTAACATTCACACCACTCGCTCTCTCTCTCATACACACACACACACACACACACACACACAAGTATGAGGATTGGAATGTGTATATAAACTCTTCGTGGTCAATGGTTATAGTTAAAGTTATGTGACATAAAAACAGTACATGGTATGATAGCTTTACCACATTTAGCTCTTAGAGTTGCAGTAGGTAAACACATCACAAAAGCTACCAGAAACTTCCATTTTGCCCATATCATCAGCAGAGGGAGGCCAGTGGTAAAAAATTATTTGGTCCATTTTTATACTGCACTCCGTTCACACCGGGTCATCGCAGTGGCAGATGACTGAAGTGTTTTCTGCTAGCATTTTCAGCATTTTCACAGGCGGATGTGATTTTAGACTGAGTAATTTTGTGACGGGAGGGGTGTGTTGGCTGATTGCAGTGATGGGGGGAAATTTGTGGTCCAGATGTGACTATAACTGAGTGAGATAATAAACAAGGCAAATAGATAGATACACCAGGACAGACAGATATATATATATATAGATAGATAGATAGATAGATAGATAGATAGATAGATAGACAGATAGATAGATAGATAGATGGATGCATGGACTGTCATGTAGAGAACCAGTCAGAGAGATAGTCAGGAGGGAGATAGATGGCTCTGTCCCAGGCAGAGAAACAGAGAACACATCACTCCTCTGCACTAATCAGATGTAAGCCCCTGATCCTCTCTGAAATCTCCCCCTCCAGCCCCTATCGGCAGCTAACAGCCTACTCATTCAGCCTCAGCCGCCCGCACAGACAACCACCACCACCACCGACTTCCACCACCGTAGCACATCCATGGCGTCGGGCTTCAACACCCTGCAATCCCAAATCACGGCGGCAACTTGCAACCACATCCTGGCGCTTCTTCAAGTGCGTAACTCGCCCCCGTTCAACTGGTGGTGACACAATGCTGATATCCCTAACGTCACAGCTGAGCTGTGACAGTGTCTCTGTGGGCCCTTGCTGCTTAGAAACTTGGCCTTGAGTACAGAAAGCACTGTTACAACTGTCAATTTCAGTGGTACACACAAAAGGCAACCACAAAGCATAAATAGAATTCTTCATTGAAAATAACAGTGTACACAAATATTGACAATATGCTTTATAGCTAAGCCCAAGTGGTAGGGGTAAGGTTTAAAATCATGTGTATGTGTAGATGAAAACAAATAAAAAAGTAAATAAATAGTGGAACAAATACATCACAAGTCTTAATATTAAAAAAAAAGCTTTAAATGGTAACATCACCCGATCCAGACTTGAATGTCAACTAATTACACACATAACCACTCCCACATATACAAAAGCACATCAGTATGAAAACACAATTCCCATTCATCCACGCACACACACTGCCACCCACCGCCCACCACCCACCACACACGCACACACACCTAACACACACAGTGACAGACTAAGTCTCTTCATATTCATACGGCCTTCCGCAGGCTGTGTGGTGAGGGTGAAGGTTATTTTAATCTTTGATGATGAAACAGGCTCTCCCAGGGTACTGTGCCACTAATTAAACATTTAGAGTGGCATGTTTAAAGGCAGCGCTCTGTGCACTTCCTGAGACACAGAGGCTTCATGCACGCAGGACAAACCATCCCCCTCAACCAGCTCAGTATGTGTGAGGTGGGCCATTTGAAAAGGGCATTTACTGTAGCACGCATGAAGGCATGATATTGACTTGACCAACAGGCAATAGGGCTGGGAATTATGCGTATAGAATTAAGAATCAAATGCTCTTCTGGAATCGTGCATGCATTTGACTTTATCAGTTCCTCTTATCAATGCCAGCATGTTTTTGAGATCATGGACAACTGGTGTTTCTGAATGTAAAATTGAAATTGACAACATAGTTCTACATAAAGTGTGTAAAGAATTGGAAGCAGGATCAACAATGGCATCATTAATTCTCACCCCTACAAAGGAACAGTTGGATCACTAGTAGTCACACTGATGGCAATAGCATGGTATAGTTACTGATAAATAAAGCAATCTCTACTTCCTATGTGTCTTTGCTAAGCAAAAATACCAATATTGTGTGTGTGTGAGAGAGAGAGAGAGAGAGAAAGATGCAGAGAGAGAGAGACAGCGAGTATTTATTATACACACAGAGAATATGTGTCAAAATAACTCTTCTCAGTACCACTATTATACGTTATCAGTGTTTAACAACTTGGTAATAATTGCTTTACTTTAAGATGTTACCTCTGTGTGTGTGTGTGTGTGTGTGTGTGTGTCTGTCTGTCTCTATATATAATTTTTTAATCATCTCCTACCACAAAAATCAAGGTGGCTAAATGCCACTAATAATTGTGTATATCAAACTAATGAAGACTGTTGGCTTTGACATTGATACCATCTAGTGGCTGAGATAGTGAAATGCTCAAGGTAAAATTAATGAAGGTTGTAAGAGCAGCAATATTTAATTTATTATTTACAATATGTATTATTATTATTAGCCTAAAGCTGAACAACAAATAGCCTACACGTGATAGCAGCAACTCTTTTAAATAAATAGGCCGCATCAATAAGCCATGTCCTCGGTAGGGTATTTTTTTTTCTAGAGCTGAGCTGTCTGGAATTTGTCATGGTGAAACAGGCTAAAGATACAATAGGTCTGCTACTAGAATGAGATGGTAAACTCTACAAAGACAGTCCAGACAACTTTTTCAACTGTCAGAACTGCAGATCCCCTCTACGTGAATCACAGCCTATACCGAACATTTATTTTGTGAGTGGGAGAGCCAGCCAGAACAAGTGACAGACGCAGTGCACGAGAGAATGACAAAGACGGCAGGTTTCAGGTGTGGTAATTTTGCAGACGTACCTTTACAGTCTGCCTCTATCTCAATTTCATAGGCTATTAATCTACGCAGCCTACGCATTTCAACCAGTAGGCTATTGTCACTGCACAGTGTAACCTATGTACCCTACATTTACACAGACTGGGCCTGGTCTAAATGACTTAGTCCAACAGTTGTTCTTTATGTTATTCAAGGCTAGTATCATTTTTGCAGGTTGAAACTGCATTTTGGAGCTCACAATATAGGAAATGCAGTATTTTGGTCATGGATAAAACTGCATTGCACTATATTGCACTTAGCTCAATGCAAAAACTGCCCCATAACTGCAGGTAGGCTACAGAATAATTTAAACAATTAGAACAATTGAAATTCAATGAAGGGAATGCTAACCTAACCTACACTGACTGATATGGGGTCCATGTATTTGTTAAGTAATGTGATGATGGATGGGATTTTTTAAAATATGCATGACCCCATGTTACAACACATTACTTTTTAACAGTGCATTATGTAATAACCTGACAAAATATAAGAAAATTTCTCTCCATTATATAGTAATTTCCCCGCATGTATTAATACATTATTACATATTGCGGTGGTTATTACAAGATGTCAGTGCTGATTTTTTTTTTTTTGATGGAAATGTTATACATGTATAACATAGTGCATTATGTTATAATTTCCAATGGTTTGAAAGGTAATATAACAATAACAACATATAACAATGTTTATTTTACATTGTTCATTTTAGTAATTTTTAAAAGACATTTGAGCTCATAGTGTAAAGTGAACTTGAGAACTAGTGGTACAAAGTTCTCAAGGAGCAGCATCAAATGTGCCTGATCTGTGGTATAGTTCCCCCTACTGAGAAACAAAAACATGAAAGTCAGGAATATGATTCTCAGGACACTGTAACACTGGGTTACTCAGTAGGCTCATAGTGAAAAATACCTCACTCAGCAACCTGTAGCAGTTGGTGTCTGTTTGCGGTGTATGTACGCCTGTGTATTCACAAACATCTCCTTTGCATCATGAATGCTCTGAAACATCTCCTATGCATCATGAATGCTCTGCTCCTAGTGTGAATAAGGCTTAAGTTATTTTGTCATGGCAGATTCCACTGAATACCTCAAGGACTGTAGCACCCAACTGACAATTTAATAGTACACAGGTTTTAGACAAAAAAAAAAACTCAAATGCAGCATCCCCTCAAGCACCCATGTGTGGCGCTACCTATTGAGAGACAAAAATTGGCAAAATTGGCCATTTTCTTGAGAGCAAGTTTCTCAAGTCTCTCAAAACTTGTGAGAAAGGTTCTGTCAAAGATTCCTGGGACACAAAAACATCAAATCCCATGAAACATGGTGCAGATGTTGCCCAATTTCGCTCATTGTGTATCAACAGTGCTCCTGCCAGAAATGTGAGCAGGCAAAAGACAATTTTCATGAAATGACTCATTTAAGATTAGGAATATTTTGTGGCAAGTAAAGGCCCAACAAATAAGCCCATAACCACCCACTTGTGGTGTAGCAAATGCATGAAATGTAAAGGCATACCAGTCTTTCAGAGAGAAAGACAGAATTGAAGATAGTCAGGAGATAAGAGGGAAATAGCAGGGATAACCTTCACTAATGATGGTCAAGAAGTGACTCCCTGCCTCACATACATGCACGTACACATCAAAACATACAAATGGCACCAGCCAAGTAGATTCAACACCCAAAATGCTTTACTACTGAGTGAATTGTGAAAATAATTATGAAATAATAAAACTGAAAAACAAATTGTGGCTGGTAGCTGCCTGGCATGAGTCATGCCTGGCATGAGTCCTGCCCAGTTTAGGTTATTGATTTCATTTTAAAAAGTTCATAGCCCACTTTTTGTGATAGCAAAACAAACTCTCACATGGCACAGTTTACACGTCATTTTTTTTCCACTTGGTGCGCCTTGCGCATTTGAAAAATCCAGGCTACGGCCCTGAATAGGCCTATATGCTAGTCTAGACTATTTCCAACTGTTTGTTGACTAGTTGATTGTTCATTTATGTATGTTTGTTTAGTCATTTAGTTATCACACCCTGGCATCTTGTTTTTTTACAAACACACACACACACACACACACACACACACACACACACACACACACACACACATATATATATATATATATATATATATATATATATATATATATATATATATATATATATATATATATGTTTTAAATAATGGTGACAATTAGGACTCGTCCAGCCTTTCTATTTCTATTCCATGAAGTCTCTGAGTCATGAAAGTTGACAGCTGATCAGAGTCCGGTTTTGAAGACCCCCATGTGATCCTGCATGAGTCCTGCCCCATGAAGTAGCCTCGGGTTTACATTGTCACATACAGTAGCTCCACGTCTTCTTAAGTTTTTGACGAAGCTGCCTGTCATAATTTCTTGACTCTATATAAACGCGGGAATCATTCGACTCGTCATAAAACTGTGGACTCAATCCAAGACAGGCGATTTGCCCTCCGGGTTTAACCGGTAACATGCGCTCCATTTTCGGTTTGATCGCGTTGGTCGGCGCTGCAACTTTTTACCTCTACCTCTTGACTGTTTTCTTGCCGCCGGGTCCGCGACATGTTCGCCTTGATGAGAATGGAAATGCAATCGCAAACGAGGTTGGGGAGTTGGAGATGGAAGAAGACAGGTACCAAAGAGACACAAAATGAATGAAAACACTGTTTTGGGCTGCTCGTAAACTGCATGCGCTGATAGACGAGCTAACCGACTAAGTCAACTTGGTGTCAACCGAGATCACAGCTGACAACCTTGATTTCAATAGCAGCAGGTCTATTCCCTGCAATTAAAAAAAAAAACTCTTGCAGGCTCAATATAGTTAACATGCATAAACATGAATTAGGCTAACTTATATCGCATCTAATCATAGACGGGTTATCGATCTCCAGTGTGTGGATAAAGTATTAGTATTAGTAGTATTAAGTATTATCATATTTGTCCATTATGCATACTCTGTGCGTGAGATAGGGTGATATATTTAACAAACTGTTTAACAACTTAAATCCATCTCTATCTAGGTGGTGCATCTCTATGTGATATGGTTATATGCTATAAGCTACTTCGGGGGATGTCCGTGCTTTTGCTCAATAGTGTAAACTGTACAGTGACTGGTGCTATTTGTGACATTTTACAAGAGGCAATAGGATGTGTGTCAGCCAGGGTGTTTTGATGGCTGGAATTCATAGGACTGGTAAAGGAATGACGTGAAAAACCTTTGCACCATCAGAGCATGTTCTATAATGTTATGAAATCTTGATAATAATAAATGTTTAATAGATGCTTAATAGTCTTAATCCTCTTAAACCTCATCATTTAACCACATCAACTAGCGCCACTGTGTGTACCACTCAACAATCCTCCGAGATGCACTCCAGTCTTAAGGAGTAATGTGACCCATGCAGAATGCATGACTAACCAACGCACCCCACTCCTGGGCCTCCACCTGCTAGCCCTATCTGTAGACACTCAGGGAGAACTAGAGAGAGTTAACAGACTGGCCAGATACCACGTGGGTCTCGTCTCCTCAAGGGCTGTGCCATCATGGGTCAGAAGCATGGTGACCTGGCCTTTTGGACCTCGTCCTTCATTCCCACAGGGATGTGGAGGAGCAGTCTGAATGTGCAGAGGCATCAGATGCTGTCCTGAGATAGAGGGTGGGCAATAAATATACCACATAGTCATTTGGTCATTCTGGGAGACCTTTGTATTTCTGAAAAAAGAACGCATGAATAAATTATAGTGTATGTTATAAATGAATGAACTGCCCTGGCATTCCCAACATGGAATAAGTCGCTTGCATAACTTTTACTTGTGGTGGACAGTACACCCAAAATAACACATGGAAATCCATTTATAGTACAATGTCTGGTGAAATTTCAAGTGCATGGATAATATTTTTCTCCTGCAACATACTTATTTATTAAACATAAGATGCAAAAACATGTGGCATCAGATGAATAATGTTAATCTAATGCTCCCCGTCTCTTTTAAGCAGAATTCAGGATTATTTATTTGCACTTCACTTACCTGGACAGTAGGGTACAGTGCTCCCAGGCAAAAGAGCTATAAATAGTGAATAGAGAATATCAATGGCCAAAGAGGCATTAGAGACACCTTCCAGTGAGAATTTATTGAAGAGATATTCTAGAGCATTTTAACCCATAGTCTTTTTCGAGGTCTGTATTATGTGTTGTTGGTAGTAAAAATAAGGATAATATTTGGTACAACATAGACCGAATTGTGAACAGGCACCTAATGCAAAACAAAAACAGGGCACTGACTTCATTTTCCTGCGTCCCTATCAGTAAGCATCAGCTGCCGGTATACTGTTCAGTCTATGCTGTACCAAATTGTCTTTTTCTTAACAACAATACTCAGCACAGGTTATGGACTAAAATGCTCCCTTTAATGTTGTTAACATCAACATGTACTTATGAGCATATTATGATTTACTGCATGTCAGGAAATCATCAAAGCATATCATAATAAAACAAAATAAACAGTCTAGGTCATGGCTGAAGCTGTAGTGACCCAGTGAAAATCATCTACCAGAATTCCCTTTGCAAAAGGTTGTCAAAGGTGTTGCAAAGAAGCTTAGCAACATAATGTTGTGTAAAATATATGAATTTTTAGCAATTAATCAATAAATTGAATGTGTCTTGTTGTCAGTATTTCCACTAACTGCTGAACATTTCAGTTTCTGCTAAAGTAGTATATGGTAATAAATCCTTATGTCCTTCTGAAACTGAGCGGGGAGTAATAACACGTCAGCCTAGCCTAACATTGCTGTGGGAAGTCCCTGCATAATCTGTGTGTTCTTGACATTGGTGAGAGCATACGTGGCAGTGTCTTTAAAAAGCTCCAGGGCAACTCAAGTGTCTCTGTTGACACTGTTATGCCTATGTCATAACCAGCTGTTGTCCAACGTGGTGTGACAGTGGGTATATTCAAGAAACAGTAGCCAAAGGACCTTCTGCAGGTTCCCATTGGTCCTTATAGTTCCCATGGGCACCAGTCTTGGCTGCGACACGTGTAGTCTTAGAAGAGCCAGTGGGGTGTTGGGTTTGCAGCATGCTCTTCATAGAAGGTGCATAAGCGAAATTAAACCCCAGACTCTGGATTACTCATAGGGATCATGCTGTGCTCACATGCCTCCAGCTCCCGCTGACCAATGACATTACAGCAGTGAGGTCAAGTTACCAATGATAGTGCCCGGATGATCCTAATTAACCTATAGGAAAGCACCACGATACATAGTTCAGGGTGAAGTGTAGCATGAAAGTTCCCCACCCGAATATCTGGTTACCCTCGAGCCATGTTAACTTAGGGTCAGCACAAACCAGCACAAAGTAAAAGCACTATTTCACATTATTCTTAGACAGTGTCTGAGGAGCAGAATATGTTTAAGTATTTATGTTCAATTAATCTTTCATTAAACAATGAATAGATAACCACAATCCATATATTATAACTTGAAATTTCATTGCTGGTTTTTAGATATGAATTTTCTTTGCTATCAACAGTACATACAGTACATTTGTATGTATATGTTAATGTCGTCGGTGGTGTTTAGATAAAGTTGATATTGTATTGCATTGAATGTAATTTAAATTGGTGTAAAATCTCGTCACTTAATGTAAACAAGTCCACCCAGTTTGCCCAGGTCATGTTGTGGCATGTTGCAGTTCAAGAAGACGAACAGCTTATGTTTCAGAATGATTTTGTCACTGCAGGGACAGCAACCCCACCACTGTTGCTGTCTCACTAGACGAGTGGGCCTATTTCTATCCACAGCGGCTATTCTGTTTCTGTCCTCTCTCACTCACTCACTCTCCCTGTCTCTCTCTCATTCACTCACTGGCATACTCATATACAACACTTAGCAATGTCTGACTCACTCACTCACTCTCCCTCAGTGCACATCAGCGCTGCTCTGTGTGTGTTCAATCTCAGTCTAACCTAACAGAGACACCCATGGAAACCTCACATCTCCCTTATGTAGCCAAAGACGGTTATGAAAGCTGCCTTAACTCTACAGCTGTTGAATGGATTATGAATGGTAAACATAACAACCATAACGCTTATGAATGGTAACAACAACAACCGTAGTGATGTATTTCATGCTACACTTTCCCCCCTTAACGGTAGCTAATAGGTTATTTTCTGTGGTCCATGCACATGAATTCTAAATATAAAGAAAGTTATAGATAAAATTATATCCTAAATACAAACAGGAGATAAGTGGGATAACGACCTTTCAAGGGGACCAGTTCGATGGAAATAATGACTCGGTGGAGTGGACTTGATGAAGTTCTTCACCTCCGCCTTGCCATTATTTCCCTTGAACTGGCAACCTTGTTGGCGGTTATCCCTTATGTAAGACAATTGGCTAAATCTCAATCCCTAACCCTAACCCTAAGCCATGAACTCTCAAAGACGTAACCAGCCTTAATCAGCCAATCATGAAGTCAATACATGCCAGTTAAGACTGAGAGTACAGACTGCAGAGAAATTGAGGTCCAGCCATTGTGAGAGAGCCTTTTATTGTTGTTTCTGCTTTTTAATGTTTTTAATTGTCCAGATGTTTTCTCTGTAAATATTTCTCAGCTACTGATCAATCAGTTACTGATTCTTTTCATCCTTTGTATATATTGACTTGTTTGTTGTTGGCCTCTGTCCAGGATCCACTTCCCCTCAGATCTGGAGGAGCTTAGGGCATTAGCTGACTTCCTGAATTTCTACAAGACAAAGCACAAGACGTATGTGTACGTACTCTTCTGCAGTGCCTACCTGTACAAGCAGTCCTTCGCTATACCTGGATCTTCCTTCCTGGTGAGAGAAGCCACCAGCTGGCCACACACACCCAGACACACACATGTTTTTATACATAATGCACTGCAAAACATTTTTTTTTTTACATTTAGTGCTCCCATTATTTATTACTGTAATTGTTAATATGCATAAACATTTTTGGTTTAATTTTTTAAATCTATCTTGCACCATTTCTGGGATGTACCCTTGTCATATTTCACTACAGGTTGTACTATTTATGACTATGCACTGGATGTGACAAAAAAACAACAACAAAAAAGTGCTTTAAAAAAAGAAAGAAAAAGCTTGAAATTAACTTGAATTTGAACTTTTTCCTGTGCATACATTCCTTTCCTGACGTACCTAGAACATGCTAGCAGGGGCACTATTTGGCACATGGACTGGCCTCCTGATCGCCTGCACTATGACCACCATGGGCTCCACCTTCTGCTACCTTCTGTCCCGCACCTTTGGCAAGCACATTGTTGTGCGCCTCTTCCCAGACAAGGTGGCCATGCTGCAGAGGAAGGTAATACGGCCCCATGTACATAATGACTGGATATGTTAGCACCATGCAGACCACACCACCCCCCCCGTCCCCCGTCCCCCTCAGAACTCTCTTGAACTCTTGACAGCTATGACTTAACAAACTTTATATTTAAAGTCTATTTTTTATTTTATTTTATTTCATTATACAGTTAAGGATTAGAATAAATATTGTTCTATATATTAATAAGTGTTGTTCTATATATATATTCTATATATATTTCTGATATTACTATATCAGGCAGCCTATTTATGCTTTTATTTATGCGTATTAGATACAGAAATTGCACTGGGAATATCCTTCCCCAACACCAATTTGCACTAAAGCAGGGTACACTTTCTCTGTTAAAACTGTTTCTACACCACTTTCACAATTTCACTCTAATGGTACAAATGCCACAAAATTGTTCCCTTTTTATTATTTATTTATTTTATGTAGTTATATATGTATGTCTGGTGTATGGCATGTCATGGATGCATGATGCCTACATTTTCTACAGGATAATAAAATATCTATCTATCTATCTATCTATCTATCTATCTATCTATCTATCTATCTATCTATCTAATCAAGCAAGCCTGCATGCTAACAGAAAGCCCTCTCTAAAGGCTAACAGACTGACAAACTAGTTGAAAGGCTAGCAGACTGGTAAGCTAGCTATCTAATAGGCCTGAGATGGAGGCCTGAGATAGTCAGACAGAGGGGGATTCCCTCCATTATTATCACTGCTGTTCTCCAGACTGCTTAAAATAGAATGTCTGTGTGTGTGTGTGTGTGTGTGTGTGTGTGTGAACTGAGCCAGTATGTGTGTGCCCTGATTTGCATTCCTGTCAGACACTATGGACATTTACAACAAATGATTTCTGCCTCTCTTTACCTTCCTTCTTCTGTATCCTTTATGCTTTTCTCTTAGTGTGAAGAGAACAAAAGTTGCCTTTTCTTCTTCCTGCTTTTCCTGAGATTCTTCCCCATGACTCCTAACTGGTTCCTAAACATCACCTCCCCAATTCTCAACATCCCCATCCCTATTTTCTTCTTCTCCATCTTCATCGGTGAGCACCATCTCATGATAGAAATACCCAGAAAGAGGAAGGCTACTGTTTTTTTTGGAATAGATAGCATCATGGGCTCACTCATGGTACCAGGATGACAATCTAATATTTTTTTAGGTGTGCATGCATTTCTTGCAACAAGATACAGGTTTGGCTATTGTTAGGATTGCATATAAATTTTGATAGGCATTGCATAAATAAGTGGTTGCTATTTGGGTAGTGTGTTGGGATAGAGGAATTCAGGGTAGAAAAATGAACAATTGTAGCTGGTACACTTCAGTTATTTAAATTGTGTTATTCAACATCCATTGTATTTTATACTGTGCAACATATGGCAAATTGTATACATTATCTATTGCAAGGGTTCTCAAACTTTATTGGACCGGGGACCCCTCATGGAGCATGAAAGGACCACTCATTATTGCAACACAAGTTTGACCGTACACGGGTACATCCATTAGTTCAGTTTAATGCTAGAAGCTATTTTGTAGCAGTTTTTCACGGACCCCTGGCATTTACTGTGGACCCCTGGGGGTCCCCGGACCCGAGTTTGAGAACCCATGGGTAACCTATGGGTTAGCTTTAAGGTTTTGTAGTCCTCAGGCATTTAATCTGTCGTTGCCTTGAGATCTACAATGAGATCTTTATATTATGTTCAGTCTTAACGCACTGTATCTACTTTACACACCTCCTACAGGCCTGATCCCTTATAACTTCATTTGTGTGCGCACTGGCTCCATCTTGTCCGAGATCACCTCGCTGGACGACATTTTCTCTTGGGGCACTCTGCTGCAGCTGCTGATCATCGCTTGTGTGGCCCTGCTTCCCGGTGTCCTCATCCGCCGCTACAGCAAGAAACACCTCAAACTGGACGGCCTTGAGCCCAACGGACACCACGCCAGCCCCGCTGCCAACGACCGTAAAACCAGATGACCACCAGGGTTGCGATTTCACCCCAAAGTTGTAAGGATACAGACATCAGAACATCAAATGGTAGCATCAAAGAACTAGTTACATGTCAATAGGATATTTTTTTATTGTCAAGGATATTTGCTAATAATGTGTTGTTACATGATATTGATCATTTGATTTGATATATTATCAACATTCTTACACTCCAGTAATAACACTATTCTATTTATAATAAAATTGAGTGGTGCTGGGGGGGGGGGCTGTTTAAGTGGATTAAGTGGAAGTGCAGAGTTTACCCCATTTTTTAATGATTGTATGGTTTGTATTGTATTGTATGTAATGATTTAATGATTAAGATTGCTGCTCCTGCACACCACTCCAATCCACCAGCACATCCCAGGCCTTCAACAAGCCCCCCTACCGAAACCACACACTCAAAGAAAGTGACTGTCCACAGATGGATGAGGAGGAAGGGACGGTTTTAACACGTCTTAAAGCACTGACAGCCGGCTATGCTGGACAAATGTATGTAAACTCTAAAGCCTTAATGCTCAAATTTGCACCAGTATAGGCACTCACACAAACACACACATACACAGAAAGGAGCAGCTTTGTAGTAATGCCTGCATGTATGCGGTAGAGGTACTGGAAGTGGCTGCTGTATTCACTCACTCTAAAAGTCGATCCTATCAGAACTTGGAATTTCAGTTTCATAAGACTGTTTCAACCCGCACAGTATGTAGGTGATGCCTAGTGCTGCTTAAAGGCACCTCAGTACAGTACAAGCAATGCTGAGGATGACTTGCTCTTCTTCAACTTGTATGTAAGTTATCGGCAACTGGCAACAAGCAAAGTCCACCACAAATGAACTAGATCTAATTTAATATGATACCATGTTAATTTAATATGTAACAAAAAGTCATACAGCGAATTACGTACCATGAGAAAGATCCAGAACGGGCTGGGCAGCCCAGTGCTTCCAGACTACACAACTGATTTTGTTCATGTGTGACAGATATTATTACTCATTGCTGCCAGCTTAGCTCATTGCCTTTCAATAAATTTCAGGCCCAGAATTTAAAACTAAAATGACAATGAAAAACTACAGTGGCTGATGCTACAAGTAAGAAGTTGATGCTACTGTAGTGTTTCTCACTACCTGACTCTTTCACTTTGTGCAAAGAGTGTGGACACTCTTTATAGGCATAGGCTTACTTCGCTGTGGGTGGACACTTTGTTTGAACTTTAAACCTATTGGTTCTACCTTCAAGTTCTGTGGTGATTTGTTGCTAGAATTTCTAGATGCAGAATCCAAAGCCTTCGGAGGTTACCAAGACGTAGTACAATAGCAAAATACAACAATGAGTGGAGGTACTATGGCGTCACTATCCTAGCTTATTAAGTATCAGTTGAAAGACTGCCGTATCAATAACAGTAACAGTATCACGCACCAGTACATTTTGAGGGAAACACCACTCTGTCTTTACATGTATGTTTACATTTGGATTTTACGGTAGTTAGTATGTTGTTTTTGGTTGTGTTGTGGCCGTCTGGAGTACTGTATGGTAGACTCAGCTGTTTGAACAAAAGCTTCTGTGCTGCAACAATACATTTAATTGTCTGTTTCTGACCATCAACACACTGGACTCCCAAAATGTGCTAGTTGAGTCGAAAAGTCTTTACTGAAGTGTGAGATTAAAAAATATATATATTTTGTTGGTGAAAAGGCTTTTCTCACTTAAAGTATTTCCCAATGATTCTATTAAGTAACCTCTAATGTTGCTCCTTGGTAATGATCACCAGATTGATCTACTCACCATTATGATTTTACAACATTTATACTTCTAATAACAATTTTCATCAATATCATAAATCCCACACATACTTTGCAAATCCAAAAGCTATGTCTACTTTTAATAATTCATAATTTAACCTTTCACATTATGTACTGATGGATCAAAGTGACATGGCTCTGTGTCATGTGGTAACAATGAAACTCCTGTTGCTAAATTTATTTGAATTTGGCATTTGATATGAACTTACACACATATGCATGTTTGCCTAGTGCTGCTCTACCAGAGTAGCTTAAAGGCACCTCAGTACAGCAAAGGAGGATGACTTGCTGTTCTTAAGACCTGCTGGGGAGCATACCACATGGCAAGTCCCTTTCCTCATTTGTCAGCAGCTCTGTACATCTGTGTCAGTGTGGCACTTCAACATGCACGCAGACTCTGTGCTGCAACCACTGAGCAGATTAAATCAGCACCATGCTAGCTTGACAGCACAGTAATGATGAGACTAATTAAGATCGTACATTTCACCAGATGTTTACATTTTGCAATGATTGCAATGACTTCATTACAACTAACCCAGGTGTCTTGTTTTATGGAGTTACATTCCATAAAACTCTTATTTCTTAATCACACTGGCAGACAAGCCAATAACTATAATCATTAGTCAAAAAGTCAAGAATTATCCCTGATGTTGTAATTATTTGTCATGGAATACAAAGCTGCTATGTGATATGACAGTCTAACACATCTTCACTAATTTGGCTTGGTAGTCTGGTGTGTTGATGGAACTGTGCCATGACGGTGTCTCATTATTTCTGTTGATTTGTTGTTTTC
Organism: Tenualosa thibaudeaui; assembly: GCA_027481765.1. Taxonomy (NCBI): domain Eukaryota; kingdom Metazoa; phylum Chordata; class Actinopteri; order Clupeiformes; family Clupeidae; genus Tenualosa; species Tenualosa thibaudeaui. The sequence continues at coordinate 10,813,612 of JAIFZK010000021.1, read as the reverse complement.
TTGTTAATTAGCAGTATGCACTGTTCACTGTAGAAATGATGTGATGTCTTTGCTGCTTTTCTTAGTTTGTAATGTGTGAATTAGAACAGTGTTAATGTTTAGGGCAATTATTTTGTTTAAATCAAATGAATAGCAAAATTGCAATAGTTTGAGCTCTAGTCAAGATTTCTTCCTATACTAACTACCACAAGGGAGTTTTTTTTGCCCGTTGCTCTTGGGTACTCCTTGCTGTAAAGCATCATGAGACAATACGTAAAAGGCACTGTATAAACATAATTGAATTGAATTGAATAGTCATTGTTCTGCTTCTCAGGTAGCTTTGTGAAACAAAAACACACCGGACATGTGCCTTAACAAATCTTTTAATAGTTGAATTATGAGGCCTTTAGCTTTGTTGGTCCATCCTTGAGGTTTCTGGCTTCTCACACAATCTCCGACACACCAAGCATTTTCATTGTATTTGATTAATATGCTCGCAATACCTTTATGTTTTATAGCTAATAAAACATAATCTAATCTGATATGCCAGTTACAGTTCAACGTGATGACAAGCAGCTAATGCACTCTCTCAGCATGATGCCCTTGGAGGGGCTTAAGGCAAATACTTGTGTTAATACACGTTAAATGCCAAGTATGGAGCACTGGACAGAATTCAGCCATGTCCCCTTAAACATCCCCCATATTATCCCTTCTTACTTGAGTTCATCATATTAGTAAATACAGTGTTTTTTGTGTTTGCTTTACTATTGGACAATAACATTTAATGTAGATCTTATCATGCAACACATGCTTGAATTGGGAAGGTGCAAAAATATGCTATTTGAAGTGGTCAGTCCTAAATTATTTTACTAGTACTCTTAACTTATGTCTTACTGAATTTTAAAAGTGCAATGACTTTGTAACATGTAAATAAAAAAAAAGTTAACGGCTTGTGTTCTCTGTGAAAGGCAACTCTTTTGAATATGTTTTAGAACATAATAACATTATAATAATAATGACTAAACTACATAAAGCAGAAGAGACAGGATACAGTTGCAAAGACTCACTTTATTGCTCATATCCTGTTCGGTCGGCAGTACATATGTATTTGTTAACCCACAATTCCACACTGAAAATCCTGACCATCACCAATAAGGCATGCATCTCCCATTAGACCCCAGTTTATCTCAAGCACCAAGTCTTCCCTGAGCTTTGAGCTGTTCCAATTTCCCTCTCACCTCTGACTTTGTCCAAGTTCTGGAATGTGGCTGGGCAAGAAAAATATGACCTTGAAAGAAGACTTTGAGAAAGAACCATAAGCTCTACTTCCATCAAATCCATCTTCCCCAGTCCTGGTCATATTTAGGATGATAAAACAGTATACTGATACCAAGAAACAACCAAGCCTGATCCAGATGACGCTATGGTGACACCCCAGAAGAAGGCGGAATGACATTCTGTTCCTACCTTACCCATGACTAAATACAAAATCTCAATAGGTATGCTAGCATTTTACAATGTTTTGTCTATTATTATTATTACCATCTTTTTAGATTTCTGTGACCCAAAAAGTAAAAGGGCTACCCCCACTGCTATACAGAATTACAGTGCTTCATTAGAAAACCCTCATGTGAAAAACTGAACTAACACCACACACAAAAAAGAATAGTCAGACTGTCTTAAATCTCTACTGTCTTAACCTCTAACTAAAATTCAACTGAAAAAAAAAAACTAAGCCAATTTTTGCCTGTGTAGTGTCCTAAGGTGTATTGATACAGATGTATACGATCCAATACTGGAAATGATGAAAACAAAGCCTAAATTGTACATGACCAAATTACCACAACTGACTTCATATTTTGTTTTTTGTTTTGTTGTTTTGTCGGCTCACACAGTGGCAGGTTGTACACAATGAATAAAGAAAACCCAGCAGAGAGGACTACGATTTCACACATCTAAAAATAAATTTTGATGATGGCAAACTGCACTTTGTACACACTTTTAAATGACTCTGGAGGCAGAAATGCCCAGACTCAAAAATCTCATTGCAGTCATGAGGTTTGCTTGCATTTTTGACATCAGCTTTCAGAGATTATACCCAAATTACTTCCAGGTGATGGCATACTTCATTTTAAGTTACTCTTCCCATTCAGTAATGTAAGGATGTCCTCAAGAGCCAAAAGGCAGAATATTAAGTGATCTACAGGATCCTTTAGGTATTCAAAGGCTGCAATGTGATCCTTTTCTTTAAAACTCCTTGTCAGAATGAGTAGTGTAGGTCGCTGTTCAAGACCAATTGCTCTTCTTTTTTGTAGCTGTTTTCATATGTTAAAAAATAGAAAATAAAAAAAAAGCTCATTGATGATGAGCTTTTCCAAAGGTATACAAAATATCCAAAATAAAGAAAAATAAAATATTGGACTGAGGTACCTGATGTCTGAGGTAGAACGTTACAATAAAAATATGCAGATTACTTTTTGACCAATTATGGGTCACTATACTGACATACGCACTGTTCACGTTTGGCCAAAGGTAGAGAGACATGCTGGCATGTGCATTGCTCACATCCAAACATGGTGGTTGGTTATTTAGGCTAGACTGTTAAAATGGCCATTTTTCTCAAATAGGAAATATATTAATCCAGACCTGCCTTTACATAGGTTTAGATAACTACATGACAATCTGGAAAAACCCTCAGGACTTTTTAGATTTACTTTAACATGTTTCATACAGCCATCTAAGTATGCCATTTCTGCCAAAGGGGTGACATGATCTCACCTATTCAACATTCTCTCAGTGACTTTTAAACTTTAACTACATCAGTCATTTCATTAACTCCTATAAAATAGAGAAAAAAAAAGATCCTGCCAAAAAGGACTGACTGTGATTTTTGTTTACACTCATATGCATCATCTTTTAATAAATATCTCACCAGTCTTTCTATATAAATATACAAACACAAACACTCACAGTGGCGTGAGGAAGGCTGTGTGTGTTAGTGTTTTCTTTTCAGGGTGCTGGGTTGGGGCAAGAAGCAGCAGAACGTTTGTACACAAAGGGAGAGGGTCCATGCAGAGGACCTGACAGCTCTACGGCAGAGAGAGAGAAACCAGCGCGAGGGACAGCGGACGCCCTCGCAGACATGAGTTGATCTGCCTTCACGTTTGACGTTTACGTCGTCTTCTCTGTAGAGGCAGTGGCACACTGTACATTCAAGGATGTCAAAATCAGCCTTGTGATGAAATGCCAAGTAGACTTAAAATGGCCAAAAATGTATGCATAAAAAAGAGCTAGGAAGCATAATTTTGGGATGAAACCACTACAAACTTTTAAATTGGTTATTGTTTCCTTTCTTTTCGTTTCTACTATGGGAGGACAATATTATAAGATTATAAGAGTTTTTCTCATATTATGAGATTAATTCCTCTATTAATGACATGCCAGTGTTGCCTTCGCTAGTGTTTCTAGTGAATGAGACACAGAGAACCAACAAAAGGAACCTGACTCCAAGCTACATGAGGAGGAATGTACCCAAACCATGGCCAGCTGTTTGGGATTTCCTATGTTGGCACATGTGCTACTATCAAGAAGAAAACATTGTACTAGGTCATGGTGTCAATTATTTTTACATGTGAGATTTTTTCTTCTTGTAGTATATTAATTCTGATGATATCAAGTTTTTAAGCATGTGTCCACTGCAGCTACCAAGTGTACCAACTGTAATTTGCACATGACAAAAAAAATGTTTTAATTAAATCTGCTGACTTTTTCATCATAATTTCACAGGTCAATCTTTGCTCCATTCTCTTTTGTTAAAAATAAACCAGCTTTTGCAAAGTCCTCACATTTATATGTGCTCACTCCCTATACACACACAAGCTCAAATGCATTATTTCAATGCTCTAAAGTAAACCTAGGCTTCTCCTCAGAGAGAACTACTTTCCAAACCGCTGATGAGCGGCCACCACAAACTGAACTATCAAAAGTCTGTAATGGTCACACTCTGATAAGAAAATAATATATATACACACGCATACATGGATATACATACAATTTTCAGTCTCTAGCTCTGTTTACCCTGTTCAACACAGTAGAGTTTCAGAGACACGCCACTGGCCGTTTTCTTGCTCTGTCTCTCTTCTCTCCTTTCTCCTTTCAGTGCTGTGCCTAGCCAGCTCATGTCTCCTTACAATCCTCATGAGGCTCTTTGGTTTTGGTTATCTCCACCGCTGTCACTCTTGGTCATCTCTCTCTCTCCCATCCTCCTTTTTTGTCCCTCCTCGCCTCCAGTTGGGTCTCCAGTTGTGGAGCGAGGAGGGGGTACATTCATAGACTGCTGCTGCGTGCTGGTCTTTGCCATTAGCAGGTCACTTTGACTGGTGTGGTGGCGGTGGTGGCAGTGCTGTTTGGTGTTGCTTCTGTTCCTGCAGTTTCACCTGCTGGATAATCTCTCGGATCTTCCTCTGTGCAGTCTATTCAGATAAAACACACACACACACACACACACACGTTGACACGCACACACAAATACACGCATACAGATACAGTCAAACAAAAATTCACAGTGAGAAATGTCAAATCCGACACACACCAAATAGATCACTGAAACTGCCCTGGACATCTATCCTATGCATACACAGTCAATTTATGTTCAGACTTCCTGCAGTATAGCCAAATACCTGACTGGCGAAGAAATGTCCGATGATCTTTACAAATACTTCGTCATTGTCATCTGGCGTTTGGTCCCGTGGAACGATGACCTCAGCACTGGTGAGGTTTTGTAACTCATTAACCTGCAGGGGGTGACAATGTGCACAAAGTGACAAGTGTCAAATGATGCTTGCTGTGCATTCAACATTTTAGACACACATAAAAACGAATGTGTAGTTGACTTTTCACAAGCTAAAGCATTGGTCTCTCTCCCCCTCTCTCTCTCTCACACACACACCGTTTTGCCCCCTTTCCCGATCACACGGCCAGCAGCAGATGAGGGCACTTTGATCTGGGTCTCCAGCTTCACTTCTTCCTTGGCTGTGAAGAAATTCTCCTCCTTTAACTTCCCAAAGATCCTACCCTGAGCCTGAAAGCAGGAAGTGGGTAAGAGTCAACCGTTCATCTCCCACATCAAGAAAGAGTCTAGAATGAATGGTGCCACTTTTCCCATTGGAAGAGGAAAGGGGAATAGTCATTAAAGTTTGACTCATAGCATTAACACCTAAATGGCTGTTTCTAAAGAAAAGGGCCCTACAGATTAAAAATGTTATGCCTTGTGAAAAAATCCTTGTAGTCCTGGACTGAACTAAACATCACATTTATAAAACATGTTGAATAGAAACAGACATCATAAGCAAGACTAGAATCCAGTGTAAAAAATGTACTCTTAACACTGGCAATATGCTGCTGGAATATCCTATCATTAAAAAAATGTTAGCGGGTAAGTATCTTGACATTAATGGTGTCATTGATGACATGCTAGTATGTACCTTAAACTGAGCCTCTGGAGGTCCAGTAATGATCACCATCCTCTCAGGGGAGTCTGGACTGTCAGCTGAAGCGATCTACAGACAACCAACAAACAACCAGCCAACCAACAACCAGAAAAAAAACATCACCACCAAAACCATCAGCTTATCTCCACACATGTCCACACACACACACACACAAACACACATGCACGCCATCATGCGCACACACACACACACACACACACACATGTCTGCAGTGGGTCGAGAAGTTATCTTGATAAAGCCTGACTCTGAGGGTCCTGACCTTGATGGAGGCCCCAGCAAACCGTGCCAGTTCCTTTATGTGCTGTCCTTTCTTCCCGATGAGAGCACCCACTGCCTGCGTGGGAATGAACACATACACCACCTCCTGCTCAGTAACCTGCCAGAGAACACAAACATCACATCACATCAAACAACACATCACACTCACTGTACATACAGTTACATTTCACAATATACAAGAGGTATAAACCATTTCCTCTCTTTCTGTGTGTGTGTGTGTGTGTGAGAGAGAGAGAGAGCGAACTTGTGCAAACCAGGTGGGTGTTGTTGACCTGGGCTCCCCTGTGCTCTGACACTACAGATGGATCCCTCATATACATAAACTCTCTCTCTGTCACACACACACACACACACACACACCTCTTCAGTTCCTATGATTCTCCATTCATTGTCAAGAGCCCTTCACACCACATAAAGCACTGTCCTCCTTCCTTAAAAGTATGTACTCCAGAAGTGAACTTTAGGTGGCGCAAGTGCACCCTCTGGCCCTCCACACTATCCAGGGGCACTTTCTAAGCATGCTTTCCACAAATCGGAAACACCACTGGGCCCTGTTACTGCATTCCCATGCATGACCAGGTGGCGACCTAGAGTTGAAGAAGCTTTTCTGGCTCCCACTTGATCTCATAAGAATGCTTCACACAGAATTTACTGGAAGCACCGTTTATGCTTTATATCTTTGTGTCACATGAGCACAAAGCTACAGCCACTAGACACAAATATTGTTATATTTTCTAATGCAGGGGTCCGCAACCTTTTGGCATGTAGTGCCAATAAGAATTGGTCTTGTTCCCTGCCTGCCAATCAAAAAACCATTTTTGTTTTACTATACGTAGTTAAAAAATAAATGAATCATTCCATCCTTACAAATGTATACAATTTATTGATGAAAATGCACACTACAGGCTGACTTGCGGGTCTGTTCATATAACCTACATTTCCAAAAAGTTCCTGGCAAAATGTCAATCACTTAGTTCGTTTTTGTTCCATGAACCGGTTCAAAGCCTTGAATTCTGGCTTGTCATTTCATGCTCTGTCTCCAAATGATAGTGAATGTTGGAAAATTACAACAAAACTTTAAAAATACAACTAGCACACAACACTTCAATCCATAATATCCAAGAGGAATATGCTGGAATCCTCGAACCTCTGGGGCTTTTTACCACAGGTCAAGTAATGCACAAACTGATGAATGCTCTTTGGTGCAACTGCTGAGCTGGGATTTGTCTGGCTGTTCAACAGCAGATGAAGTGGCCAAACTTTGTCTAATGTATAAAAACAAAGGCTCCGCACCCATTGTGGCCGTGCCAGTAAGAGTCCCTCTGCTTCCCAACTGTGACAAGCAAGGGTTATCGACTCCTGCTCTAGTGTAAGGAGGGTTTTATTTTTACTATCAATCGTATGATATATAAAGTATAATATTCATCAATAACATTCACCACTGTTTCGGTTTGCCATATTCATCATTGCATTCTGTGAGTCTGCAGTCTGCAAAGTATCTTTACTTTACTTTCTGAAGGAAAAAAAGAATGACAACTGAATAATTCAGTTGCTGTCCCCATACATTCTTTGGATGCTGTCTATGACAATATTCTGTGGCAATTTGGTTTGACATGTTCAGGTATTGTATAACAGCTAACTATTTTTGCGATTACACTCTTTATTGACCCACCACTGATAACTTGGTGAGAAAAGTAGAAAAACTTGTTTTAGGTAAGGCACTTTGACAGTGTCTAGAATCTGTATGTTAAATGGTACTCTTAACGGGCAAAAGACAAAGGCTGTGTGTGTGTGTGTGTGTGTATGTGTGTGATTTGACATCAAAATAGTATCGCAGAATGGCTGTGTGAACACTGATGATCTAAGAAGGTCCAAAAATTATGTGGTAAAGACAAAACAGAGACAGTGCTTTCAGGAGCATTTGATTAAATACAATCTGCTATCATATGCCCAAAGCAAAGAAGAGCTTAAGGCCTTGGTTTACAATCCTCTAGAGCAGAGAGGCTCGCTGCATGTTGATTATTCAAAATCTTACCCTATATTATCCGTCCACATTTATGCAAACAAAACAAGTTTCATGGCCTTAAAATACAGTGTTTGGGTTGATTCCTAATAGACACTTATATTGTGTTATAATCTGCCACGGTGATTATTGATGCTACACAGACATCCAAGAAAATTAAGGCAAGATTTGATTAAATGTAAGACGAGATTTAATTATCTCACACAGCTTAAGGGGTATTAAATCTCTTGAGAGTGTTTATGACTGTCAGTGTGTGGTAGGCTTTTAAGGGGAAGGGTGGATAGTTAAAGGAAACTCACCGTGAGTTGGTGTGATAGGTTGCCAACTGGGGGCTGACCATAGAGGCCTCCCATGGGTGATGCTGAACCCTGAGAGTGAAACCAGAGAAAAGACAGTGAGAGAGAGTGTGTGAAAGTGTGTGAGAGAGAGAGGGAGAGAGAGAGAAATGGAGAAAGAAATAGAGATGATAAAATGTAGAGAAGAGAAGAGAAGAGTGATGCCAGAATGAAGGCAGACCACACAGAACCACCAGACTGCAAGTGAACCATGTGTGTGTCACAGCTTAAGCTGCTAAACTTTTTTATTATTAGTTGTGACCAACACACTCGCATGTACACACACAAAAACACACATACAAGCGCAAATAAACCGACGGACGACACACACGCACATGCAAACACAAATTTAGACCTATGTAAATAAATAAACAAAGACAGCAAACATAACACAGACACACACAAAAACACATAAACAGACACACACACATGCAAACACTAAACAGTGAGTGTGACTTAATGGTGGAAGTGTTTAGCGGAGCCATATAGTAGCTCCACTGCTTGGGGTGAATCACAGCCTCAGCAGGGAGAGGAACTCTACCACCCCTCCACACACACAAACACACCCATACACACACTCTCTCTCTCAACCTCCCTCTACCCCACTGGCTTTTCCCAGCACTGCAGTCTACTTAATGATTCCCCCACTTAGCCCAATACACGCCCAATACACACACACACATACACACACCAAGCCTCACACACAGACACACACACAAACACCCCAAGTCTCACAGACACACACTTAGTCACACACGCATGCATGAATGCACGCACGCATGCACACACACACACACACACTCATAAGCGCAAACACCACAAACACATACACACATAACTAAGCACACATACACAGAGATGACGTGACAATGTACAGTGTGACAACACACACCGTCACACAAAACATAATTGTAAAGACGTACATAACACCCACAATTAACACACTTGGCAACACACCATTCAACACACCTCCTCTGCATCCACAACAGCACAGCCGCATGTCTGACAGGACTACACACAAACGAATGACAACCACAGCTAATTTTGCTATCTTCCTCTAATCACTACAACCACACCTTCTCTAAAGCCGAAGACAGCACAGCACACTCCAGCCTTTCATTCAGTCTACTTTACAGTGCAAGTGGTGTCCTGCACTACACAAACACATCTGAGTAAGTGTGTGTGTATGTGTGTGTATATATGAGTATAAATGAAAGAATCAGTCTATGGGCAAATTGATGTGTGTCATTCGTGTCTGTGTGGGTGTGGGTGTCCGTGCTGCAGTGCAAGTGTGTATGATGAACAAAAGCAAATCTGAGTAATTTTGAGTGTGTGTGTGTTTGTGTGTGTGTGTAGACCATGGCACACACTAAGTCTTACCAGGAAGGGGTTGTATCCGGTGGAGGGGCTTGGCACTGGGGCATGGGCATGGGGGCTGCCCGAGGAGGGCAAAAGGGGCACGCCGGATGAGAAGATGCCCAGAGCGTTCAGATTGAGCCCCGGGATGAGGTTAGTCTGCTGCTGCACCACACCACAGACACAGGCACAGACACAGCCAGTGGGGCGTGAAGGGTAGGAAGAGGAAGGTGAAGGAAGGAAGGGAGGAAGAGAGGGAGAAAGTGAATGGAGGAGAGAGAGAGACAGACAGACAGACACATTAGGGCAAATTTTATTTTTGTGTTTGTCCTATAACTTCAAGATCCATTATATGTTCAAGGGGTGTGGAGGTGTGTGTGTTTGTACACGTATGTTCTGGTGAACAGAGAGAATACAGGCATACTGCAGAGAAAACTCATGCACCAGTGCTTACATACTGTGAATCAGCAGTAGTGTGCTGTTAGACACTGGCAGAGCCAAGTAATTAACATAGCGCTCCACTAGGTGGCTCCCTCCTAGTGGCTAACGTCACTGGTGGGAAAGCTCAACCTTTTCTCCCCAAAGCAACCCCTTCATTGATATATTACAGGAAATACAATGACTGCTGTTTTATGACCCACAGGATATAGTGTCTGTGTGTGTGTGTGTGTGTAGGTGTAGGTGTAGGTGTAGGTGGAAGGGGGTTTGGAAAACAAAACACACATATAAAACTCAGTCCTGTAATTACCAGTATTTATAAAGGACAGACTGTGAGGGTGAGTAATGTGTGTGCCAACAGATGAGTTGATGTTTGTACACATCCTGGCGGCAAACTGCCAAGGTACTGTTTTTCATGTGTGTGTGTATGTGTGGGAGTGTCTGTCTGTGTGTGCAGAAGAGTGTTTGTGCTGTCTCTGTGTGTGTGTGTGTGTGTGTGTGTGTGTTTGCAGTACGCATGCACGCACATGTGCTTGTATATCAACACTCATACCTAGAGGCAGGCTGCACAGACAGAACATTCTGTTTGGCTTTGGTTGGAGAGCTCTGGTATTTGGGTGTAACTGCTTGATTGCTCAAGATGTTTTATTTTGTTTTGTTTCATTTTGCTTTGCCTATTCAGAAAAGCCTTACAAGAGTATTCACAGAGATACTTCATGACATGTTACCAAAAATAAACAGATCAAAGCCTGTACTCCAAACTAAGTTTTTGTATCTTTTTTCAGTACAATGTATGTCTATTCATATATGTATAGGCTCATTCATAATATCTCTTGTGTCTTTCACTATCACTGTCATGGAACCAAGTGTAACAAAATGCTTTACTGAGTATCGGTTGATATTAATAGAGCCAGACAGTATTCAGCAGTTAAATAGTGCATATTTATTTTGCTCATCTGCATAACAGTGGATCTATGGGTTTCTGTTTAAACGCTTTAATGTATTCAAGGTGGACAATTTCAAAGACAGCTCCTGACAGACTCCATTATACAATGGTGACAAACACTGATCTTACATAAGGTGGCGACTCATTGACTTTTTGAGCACAACTCCTCTCACAAGCCTACCGACAGGCTGCACCCAGCTTTTATTCAGCGCTCAAAGGACATTACTGAGTCAGTGGATATGGAGTTCTCCGTATGCAAGTTCTAGGAGGCAAAATATGCCCTGTACTACTGGAACTTCTGCATTACAGTGGATTTCTTTTAAGATGCCACAGTAGCCTAAGTAAGTGTCCAGTAAAATTTCCAGCAGTGTGTTTGTGAATATTTTTTCCTGTATGTGTTTGGGTAGAAATATCTATTTCTATGTGTGTGTGTGTGTGTGTGTGTGTGTGTGAGAGAGAGAAAGAGAGAGAGAGAGTATGAGTGTGAGTGCTTGTGTGTGTGTGTGTGAGTGTATGAGAGAGAGAAAGAGAGAGAATCATATATATACTGTTCCAATGTATGTACCAATACATACGTTTAGAGTAGCAATGTCATTTTCATAGGCCTCTCTGAGCTTTTTCATGATCTCCACCTCTGCGTTGCAGCACTCCTCCACCCCTCCTCGCACCGTGATGGTACGCTCCGGGTTGTAGATGGTCAAATCTTGCAAACTGCAGGCACAGACAAACAATAGTTGATATAGACTTTGGACAGAAGCAAACATGAGGAGATTTAGAATGAAAATTGGACGGAATTGTCTTAAATGTGCAACACATCCACATGCATGTACACACACACACACACACACACACACACACACACACACACACACACACACACTCGCACAAACAAGAGAGTCCAAAAATAATAATTGGACATATTTCTCCAGTGAAGAAGCATGTGAAGCTAAACTCCACATTCCACCCTATTTTCACTTTCAAATCACGATGGATTAAGATGGAATTTATGCCAGGTGTGTTTCAGATGCTGTCAACTGAATTTCAATTTGATCTGTGATCTGTGAGTTCATAAAGCTACTTTAGGGCATTTAGAGTTAAAGTAGAGCATGTTTCATGAATAAGGCAAGGGATAATCCAGGTGAATGAACTCCTAGCCATGTTGTTTCACATTGTCGAGTGTTGTCGGTAGGTATGAGAACAACAGAATTTGGTGCAACATAGACCATATAGCTAAACCACAGCCAACGCTAACTGGTGAGGGCAAGGAAGTTTTGTTTTCTTATGCCTCCAGCTGTTAGAGTTAGCTGCCAGTTTGCAAATTCTGTCTACATTGTACCAAATGCTGTCAATCTTATAGCACTTGGCAGCTTCAAAGAACAGAGATATGGGCTGAAGTTTGGATATGTGAGCTTGCTTGATCATACATATTCTTGCCTATCAATTTAATGTAATGCTGTCAAAGTGAAGAATGCTGCACATATTATCTACTCAAAAGGGATTAATGCTTTTTGCCTCAAACTTAAGAGACATTGAAACAATTTTATGGAAAAACACACAAAATTTCGAGACACAAGTTCTTCTCATAAAGATTGTATAGAGAATCTGTCCTACGTGGCCTTGCAGTAACTATGTCAAAGTGAATAGGGTGATCTTAAAGGAATTCACAAAACCAAAGCACATGCATTATGACCCTTCATAGAGGACTGAAAGCATTTTTTTGATTGTAGCACATTTCAATCAAAGGCAAGGGTATTATAGAGTTCATAGAGTAAAATTAGAGCTGTAAAGAGAAATGCATGTGGTATATATGGAATGCATATGGGAGGTTGGTTCCTCTCCTAAGGGAGTAGACAGGGAGCTCTTACGAAGAGATGGTGATTTTGGTCCCCGAGTCCTGCTCAATCTTCTTCAAGTTACGTCCCTCCTTCCCAATGAGTCTCCCGACCAGACTGTTATGAGCAAGGATCTTCAGAGGCACCTCCTCAGCCCTGCAACAGAGACAGAGACAGACAGACAGGCAGCAGGCAGACAGACAGACAGTTAGTTAGTTAGACAGAGACAAACACAGCATAGTGTTCTCTGGGGGTTCTCTGATGACAGCTGGTGGTATGAAGCAGTTGGAGGAGGTCAATGACAGAGCACAGATACAAATTTCCAAAGGACGGGCACCCGTGTGTGTGCTGTGTGTTTGTGTGTGTGTGTGTGTGTGTGTGTGTGTGTGTGTGTGTGGATGAGATGATGAAGCATGATAGACAGAAGAGAACTAAAGTAGAGTGGAAGACAAATGAAACAGAAGACAGGTAAAAACTGCTCAGCAGTTGTGGCAGATCTGGTTCATTCACCAAACCATCCAGAATAAAGATGCAAAAATAGTGCTAGTTTTCCTTCAGATGTTCTGATATCATCCATAGATAAACAATAACAACAATAACAATAAATTACTAACATTCCCCTCACCCCACTACGACCGTGCCAGTTTTCTTATCTTGACAGATTGTAAATAAAGCAGGGAAAACAAATGAAGAGGATGAGCCAGCTGAAACAGGCCAAACAGGGAGTGTAGGGAGGTGAGAATGGGGTGGTGGGGGTTGATGATCACTGCACTCACGCGTTGGTGTCGTTGGCCTCCTTCTCCATGATGTGGAGGATCCTGCGGCAGGCTGAGGAGCAACCCTCGGGAGTGGAGTTGATGGTGATGGCTTTCTCCGCTGCCCCTGTATTCTCCTTACGGTGGATGTCCACCCTGCAACAATTTCAAGAAGGGTTGGAGGTGGTGTCAGAAAATTCAAGGAAATCATATTCTATTTGGGTAATGATCAAAATAATAACAATAACAACAACAACAATAATAATAATGAATACATACATACATACAGTACATACAGTGCCCAGCATAAATCAGTACACCCCCTTTGAAAAGTAACAGTTTAAACAATATGTCAATGTCAATTTTCGCAGACTAAGTTTAATATCTGCTTAGAATACTACACAAAAGTTTGCGTAACAATATAACATAGATTACATATTTTTCAGTTTTACTCAAATTAGGGGGGAGCAAAAATGAGTACACCCCACGGAGTCTCAGGGCAAAGCAAGATTTTAGACTACAAATGTCTGATTTACAGAGAATTCAACCACAGGCGAGTCTAATTATCCAATTCGTCCAGCAGATAGTTGACTATAAAAGGGTGTTACTCTAAGAAAACCCCTCCCCATATCCTGCTGTCAGCAATGGCACCACATGGAAGAGAAATGACACAAGAAAATTGTTTCCTCACACCAGAAAGGTGAAGGCTACAAGAAGATCAGCCAAGCTTTACTTATTAGTCAGAATACTGTAGCAAAAGTGGTACAAAGATTTAAGAAAAATGGAACTGCGACCATGTCACAGAGACGTCCTGGTCGTCCACGGAAGTTAACACCTTGATAGAAGCGTCTTCTGATAAGAAGGGCTGAAGAAAAACGGCACACAAGTTCAGTACAGTTAGCTAAAGAAGTAGAAAGCCAAACGGGAGGTGACTGTTTCCCGTGACACAATATGCCGTAGACTGCAGAGGAATGGCATGCATGGATTCCCTCCACGAAAGAAGCCTCTCCTAAAGCCCAGGCACAAAAAAAGATGGAGACAATCCTGGAAAGGTTGCCGACAGGGGAATTGAAAAAAATAAAAAACACAGATAGAAAAAGTTTGGGAAACATTTGAAGAAATAGTAGCCTAAATGCAAATGATACAGGTGCAAGCTGCAGGTGGATTGAAAGCGTCTATGATCGTGGGGCGTTTCTAAACATCACTGATGCATACATAGCTTCCTTCTTTTAAAGAACAATTTAAAGAATAATTATACTTTAAATATAAATACTTTAAAGAAATATTTGTGGGCTTTTAGCCTTTTTACTGACAGTGACATAACAGTGAAGATTGACAGGAAACAAATGGAAAAGAGGGTATGGAATTGTGATACTAACCATGGGTAAGAAACATAGACAGTAAAAGAAGAATCTGAATGAGTTTCACAATCTAACCTACACATTCTTCAAGCCACTTATTTTACCTCCCACAATGAAATCCCTCTTTGCCCTTGTGATCTAATAACCATTCATCAATCATCTACTTCACACAACAGGCTCTCAAGCCTCATAATCACTTGCACAACACAGAGAGAGAGAGAGAGAGAGAGAAGAAAAGAAAGAAAGAAAGAAGAGCGAGCTGGCCACAGTGACAGCTGCACTGTCATGGAGTTGTTCTAGTTAGGGCATTATGCTGGCCTGGCTGTGTCTTGCTCCCTGACAGCCCTGAAGGACACTAAGCATAGGGTGAGCTGTCACAGTCATGACTCCTAGTCTCCATGGTAGCATGCCTTGCTCTATGTTCTGTGCTTCTAGCTCAGTATGGGAAATGTGCAACATCATACAGGTCCCATTATGACATTATCAAATATGCCATGCCAATTCAATTCCTTTGAAAAGAAAGTGAAATCAAAAGTGGATGAAATCAAATTGGGATTTGGCAACTACTGATGCAGTCTTTCAAAAAGAGGAAGATTAGAGAGATTATACCAAGATGGAAGTGCACTTTACACCATGTTTTCAGATAAACCAGAAACCACACATGCACACACACACACACACACACACACACACACACACACACACACACACACACACACACACACACACCTCGACGACGATGACGACAACAAACTTACATCCACACTTGTGTATTTTTCCATTCCAGAGTGACAGATGAATTTGTTCAGTGAAGAAGCATTCCACATTCTACCCTATCACTACCCCAAGTCTTCACATCATGTTATAGGTTTCCAGGGAACAAAATAATTATGTCTAATTAATTGTGCTGCACAAAATCTTTCACTAATTTCGCCCACGACACGCCATTAAACCTCAGAAGCCTCTCCAAATAATAACAATAATACATTTATTGTCTAGCACCTCTCATGCAGAGACTGCAGCTCTAATACAAGCGCTTCATGGGGGGCAAGAGAAAGCGATGTCATTATGGAGTTGGAGGAGAGAGAAGAAAAAAAGAGAAGTGTGAGTAAAGAACTTGATCATCATACCAAGGAATTAAAGAAACAGTAGGAGTGGTTGAGTGGTTGTGGTTATAAAACCAGCCCTTCAAACTACACTTCATTATTGCTGGAGGCATGGACTCTGGTGAAGTTTAAAACAACTGGATCAGCCCTGCCTTGACGGACAGCATACTAGGTCAGTGTTCACAACTCCTCCCTCTTTTCGCTTATTGGTTGTGAATGCCACTGGAGACAACCAGCTCAATGGAATCAAATCCAGACCAGCACTGTAGGCAGATGATAATTAAGCGGAAGTGTGTTGGAAGGCATAGCCAGGCTAGAGTGCAGCAGAAGCATGCACATAAAAAAGCAGACAGCCAGTGACATAGCAGCTGTCAGTAGGAAGGACAAGCAGTGAGAATTAGACAGATGAACATGGAGGCTGCTGGCTGTGCCTTTACACAGAGGCACACATCTCCCACTTACTTAGACTGGGTCTCTTTGGTGAGGTTCTTAATGGTGAGGCCCTCTTTGCCAATGATAGCCCCCACATACTGCGTGGGCACCAACATGCGGAGCGGGAGTTCGGCTTGTCGTTGCCGTGGCCCCCCGGGGCCGCCCGCCGCGCCGCTGTAGTCCAGGTGGTCCCCCGTCCTGCCCCGGCTGCCCTTCTGCAGCTTAGGGGCCTGCGGGGGGGACGCAGCGTCCACGTCCAGGATGTACGACAGACTCAAGGAGTGCTCCTCCACGCTGTGACCCGTCAGCTTCTCCAGGGCCCTGTGTGAGGAGCACATACAAACACACACACACACACACACACACACACACACACACACACACAGACCCCTTCTGTATTATGCGAGCATCTCAAACCACCAAATCACCATCCTTCAGATCTGAAATCTTTAAACTGTCAGATATTCGCCTCTCGCTCTTCCTCAGACAGGTGAGGTGATGTGTCTGCCGGTCAACCAACTACAACTTTATTATAGACAGGTATTGTGACTTTACTTTTTAAAGGTAAAGAGAGTGATGCTAAGGGATTTCTAACATGCTACTCTTTATGTAGCATTCAGTAAATATCTCATGACCAGCTACCTACTGGTCCCCTTACACAGTGCTGGTCCTTGGTTCATACAGTGGAAACCAACAGATTGGGGGGCCTGTCTCCCAAAAAATAACAATAACAATACCCCCACATGTTCTCATTGAGCAGAGAGGTGATGAGCAGTCTAGAGAGCCATCTCTCTGGGGAGTTTAAGTACAGTATATATATATAGTCTTTGGCCTTGGTTTGGCTTTTGATTGAAATATAATATAAACTTTGAACAAGTGTCTGCTAACATAAACACAGACACAAACATAAATAAAAATATAAACATAAAAAAAGCTAAATGTCAACAAGCATCACTTACCCTACCTTCAAACCAGTCGCGAGTATCAGGACAAGTGAACAGAAAGGGAGAGATGTGGCAGATGCCATGGGATAGGCTGGTCACTAATTCTGGGCACATCTGTGATCTCCTTCACGCTTTCATACCACTGCACAGTTTTAATGAGAAAAACACATGCTGCGCACCCACTGGTAGCAAACCATGGGCCTTTAATGTTAGGAATACAAAACAATAACTTGAATGAAATGAAATACCCATAGGCCTTATTTGATCCTGGTCTTTCCTTAAGTTATTTGCTGGCTTTTGAACTTTTGAGACAGAGCTGACCAGCCTGTGCACTGTGAAATTGCATGTGGTTCTCACTAAGGTGCATGAAATTAGGCGTAATCCATGAAATGTCTAATTTGCCTGGGCCATACTTTGTGCCACCTGGGTTCTTAAAAGTGGGCAGCAGTTTGATATGGATAGACAGATGGACAGATGGATGGATGTGGTGGGATACAGAAGGACCATGACAAAGATGACTAGAGCGTGTTTTTGTGATTTGTCTTAGAGTACTCACTCTTTTGCCTCCTCCTTAGTTGCGTAAGTGACATTCACCACGGCTGTGTGTGTGTCTGTGGTCACTAAAACATCAGAGACGGAGGGAGAACAAGAGAGAGAGATAGATGGATGGGGTGTGGGCAGGGACAGGGGCAGAGGCAGGGGGGGGGCAGATAGACAAGAGAAAGAAGGGATGAACCAGATGTAGGCAGAGCATAAAAAGAGATGAAAAAAGATAAGGGAGTGAGGGGGAGAGAAAGTACAAGGCCGTGAGGAGGAGGACACAACAAGTCCACAAACAATTTAACAGCTGCTCAGTAATCAGAACACAGGCATAATGAAACAATACAGGGAAGGCCTAAATCACTCTGACACATTAAAAAGAAAAAGAACATCTCATGTGAACATGTGATTCCCTTCCCTAGAAGGCTCCCTTCCAAGACACTGTCAGTGTCCATGTGCATAATGTCAATACTCAGCAGGCAGATTTCTTAGGTCTAGTTATTCAGAATGCATGATAAAGTACTTCTTCTGAACATCCTGCTTTGATATCCTCAGTGAGCTTCTCAATCTACACACACCTTCTCTCAGAACTACATCCTGCAAGGTTCTCCACTTCCATTTTCGACTTTGAAAATGCTCTTTTACAGATGCCTGAAATCCTTAAGTGTGTTTGCTTCAAAAAGCCAAAGAATTCACCACGATGTCTCTTCAGATGTTTTTTTTCTTGTGTAGAGGCCACCGGAGTTTTAATTTATCACAGTTATCAACTGCTGGTTGGTCTGGGGCAATTCCACTCAGACAGAAAGTCCAAGATCAAAGTTACAAACACAGACACATACACATAAGCCACACACACAGACACACACGGGGAAGCATTTTCTCACACACGCATGCCCCTCCTCCTGAGGGCAACCACCTCCCTTCAGGATCAAAGTCCTGCACATGGCCCCACAGGAATTGAAAACCATAAAGTCCAAAATGCACTACTTCCTTAAATGTCTCACTAATGCTGTCACCAGTGCAAGCAAACAATATCTATGGTTTGGGTTGGGCTGGGGGATTATGACAGGATTACACACAATGAAAAGGAAACTCTTTTGTAGAAACACATAGATATTCACAGACAACCTGATGCAGCTCAGCTATGATATCATGAGTTGGCACGTCTACACACACACACACACACACACACACACACACACACACCTGGATGCTATGAAGTTTACCATTATCACTGACAATTTGTTTTGCTCCTCTGTCACTGATATACACACAAATTGTGGGAACAGCGCAGGTTTTGCACACAACCTGCAAAATCGGACTAAAAAAGTACTTTCACAGAGGAAATGCATTAAAAGTCCATGTGAAACTGCACAGGAACACAAGCAAAGTTCAAATGTGATGCATATCACATCAGGCAGCTTAAGTGAGTTAAAGTTAATGACTTCTGTGACCAGTTACCATAAGAGTTTAGTTCAGCACACACACACACACCACATACGCAAATACACACATCTGTACACCCACCTCTTGATTACCCATCCCATATACACTCACTGACTAGATGAACCATCAACTCACAACAGGATATTCTTACATTTCCATAGCCAAATACCCCCCCCACACACACACACACCATCTCCCTGACATTCACTATGTCTTGGGATCTCACTCTCATATCTCTTATCACACTCTTGTATTCATAGTCTGGCTCAATCACTCAGATGGGTTAGAAGTTGTCACCTTCCCAGAATATGGGGAGTGGCGTCACCCCAACAGATGACAACCAACTGCCGTTCAAACTGAGAGATAAGGCCCAAAGCAAGGAAGCAGACAGACAGGGAGAAACAGAGGGAGTATGAGACTAATAATGAGTCCCCTACTGTGAGTCAAGGCAAGACAGTAGCATGAACACAAGTATCGCACATGTGCTTGTGCACGCACGTAGCCACACACATACATACAATTACTGAAAGAGCGGCAGCTCATCCTTGACTCACAGAAGTGTAACGTGACACACTTCCCAGCATGCAGAATGAGTGGACAGGGGAAGAGAGTGAGAAAGAAAGAAAGAACGAACGAAAGACAGTGAGAGAGAGAGTACAAGGAGTATACTCACACACAGACACAGACACAGACTCACAGAGGTCTCAGCAGTTGAAACAAAGCAGCATACTTTTCTATTGTGGGGAAACTATCAATCTGTCATCAGATGAAGCCCAGCATGGACACAAATGCAGGCCTTTCCAGGAAAACAATGCCTGAGACCAGGAGAATATTACTTACTGCTGCGATTAAAGCTGAGAAAAGCAAATTAAAACACATCTGTGTGTCGTCAGTCTTCATCTTCACACATCTTCACAGGCCACCCAGCCACCCACCAACCATAATGTCTGTACCCCCACATGCTTAGACCCAGACACATAACAAGAGGACCACTGTGAAGTGGATCTGACTTCTTTTGAAGCATGGCGCTTGGTAACCCAGCAAGCGCTCAGATATGTTACCTTGTTCAACGTTCTCCACCGAGCCGTACTGTGACAGAAGGCTATCCAACTCCTGAAAATGAGAAAGAGGACATCTGTATCTTTCACACACACACACACACACACACACACACACACACACACGCAGACACACACACACACACAAATACCACAACCTGCTCACCCAAAACAAACCCCTTTTGATAGCTTTATCCTCCATATCTGAACATTTTCATGTACAAAGTGCAGACCGTATTTAACATCACATACGGGTCAGCATGGCCAGGCAAGAGGTTACGCATTTGAGTTCTGCCGGGCCCTTTCTCAGTTCAACCCAATTCTTCATTGTTTTTCTCCTTTTCATTACCTACCTGAACTACACATTTAATACTCTAACCATCCAGTCCCTATACACTCCTATCCTGGCTTTGCCAGTGTTCTGAAAAGCTTGTCTAGACTTCTCCTAAGAGAGTGTCTGTACCAATAAAATGTCTGAACAAAATACTGTCTCAAGGGAGAGGAACAATCAAACACAATGCTAAAGGGATTAAAGTAATATTGACAAGGTGTCAAGAGAGCAAGAAAGTTCAAGATGGAGACTGGAGAGAAAGTGTGTAAGAGACAGATAGAGATTAGAGGAGAGAGAGAGTTTAAAGGATAAATATCAGAGGATGTGAGGTGGCATTGCTGCCTTCTGATGAGTAGTCAGCAGTGACCCGGGGATGGAGCGGTAACCACGTTCTTGTAAAAAGACTGAGGAAACACAGACCTCCTCTTTGTCTGTCTGTCTGTCTGCATGGTTTTTGCAGGTTTCAGCATTTTAAGACCTTTTTATGACCATTATTTATGATTGAAATGCAAGACCACCATAACATCCTTTTTCGCAACAAATTTCAACAAGATATACTTTTTATTCATGCGATCGACTACAACTACCAACTTCACATGAAAAAAATGTCCACTTCCCCACGAAATAGAAGACACACTTCAAGCAAGTGATATAGTCCATGCGAACTGCACCACACTGGTAACTTGGAAGTAATAATTCACAACTTGGACCAATTTAAGACCTAAACTAAATGTACTCTAGGCCTACTGTACAATACTTCCCTACATTTAAGACTTTTTAAGTTAACTTTTTAAATTCATATTTTTTTAATTTCAGACTTTCTAAGACCCTGCGGAAACCCTGTGTCTGTCTGTGTTTTTCAGTTTTACCTCTCCCTGTCTGAATCCATATTGTATCACCCAACTGTATCCCTTCAGACAGACAGAAACATCCACATCCAAACACACACACACACACACACACACACACACACAAATGCATGCACATACACACTCACCTCCCACTGTAGCTGAGGTGGAATGTTTCGTATCTGGATCTTACGACTCCTGCAAACACAGATAGATATATAAAAAGAAAGAGAGAGGGAGGGAGGGAGTGAGAGAGAGAGAGAGAGAGAGAGAGAGAGAGACGGAGACAGAGAGGGAGAGTGAGAGTGTGCGTGGAGGGGGCAGTTTTTTTTTTTATCAAATCACAGCACTTCAGAATTATATGCATTTATTAGCTCTCTCCCATTCACCCCTCTATTACTATAAGACATCAAAGAGAACCTCACAGAACTCACTAGGCAAATTTCCAACATTTCAAAAGTCCAGGCTGCCTACAGCCAGCTACTCAGGGATGGGCATCACCTTGTGGGACTGACCACAGGATCACACAACCCCTTTTAGCAGAACAGCCCAACCCAGGGATTAAGGGCTGTTCACACAAAGATAACTGTATGGCAAGAGTGTTATACTGACTGATAAAATTCAATGGATTCTGATTGGCTGCCACCTTTTTATCCTTCTTAAAATAACTCTGAGAGCAATCCACGATGATGTTCTTCTTCGTGTTGTTTTTGTCACAGTATACGTTGTGGATGTCCTCATTCATGTCAACTAGAGCGACATTTAAAATTGTAGTTCTTGCTGTTATTGTTACAGTTGTGTTTCCTGGTATGAATGCTCTTTTATCTAATTCAGTGATAGAGGAAGCCTTAAGGCATGTTGAAGCACAAACATACACCTCCAATCACTCAACCCACCTCACAGTTAGCAAATAAAATGTGAAAAGACCAAGGAGAGCTCCTGTTCATTCTTCAAGAGTCATTTTCAGGTCAACCTCTATTGCTGCTGAACAGTGCCAAAACAATGCCAAAACAAGACGATTTGTTTTAGAAATATTTTTTTCCTCTATTTATACCCATATATATGGATATTATAGATATATACATTTGTGATATACAGTGTGCAATAATTGCACTAAAGAAACTTAAAGAAGATACATTGTTCTGCTGTGGTTATAGCTGAAAAGCTGAAAACCTCAGAGAGACTGACAGACAGCCTGTACAGTAGGCCTATACAAAACACAGGTCTCAGGAGACAGACCAGGAGCATAATACCAGACACATTATGAAGGAAGGACACATCACATATAGCACTGAGGGAAAAATGCACAGAGGATACAAATAACAGTGGTTCTGTAACCAGAACTTATAAATATTAATTGTTCCAAAGTTAATCTACCCTAGTTTTATTTCACTTTCTTAAATGTGCTTGTGTTTGTGTTTACCTTTCAGAGGTTTTGACTGCTGACTTTCTGGAGTCTTGCTCAGAAATATCACACAATGTTGTTGTTGTAACTGTCAGCTGACACCATTTTTGTCTTATAGCCAGTGTGAGAACTGTTGTCTTATATATGGGTTAGTCTTAGAAAGAGTCTTGGCCATTAAGGATGGAGCTACATCAGGTTGGACAATCAGGCCTAAATAAATTGTCTGAAAGCAACAACAACGGTGTCATAACAACACCATGTGACATTTCCGAGGAGGCCAGCAGAAAGTCTGTAGCCGAAACCTGTAAAAGGTAACAACTATGATAACATATTGCCTAACAAACAAAAACACAGTTAGAAAAGCCATGACTCACAATTTGATCCAACTGAACACTCTTGTTTATTTTCGCTGTTACTATGGAAACCACCAATACGGCTAAATCTGGCGCATGCTTACTGGAATAACCTGAACAATAAAATAATGTCGGGCCTTAATTTAGTGAATACTGAAAGACAGTCTATGCTATTCAGATTCAAATGGCAATTAAAATGATTTACGTTTAAGGTCTCACATACTGTAATGTGTCTATCCCCATTCATTTATATAGGAGACTGATCTTGTTTGCCCAAAATAGCCGCCCAAAGGCATTGCCAAGATGGCTGCCTAGTGATGAGACTTACATATTAGATTCTGACCTAGCACAGCAAAGATGCAAAAACATAAGTTTGAGAGGTAAGTTGTCCAAAACAAAACTTGCATGCCTATTCATGTGTATGTGTGCATCCACAGCAGACTGATTTGTTTGTAGAATTCTTAGCAACAGCCCATGGTGTGAATAACAACAAGATGTCAAAGAAGCACACACAATGATGGAAAATAGGCACAGAGGATAACATAGTATGTTCAATGAAAGCACATACATATAAAGATATGCATATGCAGCACGTCTTGGAGAGCTGATGTTAGCACATGTGAATGAGTGGGCTGATGCAAGGATGAGGCGTAGTGACGGGTGAAAGGAAACTGGGTCACAGGTGACCGGCTGGCTCCCAGTTTGCACCTCGTATCAGCACATCGCATCATCGCCGGTAACAGGATAAACCGGCTACATCACCTTAGTAACAGGATCAGCGGCTGGCCATGGGCCAGCTTCAGGCTTTGGAAGCAGTAAGGAGGCCGGGGACGTTGGACAGGGATAGGCATTAACCCTACTGCCTTGTAGCACACTGCCATTGAAAATGTTAAGTGCGGAATTAAGAATTAGTGCTCAACTAACCAGCATGTTTTCGCGCACCCACACCCACACACATATACACACACACACACAGGAATTTGAATTTCCCCTTTGCTTTAACCCCTACATGAACACACACATACACTAGGAAAAGCGACTGACATTACACACACACACACACACACACACACACACACACACACACACACAGGAGCAGTGGGCAAACCATAGCTGTACTACCCAAGAAGTTTTGGTATCTTGCTTAAGGGCACTTTGGCTGTGGATGTCAAAGGAGGCTGCAGGCTATAGCCAATGTAATATTCATGAGGCCTTGGATATGGTCAAATGGGAGCATGCGAATCATACTTGACCTCCTAAAATACAGAACAACTCACCTGTTTCTGCATGCACCATACTGCACACTGCAACAAGCTAGTACTTTGATGGATTTCAGAGTAAAAAGGTCAAAAGACAGAATAACATGCAGTGTGCATCCCAGCCAGTGAATGATAGCATCATAAGATAATTTCCAGAGGTATATCTATGTGTGACCCAGTGAGAAAGAAGATAGAAAGCTAGTTAGAGGAAAAGAACAAAAAACAAATGTAAGCAGTAGCTTTAGCAACATATGCTAATGGATATAAATGACTGAGAAATACAATATGACTCATTTTATGTACGTGTGTGTAATTCACTTTATAGAGATTAAACAATGCATTCTTACCTTTAAAAACAGTCAAGCTACTGTGCAACCAACTGAAGAACCAGACAAGACACGACTTCAAGTAGACTTCTGCTCTATGCGCCTAACTCCTTCAGGAAGTTAGCTTCCACTCCAACACCCTGAACAGCATGTCAGCAGCAGTGTTAAACTACACTGTACCAGCACTGCAGCCAGGGACACCGCAACCCTCACAGGATCAGTCTGCACCAATACACCACAACAGGTGGAAACCCTCACAGACCCCTGGAAACCCTCACTTCGTCAACCCTCCCCCTCATCTGTAGCCACCATTTTAGCAAATACTCGACTCGAGCACCAACAATCATGCATTATTAAACAATGCAGGCACTGCTACAGAATGGAATTGGCTATGTAGCGTGATGGGAGCAGAGCAATGGTACGCTGCCATAATGTAAGATAAAGCACCAGTAATACTACAGAGTCCCAAAGAGACTCAGTGGTAGAGCACTAGGCTGATGGGAATACAACCATAAGGACCCATACACTGACTAGCAAGATGTTCATGTGTTCAGATATTTCAGTCAATGTTTTTGCATGGTTCTTCATGTTCGTCTGTTCTTTACAGTTCTTCACTTGGAACTTGAGAGAACAACTCGAGATGTAGAGATCAAAACTACATAGCCAGTCCTGGAACCAAACCTGTGGCATTATTAGCAAGGTAGTAGTTTGCTTTCCCAGCTCAGCTACAGGTAGGTTGTCCCTGGTGGAAGGTTAAGAGCATGGTTAAGAGCACCATGTCGGTGGTGAGCCCTGAGTTAACAGATACATCTAATCTGAGTTTACCCTGTTTCCTGGTTTCCTGCTTCGCTTAAGCTGTTAAGAGCATCAGAGCCTGGAGCAGAGGACCACGTGGAGAGAGAAGTGAAGAGAGTGAGAGCATGAGCAAAAAAAAAGAAGAATGAGAGTAATGGAGAAAGAAAAGAAAGAAGAAAGAAAGAAAAGCGCCACAGTGCGAGAGAAAAATAAGTGAAAGGCAAGTAGCCACAAAACAGACAAGAGAGAGGCAGAAAGAGAATGAGTGAAAGAGAGAAAGATAAAGTTTAAGTGAAGAAGAGAATGAGGGAATTGACAGTGGAAGGGGGACTGAGTGCCAGAACAACGTCTGCTCCAAAATACCTCTGCCCCCAGCAGGCTGCTGCACTGGCATTTAGTGCAGACAGGGGCACCCAGCCACCCCTCCAACACACCTCTAATATTGCGTCATCTTCCTGCCATGTGCTCCATAACCTTCGCAGTAATACAACCACAGGCGGGGGAAGGGTGGCCTCAAACTGTCTGTACCCATCACTACACCTGTGGGCTATTCTCCCTTTGGGGAGACAGAAATGTTTCAGTCACCCACGTCGTCATAGTCTTCTTTTGCTTACTACCAAACAAAGCTGCTCAGAGTTCAAAGAAACCTATTTGCTCATCTGGAAATGTGGCATGGCTTCAGTTGAGGTTTAAGTTTGGAGAGATAAAAAGTGTCTCAAACGTAACTCCTTGTTCAGTGGGGAATTCTCACTGAGGTGGATTCCAGAAGATTTACCAACAAACCCCTCCTAAAACTCCCATGATGCAACATGCCAGCAGAGACCCTCTAGGTTGCTCTACAGCAGTTGTGGGGCCTTTTGATTTTCATTTTGGCAGCTATGTTAACAGATCAGGGCACAGAACACAGCAACTATTTTATTTAAACACAACCCTGTGGCCTCAGACCTTAACATGTTGAAATAAAATAGTTGCTTATGAAATGGACAGTTTGCAGAAGTTTGTTCTGTGTTCTGAGGTATTCAGGGTTTCTGCAGGTTGCACAGGTTTTTGGGATTTTAAGTGAAATTTATAGATTCTACATTTATAGGATATACTTTTTAATCATGCTATTCACTACAACTACCAATTTCACGTGGAAAAAATATCCACTTCCCCTCAAAGAAGACACACTTCAAGCAAGTAGCATAGTTAACATAAAATGCACCACACACCGCATCTGAAGTGATAATTCACAACTCAGACCAATTTAAGACGAAAAATGAATGTGTTTTAGACCTACTGCACCATATTCACTTTTTTAAATTTTAACTTTATAAGACCCAACGAAAACCCTGGATATTACAGACCTTGGTCACACATGTTCACAAGGTGTGCAAAAGTTCTAATTTCTTTGTATAACAGATCAGAGCAGTCCCACTCTCCTAGAATGTGCATCTTAGATGTGACTGCTATGCTGACAAGGTAACTGAAACAAGAACTACCGGAATCATATCATCATCAAAATATTTGACTAACAATGTTTATTTATTTATTATTACACACAATTATCCTGATTCTTGGCACACATTTACCACACAGCAAGTACTGTGATTCAGTTCTGCAACAGAATGGCAAAAATCAAGCCAAAATGTCAGCTTGTAAAAAGATGCCACATTTTGGTCATCCTGCCATCTTGGTACAGTAAATCTATCGATTAACAACTTTCTTTCCAATGTTCCAACTCTGTGATCCAAGACTTGCGCCATCTTGAGGACTTACAAGGCAACCCTGTGCAAAGTCGGCATATGTTCATGAACAAAGTCAAAAATCATAACATCAAATAAACTGGTACCGCAATACTCCATGTTATTGTATTACAAATGTTCAAACAAAAATGTAACATCATGCCACCTCAACTGTTGAACTGTGTTGCTTGTTGCCATTGACCATTTCAGTCTGCACAAAGATATTTGTCTGGCTGTACCTCTTTCAGAGACAAAGCACTCAAACTGAATGGGGAGAATGAGATGAAGGGATCAAATACAAACAAACAGATATCAAGCTATCTCACAAACCACTGATGGTGAGCAACTATTAAAAAGCTACTAGATATGCAGACCTGCACTAAACATACTTTAGAAATGCACTCATAACTACCTTTAAATGTATTTGATATGTATCAACAGTGCTACAACAAACACATTGTGATGTGTAAGAAAACTGCCATACAAAACACATGGTGTAGCCTAGAAATCTATACGCACACTAGCGGTAGCAAACAGTTTTGCTCAGAAGTACATCTAGCCACACACCATTGGGGCCTTAGTAGGTCTAGCATTGGTCTTACCAAGGCTTGGTAAGACCAATCACAATGCTCTGTCTTTGTAGAGAGTCATTGGGCAGGCTTAGCTCGATAATGACAGGGCTGTGATGGTGTAAATCAACTAATTGGCAAAGGTATAGCACAGAGGTCGTTTGAATCGGCTTTGGCATCGACTTTGGAAGAGTTAGACTTGGGCGTTTTGAACAGAAAAATGCACTCAAATCATTAGTTTCAGACCGAAAGCACAAATACACAAGTGACTGTCAGACATTCATTTTGCAAACTGTTCTCTCTCTCTCTCACACACACACACACACACACACACACACACACACACACACAAAGACATCTGACAGTCCCACTGCTTTCTACATGTGGTTTGGCATCTCTGGTCCTCTCTCACAGTGCAAATAAAAAAAACAGGATGTAACTGAGTTTTTCTGCAGCGGTGGGATTTGGGAAGGGACAACTGCAGAGGGATGTGGGACAGTGATCTAGGAACACGCCAACACACAGAGGCTTTGTCATGCTATGTGCAAGTAGTGAGACGTGTGTGTGTGTGTGTGTGTGTGTGTGTGTGTGTGTGTGTGTGTGTGTGACTCAGCCTTGCTGCATCACCTAAGATCTTGACAGCTTCATCAATAATGAACAACCTTCCCTTCGTTTCAACATGTAAGTCAGTGAGTCAAATGAAAAGTACAACTTTTTGGTTAGTGGAATCTGTGTTTAACTGTGTGTTGAATATACACACCAACATACACACTCACATGTAAATATTATTATAAAAACTTTAAACATATGACTGCTGAGTCCTCTCAATCTGGCATGGTTCCTCTGTGCATTGCTGTGTCTGAATGTGTGTGCGTGTGTCAACTGAGAGCCATTCACAAAATGAAAGCACCACCCTCCTTTCACACCAGCAGCCAATCAGTACGCAGCTGAGATACAGCCAAAACCAAAGCATGGCCTGCAGTGCAGACGCTGACAAACATTCACACACTCACACACACAGACACACTCACACACACATAGACACACACACACACACAAAGACGTGCCAGGCCAGCACCCACTAAGTACATTACAGCCTATTCAAGTGACATAAATCTTCTTTTAACATAAGCTTCAGCACAGTAAACAAGATAACTGCTACCACAGCTTCACACTATAACTGGCTATTGCTGTGATCTAACCTTGACAGTACATTGGCTACTTAATTTGTGACAATTAGGGCAGACTGGGTTAGATGACAGTATGTCTCAGTGGTATTTTTCAGTTATACTCCTGCTCTATTACCTGAACTGAAAGGGACTAGAGTGGCAATTCTCCTGCAAAGGGTCAAAATGCAGAGTTCAGAGCTCTATATAGTGATCTACACTATATGGTGTCTTGAGGAAAGAAACTAATTTGGTGAGATTACCTAACATTGATCAAATGATAATATTCAAAAATATCCTCAACCGCATTTATAAAATGCAATGTACACATGCAAGTTTGATGCTCATTTGATGGAAGTAAACAATAAAAAACTGGGTAATATAGGTACACATGCATACATTTAGTATTTTCCCCAAAAAACAGCTTGGAACAGATAAATGCTATTGAAACACCACAGGAACTGAGACCCATCAAGTTGAACATCACACAATGACAACATGATTTAAAAGTAGACCTCAGAAACCTAGTAGTGACCGTGCACTTCACCTGAAAAATCATGCAAAGTACTATGAGTGAACAACTTCAGTATCCAAAACTGATTCTTAATTAATCATACTTAAAAAAAAGATTATTTCAAAATACATTTTCGTATGAAAAAAACAGATACTAGCTTTTCATATGTTCGCAGCTAACATAAACAAGAGTAGCAAGCCTACAAACAGAAAACAAGACGAATTTTACCCACCCGCTGTTGGCACTGCATAAGTGTACGTCAAATCAGCATATCCAGCTGGTACAGAACAGTCTCTGGTACCATGGAACCCGCTCCTTTGGCGTGTTGAAAGTGTTTGTGTGTGTGTACATGTATGCATGTGTGTGTGCACGACAGTGTACGGGTGTGCACGCGCATTTGTGTGTGAAAGTGTTTGCCTAGCCTACGCGTGTGGAACCTCAGTTCAACTCCGACCTACATGGCATTCCGCTGGGTTCATCATCCCTTAATCTGAACGGGATTGGGATTACAGAGGACTGGAAGGGCCCCTGCTGAGTGCAGTGAGACTAGTGTGCACACACACACACAAACAAACACACAGACAGGCAGACTCTCCGACAAACACACACACATACACACACACCTTATCCCTTGTCTGCTTTAATGAATGCCATTACATTCTTGTCGGCCATACAGATATGGCCCTCAGGCACGTCTTCTTTAGACGTCATCGAGCCAGCATGTCATTCTGAGTGGCAACTCAGTCAGCAAAGACTTTTCACCCCCCCCCCCCCCCCCCAAAAATAAATAACCATACAAAAAACAGTGCCTAACTTAAAAACACAAACACTATGCTTACATCATAACATCAGAAATAATTAGCACACTAGATTTAATTACATTAATTATATTTTAATTGATATCTGCCCAAATTCTGAGACTAAAGTCTTCATTTCCCACTTATTGGATCATTTTGTCTATTAACGGTCTTCTGTCATTAGCATGTACCAAACAGAGCAAATACCTAACAGTTTCAATTTTAAGTTGCTTTCCCTAAAAAATGGTACAAACCAGTAAGTGAATTACCAAAAATAGACGTTAACAGATGAACAGTCAATTAATTATTAATTGATCAATTAATCGTTAGGCCTAATCATTTGTATGTACACTGGTCCCCTCAACCTCTTTCCTCCCTTCCCCCATTACCGCCCTCCTTTGGCTAATTACAACCCTTCCAGCAGGGTCTCATGTGCTTTAAAGATGCATTGTTTCCTCCTCTCATTGACTTTTAAGAAAGTATCTATCTCTCTATCTATTGATCTATCTTAGATAATTTATGACTCTCTCTCATTTGTCTCCCGCTTAGGCTACCCCTCTCCTTCCTCAAACACACCCACTAACTCATTCTGTTCTCACCCTCCATGCTCCCTTACTCTTCCCTCTCTCCCTTGTCCCATTCTCTGAAGGCTTATCTCCCTAAGCGGTGATAATTACATTACTTGGCCACACCCCTGCAAATTAGATCGTGAGGCGTCATGTGACCATCCTGCCGCTGAAATGGCATTATCTTCATCAGAGATTTATCCTCATCCTCAGGCTCAGGCAACTAAGCCAGACTGTGTGTCTTATAAGAGTGACAGGAGTCCATGTGTCTGTATCACCAGTGTGCTTCACTGTGTGAGAGTGTGTAAAAATGCACACACAAATACACTTAGATGAACCTGCAACCTTGCAACACTTACCTACACCAATTTTGACATCACCCTGACATTTGTGAAAGGGATTCAAAGGGTTCACAGAGCTTTTTTCCTCACTTTGCTTGAACACATGGGCACATACACACATGTGCACACACACAGGCACGTTCAAAAAATAACATTCTAGATGTCGCCTCCTGATTTATGACCCTAATCTGATGTTGAGACACATTTGAAAGAATTTATCATCCTTATCCAACATATATTTTGACAATGACACCACCAATCCAGTTTATCAACGAAAACTTTTTGCTTTACTCTCTCTCACAGAAATCTCTGAAAGGATGCATTGATGACCGTCATACTGTTTCTTTACAATAATAAACACAAAAATAATAAATAAGGTTTAGCTGCAAGAAATTAGCTACTAGAGGCTTATTAGTCTTAGTCAAATAAAAAGACATCCAATATTTTCCCCCATTATATCCCAAAATAATGTTTTATTAGGTTTAAAATATGTATTAAACAATTCAATTAAGCAGACTCTGACACCAATTTCTACGGTTGTAGCCAAAAGGTTTGACACATTGCATTATTATTTTACATGTCTCTTAGCCATGCCTGTGATTTGGTACCGGTCTGTCTCTGCATTCTGTATATTATTTCACATGTCCACACGGAAGAACATTATAAGCTTTTCAACTATATGTTTTCTTTGAAAGAGGGGAATTATTGCTATACCATAAAATATGATTTCATGCACTTCTTTACTCTACTGACACAAATGCTCTTGACGAACATGTCAAAATGATTGTGATTGTTTGTTTAGTTTGTTTGATGACATGGTCATACTGAAATTGTTAGATTACCATCTCTGCCATAGCCAATATACAGTGATAATTTCATCTGTTTGTTTTTTCATCACTGCAAAAATTGTGAAAAATGGTTGAAGAATTTTATGTAAGAGGTAATCAATCTCCTTTGATAAGGAAGCATCTGTGTGTGTGTGTGTTTGTGTGTGTGTGTTGAGCAAGCTACTGAATGCACACAAGGGTATACTGTGGGTGGATGAATTGCCTTGGGCCATATCCATAGGTACTGAATATATATATATCCACAGACTTCTGATGATCTGATGATCATCAACATTGTCTGTGTGTGTGTGTCCATCCATACACATGTCATCTGAAGGTAACACCTCTTATGGAGGTGTGAAGGAAGCAAAGGTACCAGCTGCCCAGATTCAATGCCCATCTGCGCACACTCGCCAGCACAGCCCCCTGGGGTAAAGTGGTATAATTTAACAACCTCCAGCGGGAGTGGGGCTCAAGAGTTGGCATGTGTGCTGCAGTCATGGTGATACCGGGCATTACAAAACGAACACCCTCCACTGACCAGGCACACAGACATAGACTTACAGAGGGGACATTAACAAACCAATAAATCACAACAGAGAGCAGTAGCATAAAATGAATGTAAACACACATATACACATACATGTATGCATGCACACAGACACATGCACACTCACACACACTCTGTTTCTCACATGCATACACCCACACACACACACTCACTCTCTCTCTCTCACACACACACAGACACATATATACACACTCTTTCTCTCTCTCTCGCTCACACACATACACACACACTTTTAGGTATACATCACAGACAACCATGTGTACAAACAAAGTCAGTGCATAAATTCAAATGAAGGTACAACCTCCATCATACATCTCTAGATGTTAAATACAATGCCACAAATTACTCAATTGTGCAGGCAGTGGTGGTGTACCGGTTATGGAACCTGTGGTGTACCTGTTAAGGAACCTAATAGCCAGGAAATTGTGGGTTTGAATCCCAGGTGTCACTGTTGTACCCTTGAGCAAGGCACTTAACATAAGTTGACCCTTAAGTAATTGATAGTTAACAAATGTAAGTTGCTTTGAATGCCAACTGACTTCTGGTTAGGTGTGCCATGGTATGCATCAGTAAATTATGGTAGAAAACATTAACGTTATCTCTAGTTCTCAGTGCATGATCTTTGCAACAATGTACACTCCAGAAAGAAATCCGATCATTCTATAATACCATCAGACCATAAGCCGGGATTTTACCTAATAGCTATATCACAAGCACAAACTGATATTCATTCATTCTATAAACTGCAGCAGCTCTGTAAGCATTGATGCTCATTTGTAAATGCTTATGTATGGACACTTTTTTTAACAAATTACTCTAGTCAGCAACCTGGCATGTGCTGATGAATGCAGCCATTTCTATCTATAGACCAGTGTGTGTGTGTGTGTGTGTGTGTGTGTGTGTGTAAGTGTGTGTGTGTGTGTCAACAGATCTTGACCACCTTGCTTGGTGTTTTGTGTGCAGGCTATTTTTTGCAGGCTATTTTCCCATATATCTGTGTATCTCTGGATGCTACACTGATTACAATGTATGGGATTTTGTGCGTTTGACTAAGAAACGCTTGTCTGCATGCACAGATGAGAGTTGGTGTATCTGGGGCATACATGTAGGTTTTGTCTCCCATCTGCTGTACCCATCTCCTGTCTCCTGGCCAGGCTCACGCTTGCGGCCGAGGAGGATCGAACAGGAAAGCACGAGCACGGGTGGGGGTGGGCTTCATATGACGCTTGTGACAGAATTCCGTCGAGTTAGGTGACAGGGTAGAACCCAACACACATCCCCTTCACAGCCCACATGATTGCCTCAGGTCCAGTTACACATTCAAAGGGCTTGACTTACTCACACTCACTCGTGCACATACACACATGCCAAAGAGAATGGTTGTTGCTTCCAAACCTCTCAAGTCTCTGACAACAAGCACTGATTTTCTGCTACTTTGATTGCATATCTTGTCATATCCATATAAAAACTGTGCTGAGAGGCATCTCAATTTTTTAAAAAAACTACTAAGAATTTAAATGCTACCAGCATTTAAAAAAAACAAATACAATGTCAGACTCAACTTCACATGCCAGTCTGAAAGAACAGAGAAAAATGCACAAAAAATATGCACTTTTCAAGTCTTTAACAAGGCACATGTCATGGCTAAGTCAGACAAAACAAAGGCAAAATGGGTAAATGACTTTACACATCTGTCAGATAGACTGTAATGCAAAGAGCTCTCCTAGACGTTAGAGATTGTGTGAAATCCTCACACTGGCTACTGGCTTCAAAAGCTTGAAGTATTGTGAACAGTGAACAAGAGAACAACTATCTTAGCCTGAAAACAAACATCATCCTCTTTCATAAAGAAACAAAGACAGAATTGGGGACAGTTCTCCCCTGCATGTAACATCTCACACCTTTGTAGCTAATTAGTTGCACAGAGTCAGCGCCCAAATTGACAATGGGAATGGTGGATAAGAAACATCCTCTTGATGAGGCTTTCAGAAGCTTGCAGACTAGACTGACCCCTTGCTGACAAGCTCAGCAGAGTGCCCACAGTCCAGTGCTTATCTCACTTCTCTCCATACACTAAACCTCGTTGCAGGATGTGGAGATGTGGTGTGGTGTGGTGTGTTGCGTACGGGACAGATCATTTGGACTCCCTGCACCTGTGGCACTGCTGTTCATGCCCAGTTGCTGCGTTCTCCTCTCCCTCTCCCCCCTCTCCCTCACTGAACTGGCAGATACAACTCCACGCCCACCCCCTGAAGCCAGCGTACTATGCACGCATGAGCACGGGCACGAGCGCGCCCACACACACACACACACCCTTCCAACTTCCCCAGTCTACTTTCCTCTTCTTCTTCTCCTTCTCTAAAGCATCTCTGAAATCAATCTTAAAATATCACACACCATACTTAAATACTTCAGATGAGTACTTCTTTCTTTTCTAGCATCAACTTGTTATTTCAGGTAACAGTACTGAAATGTCCATAATAATAATAAAAAAGGAGCACTATTTGTACATTTTCAAAGATCGTTATACAGCGCTTGTACATTAATTATATTTATTTTCCTGAGAATTTCACACATTTTGCATGAATAAAACACTTCCACTTCTAAAGTAGCTTTTCAATGTTTTTTACCACAAATACAGAAACACAAAAAAATATCAAACAACAATACTAATACTACTAGCTACGAATTTCCCCTTGATTTACATTTCACAAACACAATAAAGGTTAATACAGCTTTCTGATATCTTGAAAGTGTTGATGTGCTTCAGCATCAGCTTTTTTTAAAAACTCACATGAGCATTTCCATAGACATAAATAGAAACGCTTGTTTAAATTTATTTCAATTTAATGAACAACAGCTTTAAATATACTTCACTAAACACATTGTTCTTTTATCAAAACTAGATGTTGTTTATCAGAGCTCCTATTTTTGAATATAATTTCTAGAAACTCAGAAAGATTAACATTTTCAGAAACAATTAAAGACTCTCAAGACCTTTCATATAAAAAAGCTTTGAAATTATCCAATAAAATAAGGCCCATCATACAAATCACTAAAAGTGAAAATCCAATTTGCCTTTTTTGTCATTTTTGCACTTTTTGATGTCTCTTTTAATAGGCACGCTATAAAATTCAAATCAATATTAGAATTTCTATGACGAAATTATTATAGAATTACGAAGTTCTGTAACAAAAATCATGTGCTCATTCAAAGCTAGAAGAGGCTAATGTTTAAATGTGAAATAGGCTATTGTATGTATGTATGTGTGTGTGTGTGTGTGTGTTCCTGATTGAATTCAGCTTTATCTGTATTTTACATGTGAGGAAAGCTCACAGGCTAAGCAATGCCTTGCATCAGCAGGCCTATTGCAGCTTAAAATGTACAATTATTTAACAATTTGTCAAGCTACTATCAGATTGTCTTTAGGTCAGCATGAAGTGCACTTAGGCTGATTTTCAATTAAGAAGAATAAGATCCCACTTTCAAATGATATTTAAAGCATTTTGTTGACAGGCACTAAGGCACTAAGGCTAGTCCCTAATAAAATCTATTTTAAATATTTATAGTCTGTCATGGTTACTACTGATTGTAATTTTTCTCCATGACCCCTGGCAGTTGGGTTAGCCCCTTGAGTCGTGGATCTGCCCAAGGTTTCTTCCTAGATTAACTGAACATAAGGGAGTTTTTCCTTGCCCCTGTTGCTCTTGGGTGCTCCTTCTGTGAAGCGCCACGAGACAATACTATTGTAAAAGGCGCTGTATAAATAAAACTGAATTGAATTGAATTGAAATATTCTAATAAAATCTATTTTAAATATAAAGCAATTATGTTAGATTTAACAATCAACTACATAAGGTTTCAGTAGTAGCCTAGTCTCCCTCCAAACTGTCAGGCCAGTTTGTGGCACTCTACTGCACACATGCATTGGAACATCTGCAATACAGCTGATTCATGGTCAATGAAAGGGAGGGATGCCTGCATCTCATATCTATGTGAATATTGCTATTAAAAAATTTCCACATGGGTCATTTAAATTAGGCTACGACAGTATTTAGTTCTCCTGTTCACATTTTCTAGTAATGGCATAGCCTACAAGGCCCATGCTAAGCGAATTTTCACTAGATTTGATTATTAAGCCAGCGTTCCTTTTAAGGCATGTAGTTTTACCTTGAGCAGCCCTATAGCCCGCAATCACCTTTGTCTTCGGCATACGTACAGCATATAGGCTAGAATACCCTGCTTTTAACGTATCTACATAGGTCTAATGTATCAACCTAACGTTATAATGTTCGTCTTTCATCAGTGCAGTCATGACATGAAAAGCAAGAATGATGGCGGATCTACGCCCTCAAGTCCAATCCATTGCTTTATCAGATATTCTGTGCTAGTTTCCATCGAGGAAAATGGCACCTCTCCTCAAAAAGACTCAGTTCAAAGCATTTAGAGGTTTGAGTGGTCCGTGTAATCTTGCTTTACAGCAAAAAAGGGGCCATGCAAAACAAAAAATCTCTATATATAATTTACACACATTTATATGAGCTGTGTTAGCGAACATAAGGAAGGATGTTAGCTTGTAAGTGACGGTCTGTTTACAGAAAGGACGTAGACGAGGAATGTATAGAGTCACGTGGTGCAGTAGCCTATGTGTGTGCAGGGTCATATTAAAAAGCCCCTCCGAAAGCCCACGCTACAGCAAAAACAGGCCGACGTCTCTGTGTGTCTATGGCTGCTTTCTGAATAGACGGTACATTCAGAATCACTAAAAATATTACCGGTGCTAGCCCTGCCAACTAGAAACCGCCATCGAGGCCTACAGAAGTAGGCTGCAACTCTGGCCCATGAAGAAAGACTGCCAGCCATGTTGTAGCTTGAGCTGCCTGATCACTCAAGTAAACACCAATTGTTCTTTATTAATATACATTTCAGTCGGGAAAAAAACACGCACGTTGTTTGTCCAGACTTACGCGTGTTTTTCATTGATACAAAGATGCCTTTTTCAAAACATTTAACCACGCCATTTGAACCTTAAAAGTAAATTGATTCTAATCACATCTAGCCTATTCCTAGTCCACACTCTTCAGACCAGACCTATAATTCACCATAAAAGTCCATCCACACAACAAAATAAATAACAATGCATATTTAAAACAACTTCGCATTTTTGGAATATAAGCATTTAATTAACAAAACCACGCCCTTGTATAAGATCTGTATTCTGCCCACCGACATAAGTCCACGTTCACCCTACATATCTGAGGAAAATAATAACCTAATACATCATGGAAAGGTGTCCAATGTTGTGACCCAACACTCCAAATTAGTTAGTAGTTGGCCTAGTCTGTTACACAGTGTAGCAAAGAGGTGGGGAGACATTGAAACACTACTTAGACAGGAAGTATTCGCTTGCATCTTACCTTTTTTTAAATGCAGTTTCAAAGTCGAATTAGTACTATTTTATGAAATTTACAATTATATTACACTAACCCACCTCTCTGACAATAATTAGTACAAGATATCATTTAATTGTTGGACTAAGTAGGCTATATTCGTAAACAATGTGCAGCTGTTACATAATGGCAACATTTTAGCAAATAAACAAAACGCCCGCGACGACAGAACATTTTCAAAATGTCACGTCACGTTCAGATGTTTAGCTTCCTTCACCATAGTGTGTTCTTTCACTTAGAGTCAGTGACAAATGAACTTTACCTTAGTTTCTTGGGAACTGAATAATCCACCTCAATAACTTTCCCGTGTAACTCCGCTTTTCCTGTAAAAGAAAATTACGATACAATACTTAAAAAAATATGCATAAACAACTTTATAGTCGTAAAATAGTCTAAACTGCTTTTTGTTGTCAGATCTTGCTGTCTATGATGCCAGATTATTCTGAGCAAAAATGTAGCCTAGTATATGGCCACAGTGGCTTGAGGGAAACTATAACTAGCCTAACTTACTTTTACTTATTACTTTTATTTATTATAAATTCTATAGACATCATGTGTTTAACTTGAAGTGTCTTTAGAAAATCTGTATAAAATATGTGTAAAATGTATGTAAATTACTGGTAGGCCTACACGAATGAAGCTAAAAAGGAGAAACTGAATAGATGGAGGCCACGTTTTCTCCTCCCACCAACCACTATATTCACTCATGCATATATGTTCAGATTACACGAGCAAATAGGTTATGGTTGATTATCGTTTGTACATGTATTGAACACACTATTCCGGTTCTTTCTGACAAGGCATTGCATGCTGACACCCATGCTTTAGCTCAATGAACTGCAAGAACTCGAGTGTTGATCATTTCCTTAACCAATTGTTGATTTGAAAATATGCTTGGTACCCGTCGCCGTCATACCTCATTACATTAGCTACCTCAATATCTTATCCTATAGCCTAGGTCTGGCGGCACCTATGTTCTGGACACCTCGTAGATACCTGCCAGAGGATTGCATGCGCGCAAAGATTTAATTGCATTCGCAAATACTTTTACCTGGTCTTTTCAATAAATTCGGGCCAAATAATGACCGAAAAAATGATTAAGCCAACCTCCCTTCTTTGGACCACCCTGTATATACTGCCAATTGCCCAGAAGCATCCTGCATGAGATTTGAGCTTATTCCTTATTTTGGAGCACGATAGGGTTGCGTGGAGTGAAGTTTACTTTTCATCTCATTCACGTGGTTTATCTGGACATCCACGTATTCTCCTCAATTTCGCCAACCTGTGACAACGAGCCAATGTTTTCCCATGCGCTACCCGTTGATAGTATAGGCAACTGGCAACAGCAGCATAAACGTCAAATGAAGAATGCTTGTAAAATATGTCTTGCGATATTTCCACGACGCCTCACACTACTTTTATAACAAAAATACTTATTATGTTTAAGGTATGCAGAGTGAAATTATACCTTACCTGACAAACACTCAATGGCTTTAATGGCCCATTTCTGATCTGGGAAATCCACGAAGGCATACCCGGTTTTCAACAGAACCTGATCGGCCACGGGAAGCTCCCTCTCGTCAAAGAGCTGCTTCAAGTCCTCCACCGTGACCGTAGGACTTAGATTCCCCACGTACAGTTTGTTCATGATCCACTTTACTGATATAAGGGGTATACAGCCGATTACACCGCAGTAAAAACTAAACTGGTAACTAAACAATTAAAAGATGGAATTTAAAAAGTTGCCTATAAAAACTGTATGAGCCTAGACCTCGATGCCAACTCCGTTCCCAGTAAATCACTTCTGACTGAGGTACAAAAAGTCGTTACGTTTCAACGTCACTCCATGGGTACAAGCACCGCCTTTGAAAAAAAAAGACTAATGTGAAAGTATTTTGAGAAAGACAGCCCCAAGGAAACACTGATCAACATCTATCCGAATAATAGGATAGCACATGCGAACGAGTACAGTGACAACAACAAAAATGGAAGGTTGGTAGTTTAGGACACACCTTTACGCGCCTATCACTCATTCTCAATTGCACCATAGGCTACACAGTCAGGCTACTGAACTCTCGTGGATGGATGAACACAAACCAAAAAGGCATACCCATTATTATGGCATTGTTAGACAACTTGCCTAAGTCAAGAGAATGTGGCAGGGTAGGTAACTAATAATGATTTACCCTTCAAGGGCTGTATGGTAGGAAGTGGACTCATCTTTACCCTTTAGTTATTCTAACTCGCTAAAAGTCAATTTCAAAGAAAGAACATCCCAATAGTAAACACAACGGAAACCGATTATTACGTCTGGGTAAAAAGCGTGATCAAGCCAAAAAGGGGAGTCTGTGTAATTTTAACATTCGCTGCAAATGTCCATCATGAACTAAGATGTGGGTATTCCCCGTTGAGCTGAGCGGTTCGCCCACTCCCCTGCAGAATGCTTGTACCGTCGGATGAGCCCCCCCCAGCATGAGCTGGAGTGGCGTGTTTCCGATAGATGGCGGGGACTAGGCTATAACACACGGCTAAATGCTGTCCGAAAGAAGGCTTCCAGCACCTCGGCTAGAGAAAGTGGCAATGTCAGTTGTGCTGTAGCTTAGCTTTATGCCGAGGTCTTCAAACCCTGTTGTTGCTTAGGATACTTTACACTCTTGGTGCGTCCAAGACCCTCTTTAAGATTAGGAGGAGTGATATAATTCTGGAAATCGAGTGTTTTTGGGAATCGAGTTCTATTACTCGAACTCTATTACATGCGCTGCTTCCCTATGGCCAGAATAAGGAAACGCACTTAGGCCTATGTCAAATGCATCCGAAATATTTAATTTTTTTAAATCAGCGTTTCATAAAACAAAGCCTGCCATCCATTACACTTTTAAGAAAAACAATCGTGTCATGGCCTAAGTCATCCGACTAAAGGCCTTGGACATGGCTACTTGCAAACCAAGGACAGACGCAGTATGCGACATACAGTTGACAATATTTGTCAGTACAATTAAATAGTAGGCCCGTCAACACTCATTTCTGTTTAGCAAAAGGAGTACTACCTCCAAAGTTTTGCTACCTCCTGCCTTTACATAGAAATGCTATCAATCCTGAAGTCTTCACTAATTTATGTGGGGTAATGTAGCATACTTAACACCTGTTTAACTAAACAACAAATAAACAAAATGGAGATCTATTCGGGAAAAAAACGGCTTTTGGCTTTTCCTCCACACTAGGATATAGGGTCAAGAAATAAAACTTTACAAGATTCCATATGCTCCGTCAAAACAAAGTCTTTGTTTTAGGCCTATGACATAATATTTGATGTAACAATAAGCGCTATGCAATATTTATTCTGACCAAAAACAAATCAATTTGGAAAGAAATTCTAAAATAATGTAATTTCTCAGCAGAGTACATCTACTTTAGATACTGATTTAAAAACCTTGACTATTTCCACACCAGGCCAAGGTTGTTTAAGTAAGGTGAAGAATTG
Organism: Tenualosa thibaudeaui; assembly: GCA_027481765.1. Classification (NCBI taxonomy): domain Eukaryota; kingdom Metazoa; phylum Chordata; class Actinopteri; order Clupeiformes; family Clupeidae; genus Tenualosa; species Tenualosa thibaudeaui. The sequence goes on along the minus strand of JAIFZK010000021.1, from coordinate 10,771,949 downwards.
GCAAACATAGTTATATGTAATTTCTATCTAGTTTACGATTAAAACACTAAGGCGTTTTGGTGTAAAACAACTGGAGTAGCTACCTAAAAGGCACACAAAACCTTCCAAATTCTTTCTAGAGCATTATTGGCACTGCTATAACATGGTAATTGTTGTTTGATGGTAATACATGCTGTAAAGGTTTTGTTTAATTTTCTTTTCCTCCACCCAGAACTGCACAGTGCTTATCCTGGTTGGCTGGTGGGAATACCACTTTTATCCACTGTTCATGACTAAATGCCATACAAATTGATTTGGAGATGGTACCAATTTTGATAGTCTAATAAAAAGAATACCTCAAATAGTGTGTCAAAAAGTTATGTAATTTTGCTTTAATAACTGAATATTGGTTTTGATAATAGGCACAAGTCAACTCCAGGCTGCACAAAAAAACACCTCATTATTACATCAAGAAGGCAATAGTTATGCAGAAGGACATGAAGTGGGACAACAGCAACTAATTTGTGGCCAGGTGTTTGAAAAAAGCATTTTATTGCTTTAAGATGCAAACATACAATGCTACAGAGCACCATGCTACAAAAAAAGTATTAAATTGAGCACACAAAACTAATCACTTAAAAAGGGAGACAGAGGTTAACACATTCAAAACAATATGTCAGGAATTATAGACTTTCCACTAAATATTGAATGGGCCAACACAAGTAAACACCTATCTAATGTCACACAGGTCAGTTACCATCTCTTTGAGAATTAGACAAGATCCTGTCAATGCCTTTTGAGGTTTGAGATTTGGTCCTCTGTTCCTGACATCCACAAACCCTCTCTTATTCCCACTGTCCTCATCTTCAGTAAAAACATGGCCCCTGTCCGATGACTCCCTCAATAGTGGCCTGTAGAAACATTTACACATGCATATAGGTCATCAGATATAGTAGGTACAGTTCTTACAAACGCTAGGGAAACTAAACCAGGAGTGAGGCCCAACCTTTATCAAAGCCAAATTTCCTCTGATGCCTTCAGCCCTGAACTCTCAAACACTTAACAGACATGGATCAACTTGAGTGGCTGATTCATAGCAGTTAAATCTGATTGATGAGGGTTCAGGCCTTCAGGACAGGGTGGACATTAAGATTCAGACAATGACTTCAACATCTTATTTATTTCAAATCCAAGAGTGGTGTTGGTGGCCTTCAAAACACACCTTTAGACTCTGAACCATTAAGGTTCTATTTCTTAAAAAAAAAAAAAGTTGTAGACATTATGAATAAATAAATGTGAAGTTACACACATCAACATAAAAAACATTGAGAAGGACATAGACCGTTTCAAGAGAGTTCAATTATTAGCATCATAGATGTTCCCCCAAGGTTTCCAATCTAATATTCCCCATTATCTTACCGCCCAGAAAAATACTGATTTCTGATTGGTTGCCAGGGTGTGTGTTAATTCTGTATAACCCACACCTATGAACTAGATCTGGTGAAAAAGTCTAATTACCGTTCTATATCAATGCTCTTTTGAATGGTAACTATAACGACCATAGTAAACGGCAGATGAACTTGTCAGTAACAGTGGAATCAGCTGTTATTAGCTACAACCACTGTTCCCAAAGAAAGTAGTACGGCAACTGAACAGGTTTCTTTATAACTTAACTGCAACTTTTTCTGTGTTTTAAATTGACACATATTCCTTACACACATGTGTTGCAACCGGATGATAAGAGGGATTTGAGGTGTGCTGTTATATGGAGTTAATGAACTTGATCATGAATTCCGCCGTCGGCGTTGTGAAGTTATTGGACTCCGCCTTGCTCGTTAATTCCGTATAACAGCACACCTTGTTTGCCGTTATCCCTTACATAGCGGAAGCAGTTTGGGAATGAAATAGAACGTTCAAGCATTGTGCTTGTTTTAGGGATGAGAATCAAGAACCAAAAATCGAGTTGAATCAAGAACCGAATGCTTCAATTCACTAGTATTGTATCCCTCTGACATTATCAGTTCTTCTTATTAATGCCAACATGTTTTTCTGACCATTGTCAATGGATCTTTTAAATACAAAACTGAGATGGATAACACAGCTCTACATGGTTTTCCCTCATTCTATTAAGCTGCTATTGTCACCTTAGTGGTTTAGACTACATTATTGGCCTATGAGCTGATAAACCTGTTTAGAATACCTTCTAACCAGTAAGGAATTGATAAGAGAACTGATAAAGAATTCGTCCGATAAGCAGAATCAACAATGGTACTGATATTGATAAAATCCTATCAAATCCCACCCCTAGTTTGTTCACATTATTGATAGGTAGACCTAGAAACTGAGTACTCCAGTTCTGCTCCAGATTAGATCTACATTAATCACAAGTGTACCACAAGTAGCAGAGGTCCTCACTTACGTGGTGAGTAAGATCGCGATCTAGATCTGTATGCTCCGCGACCATAGTACGGAGATGGGGACCTTCGCCTGTGACAAAACCAAACAATTTACAATGTGAGTAGTCATCTCTTCACACTGGCACTCACACACACCAGTGGCCAGGGTAACCCCGTAACACACCACAGAAATAACCCATGGTACCCACTCCAATTACCATTCACATAATTGATAAGGTTTTGTGGTGCATAATTAGATTTTCATACACTGGCCAGTTGATCTACACACACTCACCTGTAGGACCTGTAGTAGTCCCGGTCATCGTAGCGGTCATATCCCCGGTCATACCCTCGGTCATAACCGCGGTCATATCCACGGTCGTAGTCACGACGACGGGAACTGCTGGATCCTCCACTGCCACTGCCGCCGCCACCACCACCACCACTGCCACTACTACCACCACCACCACTAACGGACAGCCAAGATCAAAGATTACATTTACACTGCAAACCATACAAGATTTTACATACATGATCTTAAAAGTATCTCTTGGCTAGTAAGAAAAGTTGGCCTTATATTATTGCCATTGCCGTCAGCTACATAGACGCGGTTATAAAAAAAAAAAAACAAAGAAAAGCACTCAAAACGTTTTCGTTGTACTAAAAGTTTTTGAAAATCCTTTCACTCATAAATTACCATTGTTTTTTATGTCTCATGCCTTCTGGGTAAAAATGGACCTCAAGGTTACACCGTCTGCTTCCAAGCTGTTGCAGCACATAGACACCACTTATTCACAGTGTGCTTGGTTTAAAGCGGCAAAGGCTGAACAGAAGGCAGCAAGGCAAGTTTATTTAGATAGCGCATTTCATACAACAAGAAATTTCAAGAAGAGTTCATTACACCATTACCAACGTCCAAATCAACCAGATGATTTCACTTTTTACCCAGAAAGCATTGAGACTAAACAACGGAAAGACACAATAGCAGCTAACAAGCACAACAAAAAGGGATGTTTTTTAAAAAAAACTAAAGCATTTTAAGTGTTTTTACTTCACGTTAAACATAGCCGAGACCAATATCAATCTTATAATGTCAACATACCTTACCAGTCCGGGATCTCTTTAAAGCATTATTAACACAGGTTAATAAAGGGGAACTAAACTAAAGGGGTATTTTGAAAATAAGCTATTGCCTCAATTTCGTCATAGGATTCATTCCATTACATCTCAGTCACACCGCAAGCAGTTAGTCACGGTTTTGCCTTTGTAGGCAGTAAAAGAAGGCAACCTCTACGCTTGCAATCCGCTTTCAGTGTGAATGGAGCCTTACTGGCAACTAAGACAGTTAAAAACTGCTCAACTATATGCAAATCACAAAACAGCATCATCATCAACATCATACAGCATTTCGGCTGTATGGAAATGGTAATAAGCGAGCAAAGATATTTTAGCAGCGATTTTTATAAGCAGAAAAAGTGATTTTACAGCTTAAGTAGCCTTTAGTGTGAACGCACAGTTATGGGGATCCCATGTCTCATATAAGGTGACTTTGGATCATGTACAAATCATGCCTATTACTACTATAATATTATTGCTTATATATATTTTGCTTAGGCCTGTTGCTGGTGACAACATATAACCCATGTAAAGGAATTTCCTAGGAGAATCAATAGTTCTCAGTTCCTATAAAATATGTGAACGCAAATAGCATTAGGAGAATATAATGCAATAATTCAATATAATTAAATTCTTCAGGCAAAATAAAATATCTAAAACCTTACGCGGAGATCACTTACTAGGTGGGACGACCCATGTAGATTCCTGGGGTGGGTGTGTGAGGTCTCTTTGTAATGGAAAAGTCCACTCTGATCCTGCGTCCATCCAGTTCCATGCCATTGGCACGCTCCTTTGCCTGTGCATGCACACAAGCTCATCTCAAAGGCTTGTAAGCTCCAAACCAAGGTTATCTTGACCAAAGCCAAGTGTAAACCCCCATAATCAGTGCCTTTGCAAGAAAAAAAAAGCAGTTAAAAAAAAAAAAAAAAAGCACTCCTGCTCACCTCTTTGGCATCATCACGAGTTTCGAAGTAGACAAACGCAAAGCCCCGGGAGCGTCGTGACTGCTGGTCATAGACAATGCTCACGTCTGCAAGAGGACCATACTTGGAGAAAACTTCCCTCAAGTCTCGCTCAGTGGTGTACAAGCTCAGCCCAAAGACACCTAAACAACAGCTGGGGTCTGGATTTGCCTGCATGGAGGAAGTAAAGAGAAAAGCGTCTGAGTCAAAAGGGAAGATTGTAGTTTAGTCCCCCCCCTCCCCCTTTTATGATTTTTGCATAGGTGACTAATGGGAAAAGCATGGGAAACAGTCGTATGGTAGCCAAATTTGTTTGTTTTCTTACAATCAATTAATTCAATAGTATGGACATCTATGTTTTTGAATACAATTGCTGAGGACAACTACATGACAGCATTACAGGGGCCATTTTGACTTGTAATAGTGACAGAGACAGCCAGTAAAGGTTAATGAAATTACTTGGTAAATTTGGGTAAATCTTTTCATATCAATCTCTCTGTATTAAAAAGTTTTCTAGTGATTGTAAAATTACTGAAACTAGCCATTAGGGTCACATTTAAGCTATGTGTGGAACTATGTATGAACATTTTTTTAAATTGTGCAACAAAGAATATATCAATTTCATGGGGCCCAATGTGTTAACATAATCAATTTGATTAATTTATACACAACTATCCCAAGTGCAGTCACACATTTTATAGCACAGATGCATAATTTCATTGGTGTGTTTATGACATTTTCATTGCCAGGCTTCAGAGAAGATTAGCCAGACTACCAGTAATGCCATTATGTAGGTGGGCTTCGTTATTCAACTTAGATACGGTCGTACAAACTGCCTATTCCTATGTCTTTATGCCTCATCTTAACCTACCACAAAGAGATATGGCCTATTTCTTTATTATTTATTTTTGAGGAGCAAAAACACAAGAATTTCACCCTCTTATACAAGTAAAATTAGATGCAATAAAGACTATCTTGAATCTGTTTAGTTCCATGGTTAAATATGTATTGCATAGCAATATCTGAAATAGTATCTACATTTACATGACATTTATGCATTTAGCAGACGCCTTTATCCACATCAACTTACAAAAGAGGATTAACAATCAAGCTACATCAAAGAAATCTTAGAAAGAAAACCAAAAGGAGAGTTTCTAGAGGGTAAGAGTACAGAAGTGAAGTCAAGTGCAGAACGGTAATGAGTGCAGTGGAAGGGTTTGGGTATAGGAAAGTACATGCTAAGTGCTAAGACAGGAGATGCTCTCTGAAGAGAGCTGGGTCTTCAAGAGTTTCTTGAAGACAGACAGGGACACCCCTGCTCTGGTAGCCGTCAGAAGGTCCTTCAACCAGCATGGAATGACATATGAAAAAAGTCTGGATTGTCTTATGTGAGGTGCAGGGACTGCCAGGCGGCATTCCTTTGATGATCGGAATTGACGAAAGGTAACATAAGCCTTTATGAGAGCACTTAGTAAGTGCTTAATGGTTCTGCACCTACCAGAGTAGGTAGGTGCAGAACCATTAAACACTTTGTAGGCTAGCATTAGTGATTTGAATTTGATGCAGGCAGACAGGGGTAGCCTGTGTAGCTCAATGAACAGAGGAGTAACATGTGCTCTTTTGGACTGATTGAAGACCAAATGCACCGCCACGTTCTGGACCATCTGTAGCAGTTTCACAGCACAGACTGTAGAAAGGCACTGCAGTAGTCAAAGTGGAAGATAATCATGGTTTGTACCAGAGGTTGGGTGGCATGTTGGGTTAGGTATGGTCAAATCTTTTTTTATACTGAATAATGGAAACCATGTGAGTGGATGATCTGGCCCAACGAGGTGGTATACATGGCAAAGAGAAGTGGCCCCAGCATCAATCCTTAGGGCACCCCTGTGACAAAGTGGTGTGGTGCAGATGTGTGACCAACCCAGGACACTTTGAAGTATGCTTTACCTGTGATGCCTATGTTTGGGAGTATGGTCAGTAGGATACTGTGATTGACCGTGTCAAACGCTGCAGATAGGTCAAGCAGGATGAGTATCGAAGATTTCACTGCCCCTTCTTCTTCACAGAAGAACTGGTCATCGACTTCACAGAAGAACTGGTCATCGACTTCACAGAAGAACTGGTCATCGACTTCACAGAAGAACTGGTCATCGACTTCACAGAAGAACTGGTCATCGACTTCACAGAAGAACTGGTCATCGACTTCACAGAAGAACTGGTCATCGACTTCACAGAAGAACTGGTCATCGACTTCAGACAGACTTTGTATAAACACATCCCAGAGCACAAAGTTTCTGGGCATACACATAACTGACGACCTCTCATGGACTCTCAACACCACACACATCACAAAGAAAGCCCAGCAGCATCTGTACTTTCTGAGAAGACTGCGTAAAGCCCATCTCCCAACCTCTACCCTCACAACTTTCTACAGAGGGACGACTGAGAGCATCCTCAGCGGCGCCATCACAGCGTGGTTCGGCAACTGCACCACTGCAGACCGCAAGGCCCTGGAGCGGATTGTGAGGACAGCCGAAAAGATCACTGGAGTCTCTCTGCCCCCCCTCTCAGACATCTACAGCACCTGCTGCCTGCGGAAAGCCAAGAACATTGCCAATGACACTACCCATCCCTCCCATGGACTATTCACCTTACTACCATCTGGCAGAAGGTGCCGCAGTATCACTGCCCGCACCTCCAGAATGGGGAAGAGCTTCTTCCCGCAAGGAGTCAGACTGCTGAACAACCTGTAGTGCAATTGGACTGTAATTTTTTAGTAACTCAGGATGCAAACCAGCGCGTTACAACACACTGCACCTTCATGCCCCCGCACTTTCTTGCTGCTACCACTTTTATTTATGTAGAATAGTATTTCGTTTACAAATCATACCACTAGCCCTTGCTGCTATTATTTATATTTATGTAGAACAGTCTTCTGTTTACAAATCACACAACTAGCCACAGTGCTCTGCTAAAAGCCATGCCCTGTCTAGCGTGTTTGTTTTAGGTCACCTGTAACTTTGACCTGCCTTGTTTACAACTGTGTTGTACTGTATGTACATATGTGTACAAGAGTGTGCACGTGTGCGTGTGTAGTTGTGTGTGTGAGTGCGTGAGTGAGTGAATCTGTGTAGTCCCGCAATAGTGTATGAAGGCACTATTACGTATCTGTCTTGTCCATACTGTGTTTTAACAGTTACGTGTATCATCAATTGTTCCCGGTGAAACGTTGTCTCGTCTCACTATGTACTGTGTATATGGCTGAAACGACAATAAAAAACCTACTTGACTTGACTACTTGAGACAACAGCACCGTTTCAGTGGAGTGGCCACTTTTAAAGGCAGATTGTTTGGGTAAAGGAGGAGGTTGTTTCGGGAGAGGAAATCTGCAACCTGTTTGAAGACTGCCCTTTCAATGGTCTTAGAAAGGAAAGGGAGGAGAGAGATCGGATGATAGTTCTCCACTTGAGTGGGAGCAAGGAAAGGTTTTTTGAGTAGCGGTGTTACCTTAGCCTGTTTGAAATCTTCCTGATGTCAGTGGAGCATTAATCACGTGTGATTGCTGCTGTGAAAGTGGGGATTGTAGGTTGCAGGACATTGATTGGAATAGGGTCCAGTGGACATGTACTAGGACAGCTACATGTAAGAAGTTTAGACACATCGCTATCTGGATAGGGGACACAGCCTATGCAGACAAGAGCTCAGTGTAGAGCACAGAGACTCAGTGGCATCATTAACCTTTAGTGAGACGAATGTGCTGGATGCTGAAAGAGTGGAGACTACAAGGGAGAAGTGGGTAGGAGACAGATTGCGGAGGTTGCGGCGAAAGGAAACCATGAGGGTTGAGGTAGATGTTCTGGGAGGCACACCTTGAACTGAATTAAATAGTGGTCAGAGAGGTATAAAGGTATAACAGCCAGGGTATCTGTAAACACACTTTCGGTTGAGGATAAGATCAAGCTCTTTGCCAGCTTTGTGAGTTGAAGGACTATGAACCCACTGTAGCTCAAAGGGGCGTATTAATGACAGGAAATCTGAAGAGCTAGAAGTGTAATTCATATCACCAAGTCTACTTCATCTAGAAAGTCACCCATTTGCCCTGGTGGACGACAGATAACAACCAGGTAGATTTTGACCGCTGTCACCAATGTAACATGGTATTCGAAGGAGTTGTACTTTACTGAGGGTACATACAATAGTGCATTGTATGATTACATATACACACACCACATCATGTATGTATGTATATGTGTGTGTGTATATATATATATATAATTTGTGCTGTTAATGTTAAAGCGTTAACATGTGATCAACATAAAAATTTAACCTTTTTTTTTTATATATATATATATATATATATATATATATATATATATATATATATATATATATATATATATATATATATATATATATATATATACATACACACATACATACATATATATATCAAAATAATTATACTTAGTCATTTGTAATAATTGAAACTTCCAACATAACTTGAATCCAATGATATACAAAGTAACTGCATGACAGGACAGTACATTTAAAACATTTAGACAACCCTTCAGGAGCTGGAGCTGGCAAAATAGTTCAGGATGCTTCTATACGGAAATCTGCAGATTTGAACAATACAGAACTAGAGCCGAAATAGGTGACAGAGGCAGACACTGGTGTGTTGTATCTAGTAGTGGTCCTTACCCGGTTACCAATATGGCGTCTGCGGTTTGACATGGGGGAATGGCTGTGGCTCCTCCGCCGTCGGTACTCTCCACTGTAGGACCGTGAACGGGAGCGCCGTCGGTAAGACCTTGAGCGTGAGCGTGAATAACGTCGCCGGGAACTCCGATGGGAACGTGACCTATAGGTTTGAACACATATTTCAGCATGGTTCAATGTTAAACCAGAGTTTTTCTCCAATCACTAGGTAGTACAGTAGTAACAACAAAAGATTAGCCTACAGCTCCAGCAGCTTCTCTTCTTGGACCCCTAACTATAATCAGATCTCCATTAAACTTAGCATTTAAAAATTCACTCATCGGATTGTAACCTGTATAAAATCTAATACAGCATAATGCTTGAATCCCAGTGTTCCTCATGAACTCTTAACTTTCAAAGGCTTTCCTAGCATGGATGTCTTATACCAGTTAAATCTATGAGGGTTCAGGATTAGGGCTTAGGGTTAGTGGAGATAATGGGACTCAGCTAGTGTACAGCTAGATCGATGACACTTCCTACCAATTCATCTCTAACCCAGAACTGTAGTCTACGTGATACACAGGTATACACCGTATAACCACTTAAAAGGTTCTTGTGTTTGCACATATCCCATAAAATATAGGCTGCAATACTGACAACACTGTAATAATACAAGACAGTATACCTACTACAGTCACAGACAGTATACGGCACTACGGCACTATACTCACTACAGCAAACTAGACTACAGCACTGCTCTAACCCATCTTCACTTTAAACTCTCCTTCACCTGGATTTAGACCTGGAGCGGGACTTTGAGTGGGACTGATGGGAGCCATCCTTAGACTGGGCGGGAGACTGAGCAGCCGAGCTGCTGCCCGATTTGGCTGAACCCCTTGGGCTCACACTCCTGGAGCCAGAGCGGGACTCCTAGAGCAGACAGAGAGAGATGTGAACACCTTGTGGCCTCCCTGAGCACCACGCTGGACTGGACAGCTCTCATATGTCATCACTCCATTATCTTTATGACTCTATTGATCTGTATGCTGTCTGAATGCAAAACAAGGTCATCAACGTCAAGAACAAAAAACAGTTGTTTATCATCAGAAAAAGTCCTTCTAAACATGCCCCAAATCGTTTACAATGGAAAGTACATAAGATTTATAGCATTACCATTTTGAGCAAAATACAACAACCAATCAGAAATAAAGCATGCTTGCTTTAGGAAGAAATATAGACAACAAAGAGTAGGACAGATAGATTGTTGTAACAAAACAGACTAGTGTATTACTTGGCGCAGTCATCTTATCCCCCGCATACTTCTGATCTTAACTTCATAACTTCAACCAATTTCTTTTCTTCTTTCTTCAGTCTTATTTCTGACTTCATTCCTCTTCCCCCATCTCTCCCAATACACTCTACACGTGGGTAACTTCTTTCTTTTGTTTTCTTGCACCACATTATTAGCATGCACTCTCAAAAAAAAAAACTGCTTCAATTTAGCCTCATTAAAAACTTGACTTTTGACTTCTTCTGTATTTTCCTTCTTCCCATCTTAACCTTAATAAAGAAAAGAAAAGGATGAGGAATTGATGGAAAAAACTACAATATTATATTGCATCCAAGTACCAAACTTTGGGTAGCCTTGATTCAAGCATACATAATTGTTGCTAATAATCTTAATGTACAAAACTTACTTTTTCAGGTAATTCTAGTTTTACCAGAATGGTGCAATCATCAAAAACGAAACAAAAACATACAAACCATTCACTCCACATGTAACGTTACAACATTGTGACAGAATTAACAGCTGAAACGTAGAAATGTTACAGTGTATAACAAGACACAGAGTTGTTACACTGTAACGTTCTGTGTTCCAACAAATTTGAAGCTTTTGTACAGAATATTACAAGTATGAGGCTTGAACGCCTCCTCTGTTGAAGCAGAGGGCCTTTGTTTGGCTAACATTAGGCAGTCTGCTGATTGATTTCATTTGCAAGCCGTGAATAAACAACAGGCATGCAACGCAAGGCAAGCTGGATTCCCTTGCAACGTCAAATTGACCATTTTTGTTAATATAACCCAACTAATAATTTGTAAAAGCTAAATTACGAGGCGTCTAGTCTTTAATTCGTAAATGCAAGCATTATTGATTCCAAAGTCATTAACTGAATTATCCGAGAGGGCAAGCAGGCCATCACAGCTAGTTAGCCTTAGCAAACAGCTGTAAACGGCTCCCATCACCAAAGAGAACAGTCATCACAAAGTAATCAATATATTATTGACCAAGCTAATAACGTTACTAATTTGTAATGAAATATTTTTGTCAAATATATTTCTCGGGAAGCATATAGGACAACTGTTGTGTGACACTGTGATTGTCAACATTACCTGAGGGCTGCTAACACTCTGCTAAAGAACAGCTAACGTTAAAAGATGGCTAACAATTGTGCTAAGAAGCACCGTGTTGGTAATTTGTCGCTAGCTAACATTACGTTACCAACGAGTACACTAGTGAATTAAGTTCACTAAGGTCACTCACCCGTTTAACGAATTTCTTTTCGTTGTCGCTCATTTTCCCAATGATGTGCAGCTATTAATAGTTAGCTAGCGATACAGGTGTTTGGAATTGAAATTCTTTTACGGTCTATGGGGTTGAGGTTAACTTAATGTGGCAAACGAGAGAACTTCAACCCGCCGTTACGAGGTCGCACATTTCCACTAAAATTAACTTTACACCAAATATGGGTTACTAATCTGATAACACGGATCGACTAAGTTGTTGAGTATATGTGTGAAAAATATTCGATGCTATAATAAATAAAAAGGTTAAAAGTTGACTGTACTGACTGACTCTACTCTATCGTTGACTTATCGTAGACTTGGGTATTTTCGAACATTCTCGCCACCTACTGTAATGGAGTAGAACAAATCACGTTGATTGTTTTTGGTAGGTTGGCGCAGTACAGGCAATCGTTTGAGAGTGTATATCTGGGTCAACTATGTGTCTGAAGGCCACCACAACTACAGCGTTATAATAAATATTAAATAATGGCGACTCTGGCAGTATTAGAATACGGTATGACAAAGATTCTCACTAGATGCCAGTGCAGGTTATAGTCCACTGGATGGGGATGCAGACCATCTATTCTCATAGCCGTACCAGACGGAACATGAACTAATGTACTTCCGGGTGAAAGGTTATAGGATTCAAGAATCGTCATACACTTTCAGAAAGCGTTGTTTTGTTCAAACAAGATTACTTTCATGCGGTTATTTAGTTGGTAAAAGAAAAGGCTGTAGGAATGTCTGACCCTGCTCTAATAGGCCCTGCGTTGCCACCGATGTTTCAAAAGACGAAGGGCTATGAATCCGACGAGGAACCTCGTGAGTTGGTTTTACTGCTATGGTATTTTCTTGCTGTGTTTAACACTGTATGGTTGGCCTAATTTTTGCCAATCGCCAATTACAACAGTAGAGGTATAAATGTAATGTTTAATATAGCCATAGGTCCAGCGTTGCCCCCTGTGTACAGACCAAATGACTCATCCAGCTCCTCCTCCGAAGAAGAGACGCGGAGAGGAGGCAGCAGCTTCTCTGGTGGTCCTACGTCTAGGTTGGTTTTGTATCAGACTGGAGGTTTTTAGTACCGGTATTACGCGTCACAGGTGAAAGTTGTCCGAATTTAAAAGTGGCTTGTCATATGGCAATGAGTGTTGTCATGCTAACGTTATAACTGATCTGCTGTATTGATCTATTACTTTTACAGTAAAAAATTAAGAGTGGATACGAGTTCAGGTGAAACACCGGCAGCGGAAGATGATGATGGTTTTTTTGGCCCAGCTCTTCCTCCTGGATATAAAAAGCAACAGATGTCACCTGACCAGTAAATATCATCCTTCTATAATCAATTGGTTCATCGAGTTACTAACGTTAGCAGTCAGTCGCAGTCACACAAATTGGGCCTATTAGCACCAAAAGGTCCTGTGTTCAAAGAACAGGCAAGTGAAAGTGATGCTATGTAGTAGTTTCCATTGGCTGATTATTGCACTATTTTCCTGCTCTTTTACCCAGTCCATCTGTCTTAGGACCCGCTCTGCCTCCAGGCTTCTGCAGACCAAGGGATGATGAAGAGGAGGCAAATGACGAAGACGGTGGAGGCATTGTTGGCCCTGCCCTTCCCCCAGGCTATATGCCAGAGTCTTCAGGCAGTGAGGACGATGCAGAAGACAACAACGTTGTTGGGCCAATGCCCTTTAAAGGGGATGTGGCCTCTCTCAACTCGGTCGCCATGGACTTCGAGAGACGCGCTCAAAAGATGAAAGACAAACTGAGTGGTGTAAATGTAAGTGTAAAGAGAATGTCTGTGTTGGTCTTTGGCCTAATTGATGTTTGAAGATCATATTGATCGTAAAAAGATGGTCTACAGTACATAGCCAACTGTTTGATTTACATACATATCTATCTTGTTTTGGAAAATGGTACCCAATGTGTTTCAAGTCAGAGTTTAAATGGCTGTGTGAGTAGGATGGCCCTGAGGAGGTGAAGAGGGAGACATGGATGACTGAACTGCCACCGGAACTGCAACACATAGGCCTGGGTGCCCGCACCTTTAAGAAGAGATCAGGCCCAGAGAACAAGGACCGCTCCATTTGGACGGATACCCCAGCAGACCGGGAGCGCAAGGCCAGGGTGAGCAGCTTTGACAGAGCGAGAAGCCAGAGTCATGGAATGGGTTGTTCTCTTTTTAAGCTTCTGCTTCTTCTGTTTTTATGTCCCAGTCATGCTGTATTAATTCTGCTAAAATTATGGTCAATAATAGGACTCAAATACTGTCAAGTACGATAAGGGGCACTGCTCCTCTCCCCAAATGTCCATATGGACTTAAAATGGGTTCATACTGTTACAATTCACATTGCATATTTAAACTAGACACAGCTGCTGTGAACTCACAGTGTAAGAATGCTAATACAAATATGAAATCTAGTTGGATCAGACCAGAGCTGGATTGTTAAATATTATAATTGGATGTTGTGAACCAGCTAGCATACGACAAATCAAGCAAGAATTCTGCTTGATTACAAAGTTTGTTAGATCTTACTGATTTGGAGCAAAAACCACATGAAAATCACAGTGGTTGTCACCTATGTCAAGAAAAGTTATGTTTAATGGGGCCAAAGGTTTGCTATTTGGTTTGAGGTATCTAAATAGTGTAATCTGCTTTATAGGAGCGACTGGAAGGGAAGAAGAGTGAGGAGTCAAAGAAGGAGGCTCCACGTCTCTCACAGAAGGATATTGAAATGGCAGAGAAAGTGTCCAAATATAATGTAAGTAATTTTATAGTTTTTTAAGCGTTCTATAAATGTGCGGTGACGTCAGCTGTCTTTGCAGAGCCTCTCTGGGGTCTGATTGGTCCACTCACTTTGTTTTGTATTTCTGTGGCTATATTTCATTAATTTTTTTAAATCAGTGCTTTGTCAGGAGGCAACACTTTGAAGGCAGTCATGAGTAGTTTACTTGATAACAGAACAAACTGGCTGGCAGAAACCTCATAAACAACTCTAAATAATAAGCTATTATCAAATAGTGTCTTTTTTTATACAGCCAGTTATCCAAAGCTCTGGTAGCCTGGTGCTTATTTCTCGGGAGGCCATGCCAGAGCCCTTGGTTTTCTGATTGGCTAACCAAAACATTTTCTAAGGAAACCTACACTAATGGAAAGATCCTTGACTGTGCTGTAGCAACATTTTATATTGAGTGGAAGCACTAGGCAGCTAAAGCCCTGGACCCTCAGTGCAGAAATATTTTAGCAATTTTTAAATATTTGGAACTATAGGATGATTTATAGCTGTGGGATACATCTATACCTGTGGAAATTATTTGTAAGTGTGGGCCATTTTATAATATTGCACATTGCTTTTTCAGATGCTAAGACCAGTCAGTGTCCAGTCAGGGTTTCAAATATGTTCAAGGCTTATGTTTGCTTTAAACTGAGTTTGGATTTTGTTTGACAGTGGTAAAATAGTGGGAAATTTTTTTACTTTTCATTTTACTTAATCTTTTATGTGCTCCGTATTAGTATATATAGTATATTAAGCTATTTCAGAGCTATAGGGAAAACCATTTTCATATTTTAAATAGACATGACTGGATCTACATCTTTGGATGTTCCCTGGTATGAGATGGACTCTGTGCACAGCAGACATAAAGTCCCAGAAGGCCTTTTGTTCAGGAGAGTTGGAAGTTTCCGGTCCTTCTGGAATATTATGTCTGCCTTGCACAGAGCCCATTAAATGAAATCTCATCTTCAAATCACATCACATGCCCTCTTCATTACAGGAGTCCAAACGCGGGGAGTCTCTTCTTAGTATGCACACTAAGAACTTAAAGAGAAAAGCAGAGGAGGCAGGCCCAACGCCAGTGGAGAGGAGGCCGTTTGACCGTGACCAAGATCTTCAGGTCAATCGTTTTGATGAAGCCCAGAAGAAAGCCTTGCTGAAGAAGTCAGCTGAGCTGAACACACGATTCTCTCATAGCAAAGACCGCATGTTCCTTTAGCCAGCAAACATTTAGCTCTGAACTGCCAGCTACCAGGTTATTCCTTGGGTTCTTGTGTGTGTAGAGTATCAAATTAGTTGCATTAGTATATTTTTCTCAAAGAGAAATGTGATAAAACCATGTATTTGACTCTGTGTTGTACATAATTTGATATCAAGGTTGCAGAATTATTTTAATGGGTTAATAAAAGTAAGTCTTTAATTTTGACAAGGCTAGAGTTGTTTTTCCAAATTCTCTGTGCCCTTTTTTTATTCTGTCAAACTTTCAGTTACACTTGCCTGAATTGTCATGGTCTGTTTTTTATCGTTTTTTGTCCTTTATTATTATTGTTGTTTTTACAATTTATCCATAATTATTTTTGAAAATCTGCTTATATTTTATCTTATCCAATACACTCCTAGTTGTATGTGTATGCATGGCTAGTGTGTGTCTGAATAAGTGTCATGTCATGTGCTCATTTCTTTCTGCAGTATGTTTTGTAATTGATGTAATATAAAGATTATTAAAAAACTAAATGTGTCAGATCAGAGATTCATGCCTAACTGTAAAGTTGTACTTGTAAAGTTGGAACTGAAATGTTGGTAGAAATGTGTAAAAATGTTTTTGTTTTTTTTTTAAATAAAGTACCAGAACCTGGATTGGCATTGAATTAATTGGAGAACGACTACATATATAGAGAGAGGGAGTCTATTATAAGAACTAACGCTTTTCATTCGTGCGGCTCGCATTCTTTTTGGGCGCACTGAGTAGCCGTAGAGAATCTTAAAGCGCCACCTCTATTCGGAATAGGGAGCGTGGGGTGCTAACGGCTATTAATAAAGAGAAGTTTAGAAAAAAATCTGTCTCCTTTACATCGCGGTATTTAAAAATGTCCGATAAGGGAGAAGTAGATCTAACTGGGGCTAAACAGAACACTGGTGTCTGGCTTGTAAAAGTGAGAGAGCCTTACTGTTTACGGTGCTAGTGTGTTGGCTCACTAACGTTATCCTTTGCTAGCTTGCTTTAGTCCTGAAATTACAAGTCATTTTAGTTATCTTAACACATTGTTTAAAGTCTGTAAGTTAGAAAGTTGTATTTTAGCCCTAATGTCAAGATCGATGCCTTTAGGTTATGTGGTAACGTTAACTGTAATCAAAAACGGTTTACGTCAATGGTTGGTGTAACGTCAATGAACTACCTAACTGGCTAACTGATTTACACCTAATTCTTCAATTCTGCAGTCTATCCACATACAGGTTTTCCAGTGTCATAGCGTGTGCTGTTGTAAATCTATCCACTTACAGGTTCCTAAATATCTTGCACAACAATGGGCAAAAGCATCAGGCAGGGGCGAAGTAGGGAAACTGCGTATTTCAAAGTATGTTGATTGAAGTGATTTAAGAAATGTCATTACAGTATTACATGTTGCTGTTTTACAAATCATGGCGATTATCTTTTTCAGGAACCAAGGGAAAGCAGAGGTAAGTCCTGTTTCAACAGCTTCATTGTCTGTAACATTTGAGTTCAGAATTTAAGAACACTTGTAATTGTAATGTTAACAGTCGTAGTCTGAAGGTGCTGTAGATCTGCTGAAGATCAATCTTCAGTCTTGCTAGATGCTAGATGCTTGTTCTTACTGAGAATTCATCAGGTACAGGTATCGTGTGTACTGTTTCCTGAAGTAGTTATGCTTGTTTGTAGGCTGTTTATTATGGGCTGCTTGGGTTAATTGTACTTTCCACAGGTGTCCTTCACGCTAAATGAGGAACTTACCACTCTTGAGAGCTCAGGGGAGAAGGTGACCCAGGTCCACGTCCCCCGAGAGCATCCCTTTACCATGCAGACTGTAGGAGGTCAGACACTGGCAGTTTTCACTGAGACGGCTTCAGGTTAGAACTCAACTGCCCATCTGTGACAAGATTGTCCTTAAAGCAGTACTATGGAGTTTTGGTGTAAAACGAATGGATTAGTTACATAAAAGGCACACAAAGCCTTCTTAACATTTCCCAGAGCCTTTTTGGCACTGCTAGTTTTCTTCTGCTTTGTAGAGGTTTCCTACCCTCAACCCAGAACTGCACAGTGCACATCCTGAATGGCTGGAGGGACCAACATTTGTGTTTATCTTACTATGACTATGTATCATACAGATTAATTTGGACATGGTACCAAAAGTAATTGATTTTTCTGATAAAAAAATCTCAAATATCTCAAAAAGTAGCAGCAAGGGTCACGTTTCTCAAAGCCACAGTTGCTAACCTGTTAGCAATTTAGTTGGTTGGCAGTGAGCAATTGCATAGTTAGCAACTATGGTTTTGGGAAACACACTCCAGGTCATTAAGTAGTAAGTCTGACTGTTGCTCCTCCCATGTTTAGTAATCAGTTAAACTGAACTGCATGCTGTCCTTGTGACTCACTTTCGTCCCTTTTAGAAGCACTTTGTGGTAAGTGATATATGTGCAGTGGTGGCGGTTTTGTTTTCCGCTCGCTTCCACTGTTGTCTCCTCAGCTCAATCTCTGCCAACGCCAGGGCAGACCACGATCCGTTGATCTTGAGCTTGCTGCCGCTTTGGCCCTCTCTGCTTCTGTTATGTGCAGTGCTGTTGGGATCCGATTGGCCCTTTGGTTGGGCCAAGCCCCTCCTTCAGTGCGCTGTGGTTTGGTGCTCAGGCTGATCAAGAAACCCAATGAACCAATCAAATATTTAGGCTAATGCAATCATTGATTGGTGTGGTGTTGATTTCTATGTGTGTTGGGATTGCTGTGTGTGTGTGGGTGTGGGTGAGTGCAACTACGCATGGGGATAAGAAACTGCTTGCTGACTTAACCCTACTCATGAGTTGATAGTGGACAATGCAGTGTGTGTTCATACACTTGTGAGTGTGCAGCAAAGCCGGAGCCAGTCTAGTCAAGCCAGGTGTGAAATAAGGTGGTTTTGGCGAGTGGAATCTCTCCACTCCTAACTGCTCTCTCTTTGCTTTGCTGATGCCTGTGTGTGGCTTGTGTGCCCTTTATAGTGGTGATTATTGTGTGTGTGTGTGTGTGTATGTGTGTGTGCGTGCGTGCACGTGTGTGTGTGTTTGTGGCATTTTCTCCCTTCTCTGTCTGTGTACTGCTTCCTTGTATGTATGTATCTATGTATGTATGGGTTCATGACACATGGGTGTGTATGATTGTGGCATGTGTGCTGTGGTGTCTTAACGCAATTTGTTGTGTTTTTGTCTCCACAAGTGCTTGTGTGTATGAAGTGCTTGCATTGGTGTGGTGTTTTTGTGTTTTTTTTATGTGTCTGTTGGTGTGCGCATACTGTATGTAAGTGTGTGTGTTTGAATGGAGAGTGAGTGAGGGAGAGAAAGAGAGAAAGGAAGATAGATTCCAATTTATTTGTGTGTGTATGTGCACGATCGTACGTGTGTGTGTGCGCGTCATCTTGCGTACACGTGAGTGTGTGTTCGCGTAGAATGTGTGAATGCTTGTGTCACAATACGGATGTATGGCTGGCAGACAGGCAAACGGGGTTTGCCCTAGCAACCCCCACTGTCCTGCTATAGTTCTCACTCTGCCATCCTTCCCTCAGGCCAGTCAGAGGCCGACGGCAGCACCTCAGGGCCCGGGACGGGCCCAGGTGAGTCCTCATCCCGCCGCCACCGCCCCACGCTGGAGGAGACCGAGGAGGCTCAGGAGTGTGTGTGTGTGTGTGTGTGTGTGTGTGTGTGTGTGTGTGTGTGTGTGTGTGTGTGCACGTGCGCACACACGTTCGTGTGTGGGTGGTACTCCAGTGTCAGTGAGTGGCTTTAAGCCATCTTAACGCGACCTTTGTTAACCTTGGAAATGTCCCATTGCCATTCCCAATGAGATGTTCTATCTGTCAGTTAAAATTATATCAACATATTACTGCTATGGCCACGGTGAGTCTATGACCTTGACCCAGGGAGCTTAACCCTAAAGAGAAAGTGAAAGAGGTGGTGCTGATTAAGTGTTTGAGAGCATGTCTTGGATGTTCCTTGTCATTGTTTGGACAAGTGATGTGTGTGTACAAAAATATTCGATTACAAGAAAGCAACTGACCTCCACAGTAGAGATGAGTTATCTGACCATGAGCCTAGGATCTAAAATGCACTGTTCTATCACTTCTCTTCTGTGTGTGACTGTGTCCCCTGTGCTCTCTCCAAGACAAAATAGCGCTGGAAGGTGTGGTGGTACAGAGAGCTGAATGTCGACCTGCCGTCAGTGAGAACTACATGAGGCTGAAGAAGTACGTGGTCATCACGCACTCATACACACATACCTGTGCCCTCATGTTACACCAGTGTTTCCCACAGGATTTTATGAAATTGTGTTTTGGGGAGCAGGGGGGGACTGTAGAATTGTTTCTACAGTAAAATAAACCTTAATCAGCACTGATGAAAGCATAGAAAATAATGTAAATAAGAGACCAAAATATCAGTCAGTGTAGGGTGGTTGTGGTCTAGTGGTTAAGGAACCTGGCTAGCATGCTAGTAGTCTGGAAGTAGTGCGTTCGAATCTCGACTGCCACCATTCTGCCCTTGTGCAAGGCAGTTAACCCAACATTGCTCTAGGGGAGACTGGCTCTGATGTAACTGATGGCTGACAAATGTAAGTCGCTTTGGATAAAATGCATACATGTAAATGTACATTAATCACATACACCACATTACACAGGCTATTGAAATACCAATGAAATGTCATATTGACATGATTGTAACCTGGTAATAAAACCAGCCCCTTGTTCTCCACTTTGTTTCGTACAGAGGGTCATTCGGTAGTGAGATACAATTGTTTGTTAGAGGTGTTAAAGTTTAAAAAGAGTGGATCAGCCCTTGAGTGATAGCCTGCCTTGACTGATGGCATTCTAGCTCTGCATTCACAACCCCTCCATCTGTTTGCTGATTGGACAGGTTAAAATGCCTTCTGATTCAACAATCTTAATATGATCAAATCCAAACTAGCACTATAGGGAGATGATAATCGAGCCAAAGTGTATAGGAAGGCATGGCCTGGCTAACATGATTGTATTGATCCATTAGAAGCAGAAGAACCTCATTAGAATTTTTGAGTTTAGAGAACCTTCATTAGAATTCTAAATCATATTCACCATCTTTCTTTCTTTCTTTGCTATTACAGGCTACAGATTGAGGAGTCCACCAAACCATTCCGTCTGTCTCAGCAACTGGACAAAGCTGTTACAACTAATTACAAGCCAGTTGCAAATCACCCAAACAACGTAAGCAAAAACTCATAACTTGTGTCCATCGTTGTATAAGTATTTGGAACTACAAGACAAAGTGTGTGTGTGTGTGTGTGTGTGTGTGTGCGCGTGTGCGCGCGCAGGTGGAGTATGAGAAGAAAAAGAAGGAAGAAGGTAAAAGGGCCCGAGCGGATAAACAGTCGGTGCTGGACATGCTCTTCTCTGCCTTTGAGAAGCATCAGTACTACAACATCAAAGACCTGGTGGATATCACCAAGCAGCCTGTGGTATGTAGTGTTACTTTGAGTAGCAGGCCTCTTACATAAAACCGCTAAAACCATAAGTAAAAATGGAAAAAGATTTCAAATGGAAAAAGATACATGAAGAAAGTGTGTCGTTCATAGGGGACCAGACATATATTAGTGGCCTGGTGGTGTCTGCTGTTGCTTTTTTAACAAAAAATTATTTGTCCTGGCACTACAGATCTACTTGAAAGAAATTCTTCGTGACATTGGGATTTACAACGTGAAGGGCACCCACAAGAACACCTGGGAGCTTAAACCAGAATACAGGCACTATCAAGGAGAGGAGAAGAGTGAGTGAGCTCACCACGGAAATAATGAGGACTTGCAGAACAAGGTCTGGGGGAGGATGTGGTTGTCCAGAAGGACAAAGGGAGGTTACTGACTAACCCAGGTAACTTCAGGAGTAACTACTGATCTCACAACTTTTCACTTGAGAAACAACAGATGGTCAGTGCAGTGTTCTTTTAAAGATCAGTGGTTACTCCTGAAAGTACCAGAGTTAACCAGTTACCTTGCTTATTTGTATAACCCTTGGGTGTGGGAAAATCAGCTTAGATGGAGCTCCATGGTCTACCCCTGCTCTCCCCTGTTTCTCTGTGTGTGTGGAATGAAGACTTTGTTTCCTCTTCACAAATGTACCTTAGTTCACCGCCAGACTGGTCCAAAGATGAGCCAATCTTGACAGTTGCAGAAAATGTTAGTTGGACAAAAATTAGGCTCTTGTGAAAGGCTTTGAAATGATGGTTCATGTTATACCCAAGAAAATAAATTTTGTCTTCAGTAGAGTGGAGGAGGGTTCAAAAACAGTACAGTATGATATATTGTTTGTTTTATTTGGATGTGAAATACTGGTGGACCATGCTTAGTCTTTCATAAACTTTTAATAATCTTGAATAGTGTCAAGTTGTGTATAGAGACACATTTGTTCCTTTTTTATTTTCTAAGAAATGCTGTGCATTCAAATAAAATAAAGTTTGAAAAAATGTCTCTGTATTCAGATTAGACTTGCATAGAAGTGGTGTCAATCTAATGTTTGCCAGAGTGCCATATTTATAGCCAGGCTAGGCCAAGCACTTTTGACTATAGCACTGCACCAGGGATCTCTCCAAAGGCTTAATTTCCTTTGGATAGTTTTTGGCTGACCAATTGGCAAACAGAGGGCTCTGACATGCCAGATAGTTTTAAAGCTCACTGAAAGTATCTGGCCTCAAGGAACACAATGTACACCAATTAAGGGATCCCAGACACTTTGCACGAAGATGAATGATGTGACTGTTTGGTGCACCACTTTACCAAATTCACACATCTCATGTTCCTTGTTTTTTGTCTGAATACTGACAAGGGCTAACATAAAGGAATGTTGCTGCATGAGGAAACATCAGGAAAATATGGAGGCAATGAAACATTCATTGCTGGTTTATATTCTTGTGCAGACAAACTGCCACCATCTGTTCTGGAATGCACTATGTAGTTGTGTATCGGGCTGGAACATTACAAAAATAGAACTGCATTCACTGCACATTATTGACTTAACACAAAAAAGGCATCACGTTTTAGTATAGCTCAAGCCGTGCTTTCAAACACCCTAGGTAAAGTGGGCTCAACAAGGTACACTTGTTATTCATCCTTATATTCTGCACCAATGCTCACAATGATATACTAGTAACCCTTGAGATGTGAACATTGTGATCGAACATCATGTGATTGGCTTGTGATGTTTTAGGCCAGTCACTTCTAGTGGCATGTTTTCTCCCCCATGAAGCTTCACCCAAACAACACTCCTCATACCAGTTCCGGTGTTAAGATAATTACTTTATGCAGGTACACACCTGCACTACTAACAAGCAACCTGAATCAAGTTCATCAAAACTGTGAAATCCAGATTTGAAAATCCAATGTTTTGCCATGTAGAATCCTGGATTACTTTGGAACAACCTGGCCACTTTGATCCAGATTAAACAGTTTTTCAAAAAACTGGGCCCAGGTCTATGTGTATGTAGACTGGGTGCAATCGCTTCATACAAGTGAGGCCAACAAAAATGTTCAGTATTCGTTTTATTTGTTTACTTGTACATGGTCATTTATAGGCGCTGTATTCATGCCAGCCACCTATGAATACACAAGTCAGTCAGAAAAATAACAGCCAGCAGTTCGAATTTTTCTTAATTGGTGCCAAGAAATTCCTACACAATCCTGTGATGTTCAGATGCGGGGCGAAGGGGAGCCAAAAACTCAGACACACGGCGAAGGAGGTAATCGCCATCTTTCACTGTCCTTCCGTCATAAAATAAGTGAGTTTTGTGCACAGCCTTGCAGATTTTCCCAGTGCACTTGCCTCAAAAAAAATAAAAAATAAAAAATCCAGTCTCAACCAATTAAAGACCACTGTAGAGTCCCTAGGCAGAAGACCAAGAGTATAAACAAAAACAAAAAAGGGGGTGGGGGAGTGATAAACAGCTTGTCAATGTCATTTTTAAAAAAGAGCAGCTACTCCAGATAATGGTGAGGGTTGGAATGAACACTGCCAGAGTTGCCAATGCCAAGTGGGCACAAGCGCTCGGAAACAGGACACCACTCTGCAAATTTACTGTTGGGAGAAAAACACACAGGAGTTTAAAAGGGGGCAGGTGTCTCCTTAATCTGTGATACTGACACTTGTTGACCTACAATTATCATAAGCTGGCATGATTTACCTTTGGTTTAGAGCAAAAGGTCATATGTGTTTATTTTATCACAAGTATATAAACAGTTCCAACATCTCAATTTGTCCACACCAACTACAAACTAAACCTATAGGCCCAGTTGTTTAATCTGGAGCTGAATGATCCACCACCTGATACTGATTAGCAAAACGTGAGATTTCTAAATCCTGATCACTGATCCGTATTAAACTTTTAACTGGGTCCTGGACACATCTGAATTGAGATGTAGTCTCAGCTAAAACTGCTACCTAGAGGACGTAATTAGCATTCACCCAAGAGCTACTGCTGCTGTAAAATCTATAGAAGTAATCAACTTTCTATAGCTCAAATCGACGAGCAACGTTTAGGCTGTTAGCTTCAGCCTAGCATAGAACACTGAATCATATTAGACCATTAGCATCTCATCTGATTCAATGATCAGAACTGGATGAAAGAGAAAGGTAAAATCCAATTGTTTAACTCAAGAAGAGATGGAAAATGAGTGCCAGCTTTAGTTGCTCTATGCACATGCAGTTACCACCCAGTTTCCTTGTACAAACTAGACTGTTTTCCTCTATTCAATCCACCTTGCCACAGGACAGGCAGAAAGCGCGAGGAAACATTGTTGTCACATCCAATTGCAAACCCAGAGGCCACTGGGAAAGGCTTCAGGTCTATCAGTAGATGCTGAAGGACAAGAGCTAAGGACAGGGTCAAGTGTGAGCACCACTTACACATTTCTCAGCCACCAGGCCATCTTTGAAGAACATCATGTAAGGGGTAATGCCATCCTCACGGTAGTCTAAGAGACCGAGAGAACCCTCTGGGGTCATGGACTCACCGCTGTAAAACTGAAAGAGGCAAGCAGGCATTCATCAGTTTCGAATCAAAACAGTCAACTTAAATGTTAAGGCTGATCTGTATAACTAACTTTGCAGCACACCTGTGCAGGGTTCCCAGTGCAAGTCAAACTTAAAACTCCCTGACACTTCCATGACTTTCCCTGACTAAAAAGCAGAATTTCCATGACCTCTATAAATAATTGTACAGTATACCACCTGGATAAGGAGACACAAAAACAAGGTATTTTAAACCAGTCAAATTGATCTGTATTTTCAGGTTCATATGTTTTCACTGAAAACTTTTTTGTAACAGGTTAATAACAAGCATGGATATAAATTACATTTTGGGAACTAATTTTTTCCAAAAATCAACTGATATTCCCAGACTTTGTATAAACAAAAATATCAAACTCATTGACTTTCCATGTCTGGAACAGGCTGTACTGAAATTCCAGGAATCCTATCACCAGTGGGAACCAGTGCCTGTATAATTTCAGGCAAGATCTGACAGCTCATTCCCACACACATTGGCAAAAAGTGTCATCCTGACACTGCAGATGCATTAGTCGACACATGCTCAGTCCAAGAATTCGTTTCATTGGTCATAACCTCTAAAGGTGTCCTAAGATGTCATCATTGCATGTTCAACCAAGCACATTTCCAAATACACTGGGTGTGCTTAGAAAAACAAATGCCCCATGACACAGCAATACCATAATAATCAGCTGTATGCTAATGAAGATGATTGCACACTGTAATAGCCACCAACCTGAAAATCCTTGAGTTTGCCAACAATCTTCTTCACCTCTTTCGGAGCATCCTTCATGAAGGCATCTACACGGTCAGGTCTCTCCTCCTCCAGCTTGGCTTTTATTCTGAAGTCACAAGGAGGAGGAACACACCATTCATTTGCAAAGTACATTGTAGCATGATGCAACAAAGTACCCTCTAAACCACACTAGATTGCCGGCAGGTAGAGAACCAATTACATTCCATTGTACTTCCTTCAACTGTATGCAATCGTGTATTTAAGTGAAACGCTCTTTGTTTAGTTAGACTTGATGGTGGATGCTTTCTGACTGAAACCTGTATGTCTTCCTTGACGCACGCCATTGTAACAATTAAACATGTTTCCTGAAGTTCCGGAGTCTGCCACCAGTCTGCAATTCGTTAAAGGGCACAACCGTGGCAACTGGAAATCAAACTTGCATGCTACCACACACACACGCTGATGCATGATGGATGTCGTCCCTTCTTCAAACTGATACAGCACGGAATGGCATGCAACAGAAAGCGCAGGGACTTTCACTTTAGCATCCAGATTTATAAACTCAGAGGAGCCACACACAGACCCACTGAGCTGTCATGGATGCCACAAAGCAGGATGGGAAACCCACAGCAACAAATCTAGAGACAGGCGCATAATTTGCTTTCAAAGCCAGTTAAATCATTCTGGGAATGGAAGCAGTTGAAAATTCTAAACTTCACACCTAGGAGGGGAACAGACAAAAACTAAAACTACTTGACACCTCAATCTTTTTCATTATTGTTGTGTGATGCTACTAGAAACGTATAGGTGCCTTTTTTTAAGCTGTTACAGAATAAGTATCCCTACTGTCTTGCAATTAACACCTGGCACTGGTTTTTATAGAGTTGATGGGAGACTTCAATGTATAGAACATGCTAGGTTAGAACATCTTGTCGTCAGTCCATCTTCACTGCTAACAGAGACTGATGAAGATTAATTATACCATCTACTTAACTCCTAAACAAAGATGAACAATACTACAAACAATAAATCTATGCAACACTGTCAAAGCAGAACTCTGGGCAGCTAGACAGATGTGCTCCGGCTAGCACAAAGACCAAGACAGTTAGTACACAGTCTCAGGGCATCTTTTACACATGCTTTTAGCCTTAAGATGCCCAACATATTACAACTATGAGACAGCAAAACCCAGTTCCGTACGAGACATCAAATCCCACTTACGCCTTCATGTAATCCTTGGCATATGAGAGGTAGGCCTTCTTATCCATGGCAGGCACCTCCTGAAGCTTGTGGTTCAGGACGATGTCAACGCCACTAAATGAAGTAGAGTCTGTGCCCTCATCCTGGACCTCAGCTGATGCATTGCCACCAATCAGAGATTCATCAATGTCTTCTGAGGATCTCGTCACTATCTGTAAGAGACATGATCATTTTTACTATATTTTTTGTGCAGTACAAAACGTGAAGATTTTTGTAGACTAAATCTCTACTGTGTTTAGAAACTTTCCAGAGACCTGAGTACTTGAGAAAGATGCCAGTACAGGCAGATTAACACAATGAATTACTCTCTAGATGTCAAAATGCAGTTGTCACCACCCAGTTCAATTTGCCCTCAGGGCTTGGGTGGAGAACAGACATTTGTAAATCCCAGTCACAGGTAGGAGTATTCACAGAGATTTCATCACATCACTAGGTGAATTTAACTTCAAGCAATCATGCACAGGATGACAAAACAGCCTTGTTCAGCTTGGCTGGATAGCAGGCTGACAAAGTGAGTCACACTTTTTGTATTTGCTAGGCACAGCCAGCCCACAAAGTTGAACAAGCCCATTTTGTCATGCCTGCACAGAATTGCCCCATCATCTTGAATACACCTCATGTTACCAACCTTTCCCTCAACTTCCATCATCATGTCGGTCTCAATGATTTTATAGATGTCTGAAAACATCTCATCTCCTGGAAAAAGAAAAAAAGAAAACAATTAAGTCGACCATTGTGAAAAACAAAGCAAACCACTGTGCAAGGCCAACACACAGTGACGATAAGACGGTGCGGCATAGCCGAGCCACGTCTGGCGACTTGGCCACACAACCACAGCCAATCCGAGTGAAGGCACGCTTGACGAGGCGCTTTGAAACGGGACTTTGATCAAAAAAAAAAAATAATGGCGAAGCTAACGCAACGATGAACATTTCTGTTTTAAACAGAGAAGTTTAGGATTTATGATTTGGTATTTTGTAAAACGAGATGTACGCTGTATCTACCAGCCAGTTACTTGCGTTAGCAAGTTAGCATCCCACTACCAACGAATCACTGCCTGTTTATGAGCTAGCAACGCCTTCTCGGCCATAAATGTAGCATGCTCAAAACACCTAGTCGCCGGTACGTGTGACCACTGGGTTACTACCGTCAGGGTGGTTAACTCATGATTCCATTTTGCTACATGTTGGTCACATGCCTTTTAATGGGGCACACATTACGATAGCAGGCTAAAGCTAGGCTAACACAAGTTACTTTTCCTGGCAAGTTTAGCCGATTCCATTTAGCAGAGCAATAACGTCAAACAAATCTCTACAAATAAAGGATCTGACATTAGACTAGAGCAACATTCACAAAAAACAGCAGAAAATTTCCATATGAATTAAAAATGGTACTGGCAGCCAAACGGAAGCTACATTACAAAGGTGTTGTTTTAACTAGCTTGCTAGTTAGTTAGCTAGTTTGCCGACTTAACGTTAGGCCCGATGCAACTCCTAGAAAGATGTAATTGTTAAAAAAGCAGTCCATAATAATACAAAAATATCACATAAAACACACTTATAGTTGTTCCTACCCGTGATGACGTCCTTGTAGATAATCATTTTGCAGGATTGTATAGGATAGTTTCTCAACTTCCAGACTGCTGATGCTGCCCTGCTGACGGACTCGGCTGAAAAGGCCGGTGGATATTTTCCCCCTCTCAGTTACCGGCTAAAAGCATGACGTCAGGGGAAAATTGTGACAACCCTTCCTCAAAACCAGAGCCGTATAATAAGATGCTGCCCTCTGTGGGTAGAAATCAGGACCACTGAGATCAAATTCGGGAAATGCGAAATCAGTGTCAGTGATGGGAAATTACAATATGAAGCCCCGAAATTCCCAACTCAACTCGTCACGCAACTGCTCGTAAATAATGTCAGGATAGCTGTCTAGTTTCAAGAAACTCTAGTGTGCAGTTGTCACTCTCACTTGTAGCACAGCCCCAAAGCCTCAAATGGGCGTGTCAAAGTAACTAAATGAACCAAGGACTAGATTGAGAGTTCAGAAGCAGGTTTGCACTTATGCAGTTTTCATCGTGGGGAAATTAGATGAGCATCGCGAGCAGAATGCTTGTTTCTGAAAGGTAAGCCAAGTGTTATGTCATTACTTTGAGCTTTGATGATTAGATAATTACCAGGGCTGTGTTATTAGGCCTATTTCTATAGGATATAGCCTGGTTTTTAGCCAAGTCTAAGCATAGGGTAGCCTACAAACCTTGACAATTTCTGCGCCAGTTAACCTTAACATGTAAGGTGTTAAACTGTGATTTGTATATGTGTTGTACTTATGAATTGTGCCTAGTCATTTCATTGATAGCTAATGGCAGATGTAGGACATGTTTTTGCTAGTGCGCAGCATCTTATCAGTTAGGCAATTGAAACAGTAGTCTGAGCTTTACTAGTTAACCACATACATAATTTGCAGCCTATAAGAGTCTTTTTTGGCACCATAATAAAAGACTGTACAATATGTTGATGACTAACTTGGGTGGTGTCTGAACCTTCAGAAAAGTAACTGTACTTACTAGACTAAACTGTACTTATTAGAGTAATTTTTATAGGGATTGCATTTAAGAAAATCCACAACAATGTTTTCTGATCAGTCAAATCCATGAAAGCAGTGTTCTGATTTTTGTATGTGTGTGTGTGTATGAGAGAGAAAGATAGATAGATGGATGTATATATATACATAGATTGGCTTTCTCTGTACACTTACTTTCCCCTAGTGTTGGGTTGGATGGTGGCCCGACACTGTGCCCGTCACATTTCAGACACGGTTAACGTCAATAACTGTTTGAGGTCTAAGGGTGTGTGGCGTGGAATGTCTTGAGGAACCCGACTGCCTCTAGCAAACCATGGATTTCCTGGCACCCTGATTGTGGGAGTGCAACCACAACTGTTTATTTGCCACTGTTTTGATGGGCGGCATGATAGAGATTGAAATAGCGTATTCAAAGCTGCTGTTTAGATCATTAAAAATCTGATTGTTAATAGATGGTGGAATGCATGCATCATCTCTGTGTAGGGTAATCAATATTAATGAACATTCAAAAGGACAGTTTTCACTTTTTAATTGTCATCCAGGGCTGCCACTGTTCATTAAGCAGGTTGTGTTCTCTATGCCCAAACATCAAAGCCAAGTGCATAATGTTTCCCAGATGATTGCATTTTCTAGGGTAGTGGGGTGGTAGGCTGCTGACAGGGGCAAAATCCAGGTGGCATGGAGTGGCCACCTGTGGCTTTTCATGGTTCATACTGTATGCCCTGGCAAACAGGATTTCAGATCAGTGGTGTTTACAACAAGCTGTGCAGCACAAACAGCTAGTTAGGGCTCTTTGAGGGAAAGAGGAAGAGGGTTTTCATTTGTCTAGTACTAGATGGTACAGACTATAAAGTTGTCTAAAGTGTATTACTCATCCATGGATTATGGATTGGACTTTCCATCGATAGTGCAAAGAGTAAAGTATTAAAATAAAGATAAAAAGGAGATATGCAGGTTAATGCTAAAACTAGTTATGGTGATAATTATAGCTGTAATTATAGCTGTAACATTTCTCTAACATTATAGACTGTCATGAAGTATGCAGTGCCCAATCCTAAAGCAATCTGTTCAATGTATCTGCTAGATGATTCTTGTCTGATATGAGTCCTGATATGAGTCACAGTAGACCACAGAAAGTCCCTGCAATGCCATTGCCCAATGACTGGACAAGACTGTCAGAATGTGTAGTATAACAGTAAAAGATACCTAAAGTAGAAGCAGACAGTCATCCTGATTTCTTTGGGTGGTGATTAATTAGCATTGATAGTTCTCTCTCACACTCACTCTCTTTGTCTCATTGATTGTTGCATTGTTCAAAAGAAACAGAGTATAACAAAGGGAGTTTGAAGGAAAGACAACAGATGTGACTTTGAAACTTAGACTGCTATCTTTGTGCATGATGAAGAGAAGCCAGGACAACCTCACCTGTGCCCTTCACTTATGGGTACTTGTGTTGTCTCCAGGTACTGGAGCACGCAAGAGAGGAGGCTGAGGAAACACTGACTAACTGTAAACTTGTCACAAGGAGAGGAGAACTGAATTGCATTGTAAGTATCTCTCTGAGTAGTCCCTGACTCATCTGAAACTCACCTTAAGGTTAGGAGGATTCTGTCCTGGATCCTCAAACAGACAGGTCAGAAACTCTGAATGAGTGATATTTCTCCAGCTATTTTGTTATCACTTTTGTTTGTCAACTTGGGGAATCCCTAAGAATCTTAATCTCAAGTCTTAACTAAAAATAATGTAAGAATGAATTAATAACCAGGCAAAAACAATTTCCTAACTTAACATCAACACATATAATTATAAACAACAATGAATTGGCTCAGTATTCTCATTCCAGAAATCAGAGATCATCAGAGACACGTTGTGTGTTACTCACATGTTACTCTGTCAGTGGAAACCAAAGTTATCAAATTGTTCAGTTTTGACTGTTTCCCAGAAATAGTTTATGGTTTCTTGTTTGTTGCGCTGTGAATTCTTGAAAATATAATGTTTTCACTTGTATGTTACTTTCGCAGACAAATATGTTTGGATCTGCCTGGAGGCCATGCTTCTATCTTTGGCTATTTCTGCTGTTATTTTCCAGATTACAAGGTGATCACAACCTTTTATTGTGATATTGTGATTGTCATTTGAGCCATGGGTGAACGATCCTCTATGGCACTCCTCCACGTCTCACCATCATGGAATGATGAAATGTCAATTAATAACTTCCACCAACACAATTGAGTGAAACTGACTAGACCAGGATATAATTACAGTGTTAGTCCATCTTGTGCAAATCTCTTTCCAGTTACAGTATAATGTCTGCCTGCAACAAAAATCCATTGCTTGTGACCTGATCTGATTGTCCCTCTGATTTGTCACAGTTTTGGGTGACGTCAGTGCTCCATCCCACTTGGAAGTCATTGCTGGGAGACCTTTCACAATTGGCTGCAACATCACCATAGGCCCAGAGCAGTCGTTATCACAGGTACGCTGGGTAGATGATCGGGAAAACACCATCCTTTCATACCTTGCAGATGAGCCGAGCAAAGTGAAATCGTCCAGTCATGTGGAACTGGCCACAGTCCACACATATTCCACATTCCACACTAGTGCCATTAGAATCAAGAGAACCGGACCTCTGAATTGGAGCTGCTACCGGTGCCTATTTGACGTCTATCCCACTGGGCAGCAACAGGGGAAGACCTGCATCACTATCCGTGGTACGTTTTTTTTTGTACTCATCACTTCCTGTTTCTTTGTTGTGAAAATGCAACCTATGGAGTTTGTGTTTCGGTTTTGAACCCATAGCACTTCAGAAAGACCAAATATGAAGATCTATTAGTATTTTTATTGTGGCTTAGTATTAACCTAGAAGAGGTTCTCCCTCTGTTTTACCTATTGACTTATTTCAGGTGTCTCTTGAACTTGCTTACCCAGTACACTTTATTAGGCTCCTGCGGCATCAGTTTTGTCTCCTCCATTTAAGTCAAAGTCCTGCATTAAATGGCAACGCTTGGGCTCAAGCTCAGAGAAGCAGACATCAGGGTCAGAATGAAGGGGCCCTCACTAAACTGGCAACTTCCCTTCAGCGAATGAGCTTTCAAAATGAACAAACTTTGCTGGGAACTGGCTAGAGATATTTCTGGATGCTGGTTGGTTTTGGGGTTGGGTTGGGTTGGGTGTTGAATTATTGTGTCGGTCAGACCCTTTTGGGACTTGTGGGGGTGAACGTCAAGGCCTGGTGGAAGGCACATGAGCGGCAGGGATGGAATAACAGGAAGTGGGATGAAACATGTGTCCTCAGAGTAGGGTCAGAGAAGATAACCCACCCCTCCCCTCATGAAAGGGGTCAGAGCCAGATAACCCAGCACAACAAACAGAGGATGACCAGGGGACACAATAGAAACTGGGCCTGAATGCGTACTTGAATGTTACTGGAAGGAAATACACAAACCATCATAGCCATGTGACCAGCATTTTAGCTGGAAAGGTTAGAGTGGTTAACCATTGTCACAGCATACACATGGAATTTACCTGAGTTTTGAATGTCCGAGTAACATGGATCATAATGAGTCTCTCTCTCTCTCTCTCTCTCTCTCTCTCTCTCTCTCTCCAAAAGTGGACCTTGAGGGGAACAAGACAGTGGTGAGTGGGAAGGAAACCAAGCTCACGTGCAGCTACCCTCTGACTGACGGAGTGCAGCAGGTTATGTGGACTAAAACGGCAGAGCAGGGAGATACCACCACCGTGGCATCCTATGCTAAAAATGGCCAGCCGATTGTGGAGGAGCCCTTCAGGGACCACGTCACACTGAGCAGCACTCTGGACCGCACTGAGCTCTTCCTGCAGCCCGTTAGCACAGAGGATGAGGGCTGCTACACGTGTCACTTCCACACGTACCCAGAAGGCACCAGGAGCGCCACGGCTTGCCTCACTGTATACGGTACATGCAAAGAGTTAGCTGGATTGCTCACGCAGACAAGATATTCTTACCACTGTCATTTCAGGAAACTGACCTTGGTGCATTTGACTATGGTATTTGACTATGATATTTGACCACTGGTAGACTATTTCCCTTTCTTTCCAAAGAAACTGATTGTCAGTCGATGATGTTACCACTGCTTCTCCCTATGCCCGTCTTTCAAGAAAGTGTGCTAGTTGAAGATTAGCAATCAGTTCTAAAACACCCTCTTATGGGTTTTGAGAATTGTGTGTGTGTGTGTGTTTTCGCATGTTCAGTGGCTCTTACCCCCCATAAGGGGGGTAAATACTTCATTGTCACAGGACTCTGGAATGTTAGACAGGTCAAAGTGTTGAATATCACACCAGAAGAAATATTTATACAGAAGTGAATATGGGTCAGAATTCACACTAAAATATTCAATCATGTTTATGTATACACAGACAACACATGCCACTTCAGAATCATGATTAATCACATAAGTGTTACAATGGCTTTTGGGTTCGATAGAGTGCTTCAGACTGCGGTGTACGTCTGAAGTAGTGTTTGTTTTGGTGCACAATATGTTCTCCCCTTAAATGGTAACAATTTGTTAGTGTTGAACAAAAGAGAGGGAGCAAAGCTGGACTGTGATGGGTCTGCCAAAGAGTGGCTGGTCATTCAGGGCTGGGCTTAGTACCACGACAGTAGGGCTGTTTCCCCAACACTGGCCCTTTCTTTGGGTCTCTCTTTTCTCTCTCTCTCTCTCTTTCTCTTTCTCGATCCCCTTCTCTTCGCTCTGCTGTCAGCTTGAGTCCCCCAGTGCTGCTTTTGGCACTGTCCTCTGGATCACTGAAATCTCAAAGAAGCAGTAGACTGAAAGTTTATTCTTTCCCTCTCTCCCCCTGTCCTCCATGCCTTTCACTTCTGCTCTGTCCTCCATGTTCTCTCTCTCTCTCTCTCTCTATCTCTCTTTCTCGTTATTTCTGTCGGTCTTCTTTGTATTTCCACTTTTGGCGATTTATGTGGGTTTTTTTTCCATCAGCTCTTTTGTCTTTGTAACAAAACGTCACAGAGTCTGGGACCAACAGACATGACCTATGCCTGACGATGAACGATTGTGAACTCAGTCAAGACAAGACAACTGTGCTCTCTGTTGTCTGATATAGAAAGAGAAAAAATAATGATGGTAGACTCACCAGTAATTTTACACTTATGATCACAAGAATAGAAAAGCACGGCAGACAGAAAATGCACTGATGACAAAACAGACATCACACACATACACACACACACACATTATATGATAAGGCATCAGTATTTTCGAGATTTGTATTTCAATTCATAAGTGGACTGCTTTTGGTATCTTCAATCACATACTTTTGTGATTTTTTTTTTTTCTTCACTCTTACACCCCTGAATGATAAACAACTTGTTTGCGCGTAACCAAGGGCATCTTGTGACTAGGAGAGATGTCGGGAGAGAGGTTTACTTTCATTCTACACGCACAGCTAGGCTAGCTGGCATTCGTTTCACTCACCTCCTTAAACCTCACTCCTGTTAGGGTTCACGGCACCACTGTAACCACGCTCATCCCGCACAGTCCAGCCTAGGGCTTGAACCTATGATCTCCAAGCAACCTCAGGTCAGCAGGTCAGTCAAGCAAACTAGCCAGTCAACCGAAAACTCCAGGCTCGCAGTCAGCCAACTGGCTCTTGAGATGTCAAGAGGGAGGTTTACTAACTTTCTACGCACACAGCTAGGCTAGCTGACATCCGTTACATTTGTGCATCTCCTTGTTTAGTTCTACCTAAACCCGAAGTGGCCCATGTGACCGTGTCGCCCGGCGTCGTCGAGGTGAACTGCACCACCGTGTCTCGGCCAGCCTCCCGCATCTCCTGGAATGTGGAGGGGGACAACCGCACCATGGGGCCTTCCGTCTCCTCGTACTTTGAGCAGGGCGACGGCACCACACTCGTCGTCAGCTCCATTCAAATCCAGGACCGTCTCATGGTGGACAAGACCGTCAAGTGTCTGGTTCACCACCAAGGCCTACAAACTGCTGCCACTGCTGCTGTGAACAAGAGTGAGTGAGGGCGTACGCTGAGGTTCCAGGTGCTGGGTGTAAAACAAGACCACCATCTGGATTAACTCTTTAGCAGAATCTGTAAACCATATTGTAAGGGTAATGAACAGGTGGGCGTGCACCACGGTGGTATTTACGTTCTCGAGTGTTTTTGGACTTGACTATTGAGTTGTTTCTTGCTATTTTAAGTGGTTCGCCACCGTATATGTTGAAAATCCAAACGGTACAAACACAGAAAAAATAACTTAGGAAACCAAAATTAAGTATATTTGTATCTTCATTGTGGAACTGTGTGTGTGTGTGTGTGTGTGTGTGTGTGTGTGTATGTGAGAGAGAGAGGGGGGGAAAAAGAGAGTTGATTATTTTCTCTGTCTGTGTTTGTATTGCAGTCAGACGGACGCACGTCATCCTTATCATCATGATGGCTGTGGCCCTGGTACTTGTCATGGGCCTGTGTGTATGTGTGAGCAAGTTTTCTCCATGCTGACCCCCTCAGTAGGTAAGTCTATACACACAGACATGCTTGCACACATGAATACAAACACACATTCCCTCTTCATGCATGCATGCATACGAACATATACAAACACATATGTTCCACATATGCTCACATTAACATTTCTAAAGATTTCTAAAACGTTTCTAAAACATTTCAGCTATTTAGAATGAATACTAAACACACATATACACTCCGCCTCCACATATACACACAGTTAGGTTGCCTTGTGCTTTGTATACTTTACTGAACCCAAGATAGGTCTTGGTTGAGGGGAAAAGGCAGTCTTACGGTTGGTGTAATACATGTTCTTAACTATAATCATACAGCTGTAAATACTATGGTCACAGAAGGGGCTCCAGACCAGACCACTTCAAAGCTGGCTGCCAGGACTCGGCAGAAGCACAGGCTAGTTTATGAGTGCCAGTGATATCTGAGGTCCCCCCATAACTGACTTTTCGAGAAACTGGATATTTGTGTCGGCGGGTGAAGCACAAGCGTGGTTACCTATCCAGGGAATTTTTAGATCTTGGCCTGGTGCGGTGGGGAGCTGCTGTTTTGTGATGTGTGTGAAGTTCTGGGGATTTTGAAGGTGTAAGAGATGTTGCAAAACAATCTCGCCCCCCTCATTCCTTTCACCTTGGATTCCACCTTTGACTTTTGGTACCTCCTGCGCTTTAGTGAGTATGACTGGGTGTGTTTGTTCCTCTGGGGATGATGTGAATGGAACTGGTTTTGCATTTGTTTCCTGCCTCTGATTAGAGAACAAAGCACAGTCGACTGCTGTAAAGACTGTGTTGGTACAGTGATGATCCACGTTACAGAAATTAGGATTATTTATTCCTCTTGCTTTCTGTTTCTCCTTCATCTAAATTCCCCCTGCTCTAATTTGTTATTCCTTCCTCATTGCTTCAAAATATTCAT
Source organism: Tenualosa thibaudeaui (assembly GCA_027481765.1). NCBI lineage: Eukaryota > Metazoa > Chordata > Actinopteri > Clupeiformes > Clupeidae > Tenualosa > Tenualosa thibaudeaui. Next base: position 10,735,181 of record JAIFZK010000021.1, on the reverse strand, counting down.
GCTTTGTTTTGTTCTGTTTTTATTTCTCTCTCTGCTCTGCTGTATTTAGGCACCTAAGCTCTTAAATTACATTTTCCAAACCAATTTGTTCTGAAATTGTTCTGAAATGCTTTTTACTGCCCATTCAGTGCCACTTAGATCCTCATTCACACACTCCTCCCCCTGCCCTGGCTGCCCTCTCTTCTTCTCTCTGCTTTGGACTGGTTTGAGGCAGGAAAGAGCCTTGCCAATCCCTGGGCACAAGTCCAGTTTTAGGCTTCTGTCCTGAGGGTGGCCAAATTAACACCAGGGGCCTCAGCGAGGAGAGAGGAACTTGTTGTCAGGGTGCCTGGGTAACAACAAAAGCCCACCACAAGGAAGCTCTGCCCCTCTCTATTGAGTTTAGCAGTTCAATTCAATTTGTAGGCTACATTTGGTGTTGTCCTCTCAAGTTTTTATTTGTTTATCCTTTTTATTTGTATATACTCTATAATCTATTTTAATTAAATGATGGCACTTGACCTGTTTTTTTATTTGGTCTTTGTTGCTGTTATTTGTGTCTGTCCTAGAGCTGTCTGAATACTATGATTTGTTTCACTCCACCCCCAGTATAGTAGTGTCCCTCAATGGTGCATTGTGAGGTTAAAAGAAAGAACTTGCGCACTCTTTGTGCTTACCATTTGTCACTTGTGAGTGATAATTGGAATTGCAGTGCACTACAATCACAGGTTTACTGCTATTGGGCATTGGGGTGATTCTTCAAGTGAATATTATGTTGTCTATCTCAGCATTCTGTATTCCTTGGTACAGTTTGATGAAAGAGTGTGTTCCAGAGAATTCAGTACCTCTTTTCCACAGACAGTAGGCTACAGCTTGATGGAATGGACTCTTACCTTGGAGTCTATGACTTTGTACCACATGGTGTAATTCTGTTACATGTTGTAACTAGTTATTCCCCAACCCTGGTGATATTCAGTGTAGGTATACCTGCAAAAGGTTTTTCTTATTTTGCCTATTTGACAGTTGGCCAAGTCATTTAAGGAAAAGAAAAACACCAGTGTACTAAATAAGTGAAAATGTAGACATAAACAGCGACCTACCACTGGCTCCATTAACAAATTACCAAGACAGCACTGAGATGAGGTTTTGATGACTTTGCAAACCCTCATCAGCATTCTGTTTTCCCTGGTACTTTTTCAAAAACGGTTTCCCCAGAACTTTACGAATCTCTCAGGCATTTCGGCTATGAGGTTATGATAAGAAGTTTTCCTCAGGAGAATGAGAGTTGCTCCCACTTGAACTTGATGCTGTGCGTGTCTTGGCAATGCCATTCATGACATTTGTCTTCACTGACCTCTACTGGCCAGTCATAGAAACATCAAGCAACGTGTGTGGGATTTTGTGGGATACAGTTAGTGACTGGATCAGTGAGGGACAAAACAGAAAGTGAAAACATCAAAGACATCAAAGGTATCAGAATGATGGGGATTCTACACAACTGAGAGCATTGCTGGTAAACAACATCATAAGAACCTGCATTCAGTTTTGGTTATGCAAAACTCCAGTGACAAGTGCTCATGAGTTGCCTCTGTTATTACGAGTACCAAAGGCCAGTTAAAAAGGTGCAATCTATTGCTAGCCTTCAAATTTCAGGTAAAGACAGTGACACATCATGGTTGGTGCAATATACTGTAATAGTCATAATTACTGGTAATTATGCTAATCCCAGAAGCCATAGTCTTGTGATGTGTCATGTGAAGAGACTCTGAGTCAAGGCTTTGTCATGCTTGCACAAATTCCTCTTTGTTGAGACTGACCAAGAGTTAGCATGTTTAGACTTCTTTCACTTTAAGAATTGAGGAAGTTAGTCTTCTAAAACTACCATACTTCAGGGAGTTTTTGTCTTTGTCTCATTCCTGGTGTCGATTGGTCTGCCTTCCAGTAACCTCCTCTGATCAAATGGCCATGTAAGCTGAGGCTTGTCCATAGTTAACTTGTGTGACTATAGTACAAATATCACTTCCTTGTTTACATGTGTTGATGAAGTGGTTCCCCAGTACGCAAGTCAGGTATATCAAAAAAATCAGGGACTTTTCCAGTGGCACTTTCAGGAATGTAAGGGACATTTTTCATTGGAACTCTCAGGCCTTATAGGGATGTTTGTGTTCTTTGTATTCAACGTGCTGCTTATCACCTGAGTCATATCTTCAGATAGCCTGCATCATTGCATGTCAATTGAAATATTATTGAAAACAGAAACAGTAGTAAAAAAGTATGTGCATGCTTCTGTGTGCGTGGGTGCTTGTGTTTTATATGCTTTTGTGTTTACATGCAAGTGTGTGTCTACATGTCTGTACACGTGTGCTGATGTATATTAGTGTGTGTCTATGTTGGTATATGTATTGATATTTATTAGTGTGTGTCTGTATATGTTGGTATGTGTATTAATATTTATTAGTGTGTGTCTATATGTTGGTATGTGTATTGATATTTATTAGTGTGTGTATATGTTGGTATGTGTATTGTTCATCTATTTATTGTCTATGTAAGCAGCATTGTAGCAGCAATGAAGTCCAAGACAAACTTCCCTTTGGGGACAATAAAGTGTCATATCTTATCTTATCTGTATCAGTTGAGTCCCTCGACTATTTTTCTAATCTTTTGGTTTTCTTTCCTCAGAATACCCATTACCAGGAATAGCAGCTGCTGCTATAATCAATAGTAAATGCATGAGTGTGCACTCACTCCCCTGCCCCAAGCAACATCAGCATGACTACATACCTCATGACCTTCATGCAAAAGGCCTGAACGGACTGCACTTGTTCACTTTGATCACCACGTGGCTTTCTGAGGAAAACATAGGAAAACAGTAGTGTCACATTTGCTTTACATTATCCACAGAACTGGACTGTGTTTAGTATGGCTATTTGGACTGGGCCCAGCCTGGCGCTTTTGTGAATATTTTTTTGAAAATATCCATGAGTTCTGTTGTTGAATTTCAATTCCTTTTAGATTTGGGGTGAAGAGATACATATCATGTTGTCAGAATAAGGACTGCAAACGTCAAAATTGGCATCATAATGTCATAACTGTCATTAAAAAAAACAACAAACTTGCCTTAGTAGGGGTATCCCCTCAGTCCACAGGAGAAAAGGAGTCATGTTGTGGTGCCAGAGAGAAAGTGGATGCCCCACCACCACCCACCCAGACACAGCCCTACACATAGGCACACACTCAAATCATTTTTGTTGCACTCTTAAATGGTCTACATCTCCACTAGGGGGAGGTATTCATCTATATAATAGGACTAATAACCCAAAATCCCATGCTAATATTGTGAACCACTGCTAAGTATTGCACTTGTGGTAAAGTAATTAAGCTTTCACTATGTACTGTATATAGCTTTATTTATAAACAGCTGGTTAGGGGTGGCAAGATATATAGAATTATCACAGTAATTAGTAACTAGCTTCAGAGGAGCAAAAATATTGTGTGTGATGTGATACATATTTTTCAGTTTAACCATTCTGTGAAATAACTTAATAATTGTTAATTATGATGTAGTGAGTATGTTTAATGTGATGCCTCTTCGGTGAGTTGTTGTTGTCGTTGTTGTTGTTGTAAGTGTCCAGTGTTCCGCACTTGGAAATGGAAATGAAAATATGACGATGTTTGGCTTTACTTGGTTCCCATTAAGGGACTCTGGAAGCACCACGAGAAACTATCATTCTGTTGAAGTAGATGTGAGCCAAGCCCCAAGCAGAACTTACTGTAAACAAAGACCTCAGAGAACAGAAACCTTTTGGCTTTCACCGCAGTCACCGTTTTGTATTTTTTTTTTTTTTGCCTCCTGATTTTCACATCTGTTGTATACATTAAAAAATACTGTGTCACTAGGACGAGTGCTATCAAACTTTGTCTGTATTTCAGGTAAACCGCGTGTCCTAATATAAAAAAACAAAAAGTTGATATCTGTTTTTCTTGGTCTCTCTCACACTCAAACAAAGACTAAGTCTATCAGAAAGCATAGAGTCTTAATTCTATGGCAACAAGTGGATAATTGGTATGTAATCTCGACTGACTGTTCTTATCTCATGTTAACATTGGCAAATTGACAGAGTCTACAAAGAGTTGCTTCTGAACTTCGATTAAGACTTTTCATAGTTGAAACTATAAACCCTATGTTAGCCTAGTCCAATGCACAATCCTCACATTTCAGTTTTATTTAGTCAATATTGTTTTGGTAGTTCCATTAGTAATAGATTGACATCCTTTTCAGAAACGTAACCTATGTTGGAACAAGCAAGTGCAAGCCCATGGAAAACCAAGCAAGAAAAAAAATCCCTTTTAACAGGAAGAGCCTTTCAAACTGACTGATTCTTCAAAAAGCATCAAAGTTCATGAAAGTAAAATGCAAGAGTTGAGTCATTCCGCTGACCGATGTCTAATAATTTAAATGCCAGTGGAAAAGATGTTGCTGTTCAATCTCTATGGCCACCCACAACGCAGAGAGATACACAGATACATCTCACACATTCACCCACAGGCACTCTCTCTTACACAAACACACACACACACAGTCACATCTAACACAATCACACATATACACACACAGATGCACACAACGGGGAAATGCAACACCTGAGTCTACAGACAGAAGGTACATATCAACTCACACCCACACACACACACACACATACGTACACATACACACTTGACTGACACAATACAGGCTTTGCTGCGAAGTACACATGCGGATGTGAACTTCCCTCCGCATCGCACAGGATGTGGGACAGGTTGTCATAAGTACTGTATATGTGCTTGTTTCTCAGTATTTTGCACCCTGCACAGATACTGCTGTGATCCAGCAACAAGTTACTGAAAACTTCAACAGAACACATAAAGGCATGTGTATAGCCATGTGTAGATTTATTATATCTCATGCAATATTTAACTATAAATATACTGATGGTGTACTGAGATTGAGTACAAAAATGTTGTTGCACTAACAATGTAGTAAAAGACCTGAAGTAAATGTCACATATGTATTTGAAATGTCATATTTCTGAGATAATTTAACATTTACATTTGATTTAGTTAACATTTCCATTCAAAGCAATCCACAACACCATGGAGATATGCATTTGCTCTCAGTGGGTGTGCTCCCTGGGTTTGGAGCCCAGTATCACTTCTGTTCTTAAACCTCTGGCAGTTCAGTGGCAGACGCAATTTCAGATGCAGATGTGTGGATGTTGCGGTACTCTTGACACAAGCAAGATGAAGGTCAGTTCATGTGTGATATATGTGTCATTCACATGTGTGTATAATATTACAGTACTGATTATCATCAACTTTAACATACTGAAATGATTAAAGCATCAATATCTCAATTACATATTTACAGAAATTTATATTTAGAAATTAATCAGGGAATCATAACAGACACACACTGAAACCTGCAGGCACAGCAGCGAATCATGTTCTGTCTGGTTTGTAGATGAAATGTCTGTTGTAAAGAATTGCAAGATGTTGTCATAAAGTTTCAATCTGAGACTAAGAGAGGCAGATAGCAGCATACTCAGTAGACTCCTCTTTGACCTGAATAGGTCGGGTGTGTGGCCGGGTGGTGACATGGTGATTGAGTGAGGCGTAGACAAGTGGACTCACTTCCTCCTCGACCGTCCTGTGCTGGGTGACAGCGTGATTGGCTGAATGCCCATGCAGTGGCACAACATCCCCTGATGATACATTGCTAATAGGCCGTGATCTCATACCACTGCCATTCTCATAGACACACTCTACTTGGCTCTGCGCAGTGGCTGGAGTGGCCTGTGAGCTCGGGTGTGACTTTCTTTGCACAGGATGATGGGAATCAGGAAGTGAAGCACCTATGTCAGACATCTGCACTGATGAATACTGTAAACAAACAAACAAAGAAATCTTACTTTTTGACGTTCCCAATGAGTGAGAGAGACCTGAGCAAGCATGACAGACAATGTGAGGACATTTGGAGAGGTGTCCTGAAAGGACTTTCATTGATCATATCAATCCCTACATGTGTTCCACACTCCAAGGTCAAACCCGCGTCACTGCTAGACATTTTGTCTTCATTCCCATCCCACTCCCACCCCATTACCGAAACACTAAACATCCAAGTGCATATTAAATTTATTGAGGCTTTTGGGCGTCTCTTCCCCGTATTGCAGCCTTGAGCAGTCCCTCCCATCCCTCCCACTGGGCTAAGTACAGATGCTGTGCAGATGCCACAGGAATGATATTGTATGGTGAAAACGGTATGAAACTACCTGATTCTCATCTGCCTTATTTTTCCAGGCCTGCTGTGATCCTATCATAAAGAGAAATTCATAGTCAAGGACTGATGTGCCTCAGTGGTTTTATTTTTTTACATGAACAATCAGGGTCAAACAAAACAAACATTTGAGTTCCTTACCTCTACAGAATCTGTGACCCACGCAGAACAGAGCTATGATGATGATGACTGATGTTACTCCAGACGAGATGTATATGACTGGCCAAAACCATTCTGATGTGTCTGGACTCTCATGTTGGGAGGCATCTGAGAAAGAATATTTGTGATTTATTTGATTCATACATCAAAATAAATGTGATTGTGTGTGTGTGTGTGTGTGTTTGGCCCATTTTGTCCTGTAACATTTCTAAACTCAGCTTAGGCCAAATGACTTATCTAATGGCAAATCATTTATATGTACAGGGTTAGGGTCACTTAGTAAAATTTCAAATTTCCCTTACTTGTAGTATGGTTGTCATTGCTTACAATATGTTCAATGTCCAACATTTTTTCTGGAAAGTTTTAAAACAAAAAATTGTCTGATTCCATTTGAAGGAATGTGGTCAAATCTTTATTATGAAATAACTATGTGACAATATGAAAATGTGACAAAACATTACCTTTTACTGTGACGTTGATTGAATGACTCACACAGCTTGCAGATTTCCCCCCACACTGGCACCTGTACAATCCCGAATCTGTCATGGCTATGTGTTTGAAATGCAGGGATGAGATGCCAGTTTTCTCCTCTTTGCCTGTCCATAATATTTCCATTAGATCTGTTTCACTGACAGAGATGCATTCATCACCGAAGTCTGCAACTTTGCACCATCCAACTGTTGGCTTCTCATGACAGTACTTTACAGTGCAGCTGATCTTCAGACTATCTGCTGAAAGGGCTTCAACCTTTGAATGCCGTTTCACCATAACGTCAATGGTACATGACTCATTCCAATCTGTAAATTCACAGTAGCATGATTAAGTGGCATTGTAGTTATATTATACAGTCTGTCCATGTATGTAAACATGTGCAAGGAGCAGTAATTCCAGGACAATGTATGAATAGCATTTAGTCCTGCTTACACCCTCACTTCCAACATGACTACACCCTCCCTTTGACAAAAACATGACACCACATCACGGCAAAACTGGGGAAAATTTTCTGCATGTGAAACTTTCAGATGTGTTAACAAATAAATGTGGAAAGTTACATTTACCCCAAGTTCATCATTCATCAATCCCCTCCCACCATTATGTAGATGTAGTTTCAAACCACATTTTATTATTTGTATAACTTAACCACATTATTACTTACTGGTTTTCTATAATCTGGGAAATCAGAGTAGATTCAAATGAACAGGTTTTTTTTTTGAAAATACTACACTACATGTTCTTTGAAAAGTGTTTTTGTTCCTGTATATTCACATTATGTGCTGTCAGAATTCCTAAGTTAAAATATAATGTGTTGTTATATTCCCAGAATTCCTAAGTTAAAACATGATGTGATGTTATATTCTCAGACAAGTATCTTTTACTGAGATATGACAGACGACCCTTCTTCCTACCATGCAATATTAAACAAAGTGAAACCAAAATCCAAGCTCCAGCTATAATTTCTGAGACGGATCAGGATGATCACACTGGTGACGCATACAGTTAAAAATTTGAAGAACATCAGTAGTTTGGCATTAAGCGATCAGAAATACATACTGATGTACAGGCAGACAGACAGACCAGATAACTTTATTCTTAATCACTGCCTGCATCTTGGCCTACTGTTTATAGATAAAGGAGTCTGTGCTCCTTGTTACAGCCAATAAGTATCACTCACATCACAACACATCACAACATGCTTTTGGCTATGTAGCCATATATTAGCAATGTATAGTTATTTGTGCACTTTATGGTAATGCAAAAACAATCTTGCCTACATTACACTTTACAACTTCAGGTCCCAACACTGAGAATATCATGACCTAATTGGTTTCTGACTGTCACATGCATGTGTTGAGCAGAACTTCAAGTTAAAGTTATGGCATGGGAGCATAGCCCAGGTTTACTCACATTGAGAATGTGTGAAGGCCAGACTGTCAGACAGGATGAGGAGTTGGGAGAAGATGAAAAAGTGCTCGCTCCTAAACAACATGGCTGTATCTGTCGGATCAGCCGTCATTGAAAAACCTTAGTGTCCTGACCAGGAAAGACACCAAAAGATCCAAAGCTTCTGGCCTGGTAAAATGGTGTTGAGTTCTGCATCACAATGTGTTTGTGAGTCAGTTAGTCCTGCAGCTTCTGACTGTCTCCATCTGTCTGTTTCACTTCTTGTTTTGCCTGCATGGAATTGATGCTAATTCCTCTTGCACCTTACTTCTCTCACATTTACCTTCTGTGCATGCCTGTGGTTTGGTGTCACCCACTTACACTGAGTCATGTAGTCAGTCTACTAGCTCCATCTGCTGGACACTACTTTGTCTCAAAGACAGCATTATCAAACAACATAGTCCATCTATAGATGTGTAAAGACACAGATACAAGTAATAGACACACCACTCTACTGAATTAATTGGAAAAGAACAAAGGTGTTAGTTCTAGTGAGTAATGTTAGAATTGTGCACTACGCTTACAAAAACCTGCATTCATCAGTAATTAATCCCAACCCCCATAATAGTACACTTAACCTGCACACACTGCACACACACACATTATATGACAAATACATCTTCTAGAAACCTCGAATAATAATTTTTTCTTTATCATCACTAAAAAAGGGGTATAATTTTCTTTCTGTGGCTTTTGGACAAAGTATTTTCTTTTCTGTGTAATAAATCTGTCTTTCTTGATCTCTACGTCTGTGACTCTGTTCCCAAGTTCCCAGTGAAGGGCAGTATGCTATTCTAGGCCAGACAGGTTAAATCTCTTGTAGATGTCAACTGACATAAACGGCACACTTCACAGCCTTTATGCATCAATAAAGCTGAGCTCGGCAGCTCATTCAGTAATAATTACAACAGCTACAACAAAAACAACAGTCAGAAACAACAACCACAACAACAACCAAAATAATAATAGTAATATTAATAATTAACAATAAAATGAAATAACAATCTCAATCGACGGACAATAGCACTCCTGTAACTTAAAAACAGTTTAAATATTTTTGTGATCTGAAATCTGAAAGAGAATGCTGCAATATTGTCACTTTGAAGAACACTAAATTCAACACCTCTAGTTGTTGTTACGTTATTACTGAATGGGCATTATTGCGCGTATATAAACCTTAGATGTTATGTAGGATCTACTCTATACATTGTACATACAGTTTCATGAAGTATTATAAAACTGTACAACTGTGACATGTAAAACTGTCACAAATGGATGAAAATGTATTTAATTGCTAGAAAACTTCACATCTTACACGTCATGACAAGCACAAAGTCTAACTTTTTTACTGTTGTCTAAACCTTGAACTTGACATGTTCTCTCTCTCTCTGTCTCTCTCTCTCTCTCACACACACATACACAGAGAAACACACATGCATGGATGCATATGCACACACAAACACACAGAGATGTAGTTGTGGTTATGGAAACATCTCCGGATGTGGCTTGATAGTGCTGTTCGTGGCTGTGATCTGCTAATGAAACGGTCATGACCACACAAGAACCAAAACAATAGCCTGCTAAAAGACGTTCACAGACACACTGCTGGTGCTGCAAGTGTCATTGTAAGGCGAGAGTTAAGGACGAATAACAAGTTGGCTACCTTAAGGTATATAATATCCACACATACACACACAAACACACAGAGATGTAGTTGTGGTTATGGAAACATCTCCGGATGTGGCTTGATAGTGCTGTTCGTGGCTGTGATCTGCTAATGAAACGGTCATGA
>JAIFZK010000021.1:10527500-10722500 GCA_027481765.1 Tenualosa thibaudeaui | reverse complement strand
ATTTCATCACCCTGTTTTGCACTGGCTTCTCCATTCCCAATTCTCTTGGCCCTGTTACATGTAACAGCAACAATTTAAAAGACAATAAGCATTTTGGAATGTGACAGTAAATGCCCCAATCAATAACCCACAACAGAATCCCTTTATTCTGGGAACTTTTAGAATAAACCCAGCACTTTTTCTGATTCAATCAATTTCAGTTAGACTACTCTTCCAATGTGTTTTAAGTGTGTCAAGTGTGTTTTCACATTTTAGTTTATACACAGCTACAGTATTTTCATTTTAAGCTTGCTACTGTGCCCCATTTGTGTGGTGGGCAAACTTCATTTATATTCATGTATATTTGTACAAATTCAAATTTTATTTCAGGCAAAAGACAAACTGGAATATTTATCATTGCAGTCAAAAACATTTTTTCCAGTTGCCTAAGCAATAGTTTCTTTCTTTGGTCATCTGGTGAACCCAAACAAATCTGCATGCGCATTTTAATTGGCATTGCAGCTCCATCTAACTTCCGAGTGAGACAAGAGTGTGAGTGAGAGTGTTCTTATGTCAGCATTGAGAACAGAGTATTGTTTTTGGAACTGAACAAACATTTGCATTTAAAAACAGCCAGGATAGTCTTAATTATTTTCACTTTCTAAAGTGACGAACAGACATCTAAAAATCTTACCTCTAAAATGTCCCACCATCTGACAGCACAGAATTGCAATTATGACCATGATGGTTATTCCAAATGAAATGTATGGAATTAAAATCAAATAAATTGGCTGACTAAGCAATACAGGGCCTGTGTGAATAGAGAAACATGTAGCTCATTAAACACTGAGCAGAAAATATAGAAATACAGACAAAAATGCCATCTGTTGCTTTGCAATATTTTTTTAACTCCATCTGTAACATTGATTCTCACAGAGACCATGTCCAGAGTCTCAGCAATGCCACATCTGTACACACCAGCATCACCAGCTGTAATGTCTGTAATCTGCAGGAATGACATTCCCACGTTCCCCACAACATTTTCCCACTTAGTCTGGATGTGATCTGTTTCATTGACAGGGTTGCATATCCCTGTGTTGTCTACTTTACACCATGAGACTGTGTGTCTCTCATTGCAGTATCTCACTGAACAGTTCACCCTCAAATGGCCCATGGGAGAGGCTGACCACACAGAGTTCTCTTTTACAACTATCGTTGGTATACATGATGGGACTGCAAGATAGTATACAAAACATCCAGTGACCAACAATCACACAATTCCCTTTTATTCCTCTAGTGCATGAAGTATGAAAGCTGACCACACAGTTCTCTTTTACAGCAATCTTTTGTATACATGGCACTAGATAGTAAAATAATCTATACCAATCAACAGCACACAGTTCACACTCAGTGCTAAAAATCTGTAACCTGTAATCTGTAATCCTGTAACATTTCAAAACTCATATATCTTAGGTAAAATTACTTATGTAATGGCAAATAATTCAGGGTTAGGGTCACTTAGTAAAATTTCAAATTCCCCTTACTTGTAGTATGGTTGTCATTGCTTACAATATGTTCAATGTCCAACATTTTTTCTGGAAAGTTTTAAAACAAAAAAATGTCTGATACCATTTGAAGAAATGTGGTCAATTCTTTATTATAAAATGACAATCTGACAATATGAAAATGTGACAAAACATTACCTTTTACTGTGACGTTGATTAAATGACTCACACAGCCTGCAGATTTCCCCACACACCGGCATCTGTACAATCCTGAATCTGTCATGGCTATGTGTTTGAAATGCAGGGATGAGATGCCAGTTTTCTCCTCTTTGCCTGTCCATAATATTTCCATTAGATCTGTTTCACTGACAGAGATGCATTCATAACTGAAGTCTGCAACTTTGCACCATCCAACTGTTGGCTTCTCATTACAGTACTTTACAGTGCAGCTGATCTTCAGACTATCTGCTGAAAGGGCTTCAGCCTTTGAATTCCGTTTCACCATAACGTCAATGGTACATGACTCATTCCGATCTGTAAATTCACAGTAGCATGATTAAGTGGCATTGTAGTTATATTATACAGTCTGTCCATGTATGTAAACATGTGCAAGGAGCAGTAATTCCACGACAATGTATGAATAGTATATAGTCCTGCTTACACCCTCACTTCCAACATGACTACACCCTCCCTTTGACAAAAACATGACACCACATCACGGCAAAACTGGGGAAAATTTTCTGCATGTGAAACTTTCAGATGTGTTAACAAATAAATGTGGAAAGTTACATTTACCCCAAGTTCATCATTCATCAAAATTAAATCCCCTCCCACCATTATGTAGATGTAGTTTCAAACCACATTTTATTATTTGTATAACTTAACCATATTATTACTTACTGGTTTTCTATAATCTGGGAAATCAGAGTAGATTCAAATGAACAGTTTTTTTATGAAAATACTACACTACATGTTCTTTGAAAAGTGTTTTTCTTCCTGTATATTCACATTATGTGCTGTCAGAAGTTAAAATATAATGTGTTGTTATATTTCCAGACAAGTATCTTTTACTGAGATATGACAGACGACCCTTCTTCCTACCATGCAATATTAAACAAAGTGAAACCAAAATCCAAGCTCCAGCTATAATTTCTGAGACGGATCGGGATGATCACACTGGTGACGCATACAGTTAAAAATTTGAAGAACATCAGTAGTTTGGCATTAAGCGATCAGAAATACATACTGATGTACAGGCAGGCAGACAGACAGACCAGATAACTTTATTCTTAATCACTGCCTGCATCTTGGCCTACTGTTTATAGATAAAGGAGTCTGTGCTCCTTGTTACAGCCAATAAGTATCACTCACATCACAACACATCACAACATGCTTTTGGGTATGTAGCCATATATTAGCAATGTATAGTTATTTGTGCACTTTATGGAAATGCAAAAACAATCTTGCCTACATTACACCTTACAACTTCAGGTCCCAACACTGAGAATATCATGACCTAATTGGTTTCTGACTGTCACATGCATGTGTTGAGCAGAACTTCAAGTTAAAGTTATGGCATGGGAGCATAGCCCAGGTTTACTCACATTCAGAATGTGTGAAGGCCAGACTGTCAGACAGGATGAGGAGTTGGGAGAAGATGAAAAAGTGCTCGCTCCTAAACACCATGGCTGTATCTGTCGGATCAGCCGTCATTGAAAAACCTTAGTGTCCTGACCAGGAAAGACACCAAAAGATCCAAAGCTTCTGGCCTGGTAAAATGGTGTTGAGTTCTGCATCACAATGTCTTTGTGAGTCAGTTAGTCCTGCAGCTTCTGACTGTCTCCATCTGTCTGTTTCACTTCTTGTTTTGCCTGCATGGAATTGATGCTAATTCCTCTTGCACCTTACTTCTCTCACATTTACCTTCTGTGCATGCCTGTGGTTTGGTGTCACCCACTTACACTGAGTCATGTAGTCAGTCTACTAGCTCCATCTGCTGGACACTACTTTGTCTCAAAGACAGCATTATCAAACAACATAGTCCATCTATAGATGTGTAAAGACACAGATACAAGTAATAGACACACAACTCTACTGAATTAATTGGAAAAGAACAAAGGTGTTAGTTCTAGTGAGTAATGTTAGAATTGTGTACTACGCTTACAAAAACCTGCATTCATCAGTAATTAATCCCAACCCCCATAATAGTACACTTAACCTGCACACACTGCACACACACACATTATATGACAAATACATCTTCTAGAAACCTTGAATAATAATATTTTTTTATCATCACTAAAAAGGGGTATAATTTTCTTTCTGTGGCTTTTGGACAAAGTATTTTCTTTTCTGTGTAATAAATCTGTCTTTCTTGATCTCTACGTCTGTGACTCTGTTCCCAAGTTCCCAGTGAAGGGCAGTATGCTATTCTAGGCCAGACAGGTTAAATCTCTTGTAGATGTCAACTGACATAAACGGCACACTTCACCGCCTTTATGCATCAATAAAGCTGAGCTCGGCAGCTCATTCAGTAATAATTACAACAGCTACAACAAAAACAACAGTCAGAAACAACAACCACAACAACAACCAAAATAATAATAGTAATATTAATAATTAACAATAAAATGAAATAACAATCTCAATCGACGGACAATAGCACTCCTGTAACTTAAAAACAGTTTAAATATTTTTGTGATCTGAAATCTGAAAGAGAATGCTGCAATATTGTCACTTTGAAGAACACTAAATTCAACACCTCTAGTTGTTGTTACGTTATTACTGAATGGGCATTATTGTGCGTATATAAAGCTTAGATGTTATGTAGTATCTACTCTATACATTGTACATACAGTTTCATGAAGTATTATAAAACTGTACAACTGTGACATGTAAAACTGTCACAAATGGATGAAAATGTATTTAATTGACAAATTAAATACTTAATTAACTTCACATCTTACATGTCATGACAAGCACAAAGTCTAACTTTTTTACTGTTGTCTAAACCTTGAACTTGACATGTTCTCTCTCTCTCTCTCTCTGTCTCTCTCTCTCTCACACACACATACACAGAGAAACACACATGCATGGATGCATATGCACACACAAACACACAGAGATGTAGTTGTGGTTATGGAAACATCTCCGGATGTGGCTTGATAGTGCTGTTCGTGGCTGTGATCTGCTAATGAAACGGTCATGACCACACAAGAACCAAAACAATAGCCTGCTAAAAGACGTTCACAGACACACTGCTGGTGCTGCAAGTGTCATTGTAAGGCGAGAGTTAAGGACGAATAACAAGTTGGCTACCTTAAGGTATATAATATCCACACATACACACACAAACACACAGAGATGTAGTTGTGGTTATGGAAACATCTCCGGATGTGGCTTGATAGTGCTGTTCGTGGCTGTGATCTGCTAATGAAACGGTCATGACCACACAAGAACCAAAACAATAGCCTGCTAAAAGACGTTCACAGACACACTGCTGGTGCTGCAAGTGTCACTGTAAGGCGAGAGTTAAGGACAAATAACAAGTTGGCTACCTTAAGGTATATAATATCTAAATTAAACTACACAAGCACTCTCTTTCATGCACACATACAGACATACAAGGACACATACACTCATGCATACAAATATACACACACACACACACACACACACACACACACACACACACACACACACATGCACACACGCTTACACACACACACACACACATGCACACACAAACACACAGTGTGAGAGAATTGTGTAAGATGTAGCCCAGGACCTATTCTGAGCTTTCTTCATTATTTTTACATTAATAAAAACATGTTTTATGTAATGCTATAAGACAGACACAGTTTGCATTTGTCCTTTATGTATCAAATCTGACCATTTTAGAAAATGTGTCATCAAAGGTTAAGCTAGTATCATTACTGTAAATAAGGGTTGTAAAGTATAGTACATTGTGTGTTTAACGATAAATGGTTTGTAGAATGATGTACAATGTAACTGTTGAAGAAGCCAGGCCTCAAAATTTGACAGTGCAAAGACTTGTCACTGTAACTTAACACTGAATATCAGAAACATGGATGCATTGACATGAATTGTTGTTGCCAATGTGTTTTCTTGCAAGCATGTAGCAAGTGACTGCCCAAACATTCTTTCTAATACCTTTGTCAGATGGAGGTTGACTGAAAGTTAGTTCGGAAAACAGACTGATGTTAAAGGTTTAGAGTAGGCAGGTGATTTGACAATTTTGCCTTTAATTGCTCTTTATGTTCTTAATGCTCTTTAATTTTTTGGACTTTAGATTTACCTTGACTGGGTTTTATTGCTTTTTTCCAAAACAATCAAAGCCTAATTAGCCTTCAATAAAAATCAATACATCACAGTAAAATGTCACAATTTATTAATTCATAACTCTATCAAATGAATATGATGTGTGGATATTAAATGGATACTGCATGAAACTAAAAAAATATATATTTTATTGCAAATACTGTGATTTCTGAGTCCAGTTCAAGATTTTAAGAAATGCTGTGCACACAGGTACACCACCTGTGCACCACCAAAGAGCCTTAGACTCCATAAGCAATGGTTACTTGCTAAAAAGTAAAAGTGGCAGCCTTTAACCTGGCCCAAACACAAAAACATGAAAGTGACAGAGACATTGCTGAAACCAAAATGACCGAAACAGAGTTGTTGCTGTTTTTGGATCTATTTTGATATATTCTGCTTTGTGACCATAACTGAAATGACCACCATTACATTTTTAACTGTTGACAAACATTTTCAAAGCTCTGTCTTTGTCTCAAAAATGTACACAAAGTTACATTAATTCCTCACACAAAATGCTAAATGCCTCACATCCGCACAACACATACACACTTTTATCATAATATTACATTTATGTATATATCATTTACACACTGTTGCTCTTAACATAAAGCGCTTTTATTTTTGATGATTTTCAAGAAGTTGAAATCGACAAGGTATAAGCATGCAAGCAATATTGAAACAAACAATATACTGTATATATACTAATATACTATATATACTATAATATACAGTTTGTAATCTGCCAAATATTTTCCCACATAGGAAAAAACAAGCAATAACAAAAAAAGCATACTACATCTACAGAAATCAAAAAGTTGACTCTTCCAAATAAAGTTTGTGTGTGTGTGTGCGTGTGTGTGTGTGTGTGTGTGTGTGTGTGTGTGTGTGTGTGTGTGTACTCTGCAATATTGTCATGCACTAAACAAAACTTGCCATTTAACCAGTGCATTCCAATGCCAAAATCAAAGCCTATACTATGGCAATGATCGGTTGGTGTTCAGTACAGCACTGAGTGTTTGCGCACATGAAGAGTGAGCATGAAGCACTGGTAAATTAGTGTGGCAATTTGACCGGTTGTGTGCGATAACAGAAAACAAAATATGTCCTGGCAGATGTTTGTGTGTTTGGTATGGAGTTGGGTGTTGTGTTTTTCAAAATTGAAAACTGAGTCAGGGCTGAAAATTCTTATTTTTTTTGTATGTAAGTTGTCGAAAAAAACTGTAAGAAGAATGTACTTGAAATGAATATAAGATATTGAAGTGTCTGACAACATTTATATCTGTCAATGCTTACTTTGACTGATACAGTGCTATTTATGTAAAACATCACCTGACACATTAACAACTTATATCGTACAGTATTTAGACAATTGCAAAACTAATAATTGTTGGGATAAAAATACTTGTAGGTTCTGTTGAGGGTGCAAATCAGCTCTAATTCATGGAACTTCATCAACAAGGTCTGTTACTGTCTTGTAGGTCACTGTAGTCAAACAATCCTGACAAAAAAAGAGAAGTTGTTATTAAATTTCTAATAAATGTTACACAGGACAAATGAAGAAGGCTAAATAAATCCAAATGATTCACAAAACAAATTCATTTCATCACCCTGTTTTGCACTGGCTTCTCCATTCTCAATTCTCTTGGCCCTGTTACATGTAACAGCAACAATTTAAAAGACAATAAGCATTTTGAAATGTGACAGTAAATGCCCCAATCAATAACCCACAACAGAATCCCTTTATTCTGGGAACTTTTAGAATAAACCCAGCACTTTTTCTGATTCGATCAATTTCAGTTAGACTACTCTTCCAATGTGTTTTAAGTGTGTCAAGTGTGTTTTCACATTTTAGTCTATACACAGCTACAGTATTTTCATTTTAAGCTTGCTACTGTGGCCCATTTGTGTGGTGGGCAAACTTCATTTATATTCATGTATATTTGTACAAATTCAAATTTTATTTCAGGCAAAAGACAAACTGGAATATTTATCATAGCAGTCAAAAACATTTTTTCCAGTTGCCTAAGCAATAGCTTCTTTCTTTGGTCATCTGGTGAACCCAAACAAATCTGCATGCACATTTTAATTGGCATTGCAGCTCCATCTAACTTCCGAGCGAGACAAGAGTGTGAGTGAGAGTGTTCTTATGTCAGCATTGAGAACAGAGTATTGTTTTTGGAACTGAACAAACATTTGCATTTAAAAACAGCCAGGATAGTCTTAATTATTTTCACTTTCTAAAGTGACGCACAGACATCTAAAAATCTTACCTCTAAAATGTCCCACCATCTGACAGCACAGAATTGCAGTTATGACCATGATGGTTATTCCAAATGAAATGTATGGAATTAAAATCAAATAAATTGGCTGACTAAGCAATACAGGGCCTGTGTGAATAGAGAAACATGTAGCTCATTAAACACTGAGCAGAAAATATAGAAATACAGACAAAAATGCCATCTGTTGCTTTGCAATATTTTTTTAACTCCATCTGTAACATTGATTCTCACAGAGACCATGTCCAGAGTCTCAGCAATGCCACATCTGTACACACCAGCATCACCAGCTGTAATGTCTGTAATCTGCAGGAATGACATTCCCACGTTCCCCACAAGATTTTCCCACTTAGTCTGGATGTGATCTGTTTCATTGACAGGGTTGCATGTCCCTGTGTTGTCTACTTTACACCATGAGACTGTGGGTCTCTCATTGCAGTATCTCACTGAACAGTTCACCCTCAAATGGCCCATGGGAGAGGCTGACCACACAGAGTTCTCTTTTACAACTGTACAAAAAATCCAGTGACCAACAATCACACAATTCCCTTTTATTCCTCTAGTGCATGAAGTATGAAAGCTGACCACACAGTTCTCTTTTACAGCAATCTTTTGTATACATGGCACTAGATAGTAAAATAATCTATATCAATCAACAAGCACACAGTTCACACTCAGTGCTAAAAATCTGTAACCTGTAATCTGTAATCCTGTAACATTTCAAAACTCATATATCTTAGGTAAAAGTACTGATGTAATGGCAAATAATTCATATGTACAGGGTTAGGGTCACTTAGTAAAATTTCAAATTTCCCTTACTTGTAGTATGGTTGTCATTGCTTACAATATGTTCAATGTCCAACATTTTTTCTGGAAAGTTTTAAAACAAAAAATTGTCTGATTCCATTTGAAGGAATGTGGTCAATTCTTTATTATAAAATGACTATGTGACAATATGAAAATGTGACAAAACATTACCTTTTACTATGACGTTGATTGAATGACTCACACAGCTTGCAGATTTCCCCCCACACCGGCACCTGTACAATCCTGAATCTGTCATGGCTATGTGTTTGAAATGCAGGGATGAGATGCCAGTTCTCCTCTTTGCCTGTCCATAATATTTCCATTAGATCTGTTTCACTGACAGAGATGCATTCATTATCGAAGTCTGCAACTTTGCACCATCCAACTGTTGGCTTCTCATCACAGTACTTTACAGTGCAGTTGATCTTCAGACTATCTGCTGAAAGGGCTTCAGCCTTTGAATTCCGTTCCACCTTAACGTCAATGGTACATGGCTCTTTCCAATCTGTAAATTCAGAAGACCACAGTAGCATGATTAAGTGGTATTGTAGTATCATGTGCAACCACACAAGAAAAGGTATTTCCAGAACAAAGCAGATGATATAATGTTACCATAATCACTGCCTGCACCTGGCCAGACTGTAGGAACATTTAAAAATTAAACATGCTTCTGGTCATCATGCATTAGAGTTGTTCTCTCTTTGTGCACTGTGCTTTGCATACATTGTATAAGACAACAATCTTGTTTACCATAAACCAATTTCAGGCTAAAACGCTATCATGACCATTAGCTTCTGATTGTCACATACGTGTGTTGATGAGCAGAATTTCAAATTCTGGAAACATGGAAACATGACAAACAGTTTTACTCACTTTGAGCATGTGTAGAGATGAGAGTGGCTGACAGGATGAAGAGTTGGGAGAAAGTGAAAAAATGCACATTCATAACCATCATGGCTGCATCTGTCACATCACTAAAACAATATGAATCTGCTTCACTAAAACAATGTGCACCTGCATCACAATTGTGAATCAGTTAGTCCTGCAGCATCTGACTGGCCCCATTTCTGGTCCAAATTACTCATGCATATCTAACCTCTTTCGTATTCACCTTTTGCGTGTGTCTGTGGTTTGGTGTCACCCACCCACACCTTGAACCATGTCACCAGTCTACCAGGGCCATCTGTTGGAAGCTTGTTAGATTTTTTACATTTTTAAACAACTCTGAAATGTATCTGCACTTTGAGTATTTATCATTATACTTAACTTATGTTTAACAGAACAGAGATGTTAGTTCCACTGGGTAATGCAATTCAAGGTTTATATTTACCATTAACCATTCTTTCCAAACATTCAAATACTGTAATTTTAAATATTTACTTTTAAATATTTTATTTAAAATTCAAATTCAACGTGGTTCTACGTGGTTTTCTTTTTAAGTAATCTTTCTTCTTTGGTATAGGCTGAAATAAATTTTTCATCTATCTGTATCTCTGTTCATCTATCATATGTTCAAGTTCCCATTGAGGGATAATATGCATCACATTATACACTGTCTTATGGTACAGACAGGCTAGATCGCAACAGATTTCTCAAATGGACTTCCATTGCACTATTACCTTTTGCACCATCACCATTAGGCACTTTATTCTAATATAATTTTATTTGTTCTACTTCCACTATGCTCAATGGTATCTGTGATCATCTTACAGTTGTCCTCTGTGAGTGTTCATGAATCTGTCTTCCTATGTGTTTGTATACTGTATAATTTAGACACCTTTTTTTCCTTCAGGATAAATAAAGAATCTATCTATATCTATCTATTTGATACATGCAAATCATTTGAAAATTCATCAAATTGTTTGAAATCATAGTTTCATAACTTGCATGTTTCAAACACAAAGGTTTCCTTTATTATTGCACTCTATTTGACACACTCTCTCTCTCTGTCTCGACCTCTCTCACACAGACATACACACATACACACACACAAAAACACATACACAGATGTAGGTGTGGTTATGGAAACATCTCCGGATGTGAGATGATGGTGCTGTTCAGGGTTGTGATCTGCTAATGAAACTGTCCTCACCACCAGCCTGTGAAGATGCTCACAGGCACACTGACGGTGTTGCAACCTTTTGGTGTCAGTTAAAATAGTGGTGCAAGACCAACAGTTAACATGGTTCAAATCTGCAGAGTAAGCATAAGAATCCTGACACTTGTGATATTGTATTTTAATGATATGAATAATTGTACAATGAGACAGCATTGGAGATTTTTCACAGATCTTCATTAGCAGGCCTTGTAGATAACTTACACATAAATCAAAGGCAAAGGAAGACGCAGACTGTAAGGCCCTCGTACTGTATCTAGATATTTTTATAGACAGATTTTTTTTTAAATCTCTTTGGGCCTTTCATTTACACATAAATAAAGGCAAAACAATGTGGAGATTTATGATTAAAAAGAAAGAAACAGATAAAAAATATCCAACTCTAAAAATATCTAGATATGTGTAAACAATCCCTAAATAAATTGACAAATCACAAAACTTTGTCATATTTTTCTTTTTATGATCTACCTCCTTTGGTGCAGTAAACAAGTTAAAAGACAAATATTTTGTATAGTAAGTGAAGCATTTTTACAGCAATGCTCATAGGACAGGATATAAAGTACACACATTTATTCTAAAATATTTTCAGAACAATAAATGACTTTAGACAAAGGATAAGATTCAATCAGATTCTGTACATGCCAATCTCTATTTTCAATCACTATTTTAAGTATATAAGTTATTTTACAATACATTATATTATTTACTTCTATTTTCAAAAAAGGCACAGACAAAAACACCTTTTCTAAGATGTTTTAACAGTTTCCACAAAAACCTTCCTCAATCAGTTTGCTAACCCTCAAATTTTATTTTGGACAAAGAACAAAATGGAATATTTTTTGTCACAGCAACCCCACCATCTGACAGGACAGAATGTCCTGTTTAAATACAAGAAATTCAGCACACATTTAAAACTGCATTACATTTTATTTCCCCCCATATATCATTCAGAATGATCAACAAAGTGGTTGTCAGACATCAACAATTATTGATCATACAATAGAGGCCAATTTTTTAATGAAAAAAAAATTACCTCCATCTGTAACATTTATTGTCAAAGAGACCATGTCTAGAGTCTCAGCAAGGGCACATATGTACACACCAGCATCGTCAGCTGTAATGTTTCCAATCTGCAGTAATGACATCCATTTCCCACATTTTTCCACTCAATATAAATACGATCTGTTGTGTTAACAGGGTCGCATGTTCCTGTGTTGGGTCAGACAGAGACTATGGGTCTCTGAGTGTATTTCAAATGTTCACTCACCTTGAGCAGACTTCCATAGGTTGAAAAAAGGAAATAGAGCTGCAATATGGTATAAGCCTTCCTTGACACCATGGTTGCATCTGGCTGTTTGTTAGCAACTGTAAAGGCACGGATTTGAAACTACAACACCCAGCAGTATAGCTGCAATTGACCAAGACCAAGAAGACAACGGGGCTGAAAAACTCTGCTCTGTTGCATATGGCAACATCATAATCTAGCTCATAATCTGTCATATGGCAACAGCATAATCACTTCTTAGATGTTTATTAATGTTAAATTAATTATTGCATCTGTGCTTTTCATTTTCAATATGTGAAGTGATGTCCTCGCCCTTTTCAAATTATAAAATAGAAATTATCAGACATGCTGCTTTGTAGCATAGGTGCAGTTCCAGCACATTTGAAGTTATGCAGCTTATGGTGAAATATAACAATGTAAATTTTACATGGGCTTTAGACTGAGAGTAAATAATGTAAATAAGTTGCCTTAGTTATTCATCAATCTTTGGTGCACTGTGTCTGTGTCACTTCTTTTTCTCATCTACATCAAATGGACACTCCTTGTGAGGTGCATTTTGTCTCACTGCACCTGGATGCGTGTTTGGTGGCACACAGCTGGTCTACTTGCCATCATCTGGTGGTAGTTATATGCTACTGTCTCCCAAATTATGGGCCTGCATGCCGGCTACTGATTTAAATGGTGAGGAAAGAGCAAAGTCTTTCAAAAAAAATGTTCTCATACATGAGCTGAAGGCTTATATGGCATATGAGGGTACACTGAATTAACCCAGTGTTTATGGATAAGGTCCTGCCCACGGTCTTAAATTAATAAAAAAAAGTCTCAGTAGAGCAGATAGGCAACCATATATAACATAATTATACTGATATGGTCACAACCTAAAGGCCTACAGCCTGCATGGTCTGCAAGAGGCCTTAAGTTCAGCTGAGAAAAGAGAAAAAGTTTTGTAAACACTGACATGGCAAAGATCTCATAGCTGTAACTAATGAAAATAAACCTGATGAAATATGTTAATCTGTAATTGTATATTTCTAACACATTAACTGGTACTGTAACATCATTGTAACACGAAACAGACCAGCGTCAACAAACTCATGACGTACATAGAGTAGACGGTGCCGCAAATGGTGACAAGGTGTCGCAAACCACAAGTGTGCAAGCCTCCCGAAAATGGCGGAGTATTTGGCGTCCATTTTTGGTACAGAGAAAGATAAGTAAGTAGTGCAAGTTAAGTATTTTTATGGTACGTTTATCAGTACGTGTAAACGTGGTGTACACTTAAAAGTACATTCGAGCCAAGCCTCTAACTTTTCGGATCCCGTGGGATTCAAATCTAACGTTTAAAACGTGTCGACAATCCTTTGCTAGTCAGCTGTTAGCTTTCCCTGGGAGGACAACGTTAACTTTCT
This sequence comes from Tenualosa thibaudeaui, assembly GCA_027481765.1. Taxonomy (NCBI): domain Eukaryota; kingdom Metazoa; phylum Chordata; class Actinopteri; order Clupeiformes; family Clupeidae; genus Tenualosa; species Tenualosa thibaudeaui. The sequence goes on along the minus strand of JAIFZK010000021.1, from coordinate 10,708,782 downwards.
ATGTTATGCTAACGTTTTTGTGTATTGATTGCATTTGTGTATTTCAGATCAGCATCACCAAATCTTGAAATCTTGAAATATCCATGAAAGAATCGATATGAGTTACCATACAGCTATTGTGAGATGCTAGCTTCCTTGGTCAACCTACACTTGTGATGAGTTTCTCTTACGTCTGTAACGTCGGGTCTTTAGGGCTGTGCGTTTATGTTTGAAATGTTCACATGATAGCGGTATTCTTAGGATATCTGGCGTGTAACTTCATAACGACAAAAGAAAGGAAAACTGGCACGTGAGAGGTCAGGTATTGATAGTGTGCTGAATCCTTGTTTGACCTCGTTTAACGTGAAGTTATTTCCGGTGTGTGTAAGAACTGTAGCCATCTTCGTTTTGCTAAGTTTTCTATTTGATTTTAGGGTCAATTGTTCTTTCTACTTCAAAATCGGCGCATGTCGCCATGGCGATCGATGTTCCAGGTTGCACAACAAGCCCACTTTCAGCCAGGTAAGGCCATACCGTACAGTCCATGGGTGACAAGCCCCGCGGCATATTTCTCATATTGAAATTCCCGGTTTTATTTCATATTATTCTCTTACTTTGACATTCCTCGCACTTAAATTGTCTTGTTAAAACGTTTTTTTACATTCGCCTTATAGTTGGGTTTGGGGTTCCAAAACGGTACCATACGACTTGCATATAATATCAATTATGTTATGCTTCACAGGATCTGATTGTGAAATATAACATACAACCCCATAATGATATAAAATGGTAACATCATAACACCAGGTATAATTTTAAACAAAACACACTGTGTGTAGACTGCCTTCTCTGTGTAGACCAGTTTTGAGTCAAGTCTGTGTTGGCACTCTCAAATTTAGTCTTTGGCATAAGTAACTTTCCTCTGCATTGCAGTATAAACTTGGAGATTTTACTACGACTTGAATTCCCACATTTCTTCTCTACGTAAGTGAAGTGAAAGCAAACTAGCATAGACATGCATCAACTTGAAATGCTGTCTTCATCTTTGAATATTAGTTTGTTTTTTTTTGTTTTTACCATGACCAGAATAAAGAAATCCTCATCACACCCATAAAGTAAGAATTTTGCTAGCACATAATCACTTTTTGCTAGTATTGGCTAGCATTTGGCACATGACCGGATCCATTTTTTTCTAGAGACAGCCATTAAGAACTTTTCAATGCCACCTATTTTTTTTTTTTGATTCAGAATACATAACAGTTAAAAGAGATCCCTTTTTGACAGCTCACTGTGGAGCCCACATTTGATCAAGCCCACATTTATCCCTCCTCCAAACTGTAAATGAGCAAACAGCCACAACTCCGTGTTTTTTGTTTTTGTTTTTGTAGGTCTGTTCCCCCTGTTTGCTCCAGTTTGATTTGATTTGGGTTTCTTTTTGTATTCCTCCCTCTGCAGACCATCTTGATTCAAAACATCTACCGTAACCCCCAAAACAGTGCACAGACGGCCGACGCGTCTCGCTGTAAGTCCCTTTACTCCACAGCAGGGTAAGGGAGGGGAGGTGGGGGGGGCGGCTAGTTCGCCCTCTTCTTTTTGTCATGACTCCCACTTCTCCCAGTGTAGGTGCAGCCCAAAGTCTCTGCCAAGGTGCTGCCATGAGGCAGCCTCAGCACTGTTAAACAGGGATGCCAACCTTATTGTACATCAACTGTTCATGGAAGACATTCAGAGCATTCCCGCAATGGCAGCAATGCAAGTCAATCATTATCCCCCTCCCCCAAATAAAAACAATGCTGTAGGTAGCAGGGAGCCTATGTGTAGTGCACCCCATGTTGAACCCCTGTGTAGCAGAGCTGATGCATTGCCTGCACAGGTAAGTATTGTGTAGGGGTTTGACGTGGGCCGTCTGTTGCAGTGAGGGCACGCCCATGTCCTCTGCTAACGTCCACTCTTCTTTCTCCTCAAGGGGCTCCGAACTCTGCCTGACTGCCTCCTGTGCAATTAGTGTTATCTTTCATATCATGGATTTACCTAGCACGTAGATATGAATGTATTGCCTAGATCATATTTGCCTTAGAATTGGCATTAAGATCAGTGTGGATAACCTTTTAATCTAGTTTATAAATTGAAATGTGTATGCAAGTAAAAGTAAGGAAATGTTTATTAAACAGTGAGCTGTTTTCCCTTTGTGTAGAGTTCATGCAGAGTTCTGCTCACTTGGTGATTTCAGCTGCTCCAGATGCTCACTCTTATGGAGTCCCTTAAACCCCCTTCTTTTCCCCTCCAGGCCAACCTCCTGTTCATGCAGTTGATTGTGTTAATAAATGCTGATGATTATCAAAACCACCTCATTTCAAGCCCAACTATGCTTAGAGCTTTAATTTACAAAAATGTGCGTTTTGTATTTCAGACTATTGCCCTCTTGAACATTTACCGTAACCCACAAAACAATGCCCAGTCTGCAGATGGTTTACGGAGTAAGTTGTCCCCGCCTCACGTCCACAGGACCCCTGCAGGGTAGACTGCAAACTACAGGGGCCTTCTCGTTTCTTTGATGTGGTCTCTTTATCGGCCATAATGTGTGTTTTGGGGAGGTCAGGGTGGATGGGGGGTAAACAACAGGTTATTAAGGATACCTTTTTTTGTGATGGGTGATGGTACCAGAGCAGTGCAGTCATTAGTCAAACATTGCAGATTTCAAAAGGTTGTGAAAGCCCAGTCTTGGCTCAAAAGTCGCCAGAAGTGAAGCATTTTGTAGGAGGGCAGCAGTAATTCAAACCAAATGTGAATAGCCTGGAGTGTATGTTAGAATACTTGTTTATAAAAAAATTGTTTCTTGTGTTGTGTTGTTTACAGAATGGGCAGGTAATTTCTTACCAGGGATGATTTTTAAACTATGACTTAAATGTATAGTGAATAGTGGTGTTTATTGTGTAGTGCAGAGTTTGCCTACCTGTCAATAGTCATAGGCATCAGTATAGGCTGATGACTAGTTTTCACTAGTCTTGTCAATCTGTAGTAGCATTGTATTCTCATTTTTTAAAGTGAGTTTGCAAGGCTGGATATTTGCTCATATATGGTCGCAATTCACACAGTCACTAGTGTAGGAACTTTCAACAACTTTCATTAAAACCTGCCCTTATGTCCTATAGTAAATAAAATCTGGACCATTCTTCCACTTTTTTGTTTTATTATTATTATTGTCCCAGATGTGGCCTATGAGGGGTTTTAGTCTAAAGGGAGGAATTCAGGGTTTTATTTTGAAGGCAGTAATAGGCCATGTGTCAGTCAGGGAGCGAATTTGAAGAGTCCTCTAATGGATGGACTGGTAGTTGAGATGAATGGTAGTCCTGCAACTGCTGTTGGGGTCATTTGCAGTCAATTTAAAATCAGCTCAAATTTAGTTGATTAATTGTTGTAATTATTATTAATGCCAGTTTACTGCCTTCAAATTAAGGCCCTTGATGTTGTATCTCTTTACACTTGATTGCCTTTTAATGCTAATTATATTGTCGATTTGGCTTTTTATGCTAACAAGCATGCCTTGAATAATATGTTGTTTATTTATGTAAACATTTATCTCATGTGCCATATGGAATGTGAACAATTTTGATTTGCCTGAGGTTTTTAGTTTTTAATCAGATTTTGTTCATGTTTTCTTTGCCAGGTGCTGTGAGTGATGTGGAAATGCAGGAGCATTATGATGAGTTCTTTGAGGTGGGTGCCCCCAGATTGTTTGAGATGGATGTGTTGCCTGGGCACAATGCTTGCCAATAAAACCCACCCCCTGCACACCCTCCTGCATTCTGTTCTCTCCTAGTGGTGAAAGTTGGCAGAGTGGTTATGTGTTTTCTGTACTATTTCACAACAAGCACAGTGAAATATTAACTTAGTTGAGCTGATATCCAGGTGCTTTATTTGTAGAAGGATGGCGAAGTTGTTGAGTGGAAAAACTCACATGTCCTTTTTTTTAAGAGCCCTTCGGTCTCTGAAAAAGATGCAGTAGCCAAGAGTTGTGTAACTGTTCCATATTAATTTGCTGCAATATTACATAGTTCCTTGTGGTTATATTTTGGTAATAATTGACCTACTCCATAGAGTAGGTCAATTATTAAGTATTTCAATAAAGTATGAACTTGTGATGAAATAACTGTAATCACTCCTTTAACAGGAAGTCTTTACGGAGATGGAGGAGAAATATGGGGAGGTGGAGGAGATGAATGTGTGTGATAACCTCGGTGATCATCTAGTGGGAAACGTTTATGTCAAGGTTGGTAAAATGTGACGAGGGATGTTGGTGTGTGTGTGTGTGTGTGTGGTGCTGACAAAAGTAAATGAATGTCGGCAATTATATAACGTGTACCTTTTTTATGTATATATTGGTTTTAGCCTCTTTATCGGGTCTTTCTAAATCCCTCCTCCACCAGCTATTGTGATGCATATTATATAAAAATGCCACTTTCTCTGAATTGGTTTAAATGGTGTTCTGGTTGGTTCTGTATGTATTTATGTATTTATTTATTTATTTAAGCAGCATTTTTGTATGTTGCTTTCCATCTTCCCATCTACTCACTGAAAGTCCATTTGTCCCCTCTGACTCTTAGTTCCGCCGAGAGGAGGATGCTGAGAAAGCTGTGATGGACCTGAACAATCGCTGGTTCAACGCCCAACCCATCCACGCAGAGCTGTCCCCTGTAACTGACTTCAGAGAAGCCTGTTGTCGACAGTATGAGATGGGGTCAGTCAGTCAATTACTCCTGCTCAGATCAGCTGTTCATGATTGACTGATTCCCGCCTGTCAAGTGTGAGGGTGTTGAGTTAGGGAGTACAGTGGGTATTAGACACAGTGTGATTTTAATATGTGTAATACAATGATATATGAATCCATTCTAAGCAATTGTGCCTGTAATTGTCAAGACACCTGCTGGTCCGTTTGGCTAACAATACATTTTGACATTTTAAGACAATTGGGGAAACTAACCAAGCTATCATCACGTGACAAGAAACAGTGCTTTAGAAACATTTGTGCTTTGGGAGCTCGACACATCAATTTAGAATATCACATCCCTATATAGCCCTGTGAGCCCGATATGCTGACAGTAAATACGTTTTAATTTCTCCTCTTGGTGTTGGCAGCATTTTTCCACGAACTTGTATGTAAGGGAAAGATTTCTTTGTGTACCTTAATCCCTCACTGTGTTGACATGCGTTCAATGGCCAGTTACAGTGATATTCCAACAAGATTTTCTATTGTTCAGCGTCAGTCAAGAAGTTTTATCAGTTGTGACAAGGAAATGCTTACATGCTACCTGTTCTATATCATTATTTTAATCTGAAAAGGTGAAAACGTTCATGTCTGATGACGGCACCTTCTCTCCACAGTGAATGCACAAGAGGCGGCTTCTGTAACTTCATGCATCTGAAGCCCATCTCTCGAGAACTCCGCAGGGAACTGTATGGGCGTCGCAGGAAACGGTAAACATTTGTGGATACACATAAACATACATCTGCTTCGGAAGTATTTTGTATGACATTACATGATGTCAATAGGTATTGTGTGTGTGTGTGTGTGTGTGTGTGTGCGCGTGCGCGCGTGCACATAATTAAGTCTGTTTTTTGTTGTGTTTTTTTTTTTTTTCCACTCTGGCTATCTTCAGGCAACGTTCCCGCTCTGGTTCCCGAGAACGACGTTCTCGATCTCGTGACCGAGGAGGTCGTCGTGATCGTGAGAGGAGGAGGTCGAGGGATCGGGAACGTTCTGGAAGATTCTGAGCACAGCCTTGATGCACCTGCTTTCTCATCACATGTTCCCTCCACTATTCAGTTTTGAACCAGTCAACCCGACCAAAACCCACCCAAGTGTTGGACTTTTCTTCTCATGATATTTTTTCTTTTGCTCATTTTTTTAAAGACAATAACTGATGAAGCCTGGTTTCTCAATAAATGACTTTGTACTTATTCTGGACTAAGACATTTTCTTTACATTTACATTTTCTTTTCTAGACCTTAGTGATTGCACAAGGTAGTGTCTGTATGTTTGCGTAAATGATTTTTCTTGTTCTTTTGAAGGCCTGAAAAGCACAGTGAACTGTGGGAGAAATACTAGTTTCATTTTATTACACTGAAGGTAAATCAGTTTAGAGAGCAATATATTCTCTGGTTCATTAACACAGCAGCTTGTCCTTGCTTCTCCCAGAAATAATTGAAAACTGCAAATCAAGGCAGTCTGCCTCCAAACTTTTTTAAGATTAAGTGGAAATAGGAAATCTCATATCTCAATGTAGTGCCAATAAAATTGTGAATTTCTTGACCTAAGTTTTGGATGACATACTGCCCCAGCCTTACTTGAAGTGTTCATTCGTAATCTTTAGCTGTCCCATGTGATGGTATATATCATGAAAGATTTCTCTTCAAAACTTGAAGGGCTATCTGGTTGATGGCATATTGTTTTTCAAAGGTTGAAGGCTGAATTGCCAAAATACAAATACTACTTGCTAGAATGAATGACCTATTACCGACATATCTTGTCAGTTCAAATATGAAATAACTTTTATAGACATTCTGCTGCCCTGCTTCTTGGAGGTGATGAAGTTGTGTTTCGTGGAATTCTATCCCAAACATTCCCCAATATTTGGTTGGTCGGCTCTCGGAAAGAAACGCCCCGCGTACAACCAATCCAAGAGTTCTTTAGATAAAGTATAATATCAAAACGTTATAGGCGTCTTTCATATTTAGACTTCACTGACATCTTGACTTAATTTCCCATTGTGCGGATTCAAAGATACAATTAGGGAGCAACCCGTAGAAGAATCAGTGCCACTTTGAAAGACGCACTGGTAAGTTGAGTTGAGATCGAGTTTAAAGGAAGGCTCTGATATATTTTTTTATTTGCTATCAGGTAAATGTGTAAAATGCTCTGTAAAATCATGCACGTAAAGAAAATCTACACGTAAACTGGATTACCCTACCTTGAAGAATACTAAGTAGCCTACTAATCAGACTATGAGAATGGCGTTTCAAAGAGGCGTCTTACAGCAAATTGGTTTAAATCTAATAGGTTATCAGCGCATTAGATGACTCAGCATTATACTTTTGACATGAGTGACAGGTAAGTCAAACTAGCCACTTATTTCAAGAGTAGGGCAGATTATCGCCTGTACTGGAAGACCACGTGTATTGCTGTGCGAAAACTGCCAAATTGCAACAGATGTAAAGTTATATTTCTTAGTTAATTAGATATAACAGAGATGTTGTTGGCATTTGTTGATGACATTTAGACAATTAGGGGAATTCTGTACATTATCTAGTTCACGGGCTTGAGTTTTCAGAGTTAATTGAGTTCACGGTGGATATGGCCCACTTCTCAGCTCTCACATTTTGTGACCTAAAATTTGCTTTTCGTAGACCTGTCGCTGTCTTCAAAGTTAGATATTGTGATGAATCGGATCTTGCTATAATGTAATTTCGGATATCCGGTCTCGCTAATGCTATGTTCGAGGAAGGCGAATAAGTTGTAGGTCAGTCTCAGGACGTGACCAATCCTGCCCCCAAGAAGTCATTCTGGTTTTGTCAGTCCTGTTTTCTTAAACGGTTTACCATTTTTGTTACAGCAAACTTGTGAGACTGATTCAAGTCAAAGTCCATTTACTAATGGTCACTTATTTTAGTGGCTTAGGCAAGATTAAAGCCAACTGTGCTGAATTGTTTCTGCTTGCAAAACATCTCACAGTATATCTCATCATACGAGTCTCCTCCCTCCCTGGCCCTGCCCTCTCCTAGAACTCTGAAATATCCTGCAAGTGCTTCTAAAGCTGGATAGAGTTACAAATGATTCCAGTCCTGCTCTTGTGCAGTATGTGTACTGTAGATCATTTTTCTTATTTGAGATAGCTTTCCCAGTTGGCAGCGTACCGTAACACTAGCAGCAGCAGCAGCTGCTGCAGTAGTAGGAGTGAAGGCATGTAACTCTATAGAGAGAGAGAGTGACCCAGGAGGACCCAGTGCTCCTGGAGTCCCCCAGCCTGTGGAATGCTTTGACTACACACACAAAGAAGACTGGAGATCTTATATGAGGCAGTCCTTCAGGTCAAATCAACAAAATTTTCTTAAACTTTTGATGGCTTTACTATACAAGGTTCACTCTCAGCAGATCAGAAGAGATGGAATGCGCTTTGGCAGTCTTGGCTTTTGCATCAAATCAGTAGGAATGAATCAAAGTCGCTTCTCACCGGCCTGCCAAAAAAAGACTATCAAAACAGCTTCAGCTGAAATGCGGCAGCTAGGGTTCTCACAAGAACAGAAAGAACAGAGCACATTACTCTAATTCTAAGGTCCCTTCACTTGCTCCCAGTAAACTATAGGATTGACTTTAAAGCACTGCTGCCCGGTACAAGTTTCTAAATGGGACAGGGCCTAATTACCTCTCTGGTAGGTTTCAGCAATACAGCCCAGTCAGATCTCTCAGATCGCAGCAGAAAAATTTGCTGGTAAAACCTGTCTTTAGAACAAAGTGTGGTGAAGCAGCCTTTAGCTACTATGCAGTTCATGCCCAGAGGACATCAAAAACTGTTGGCAGTTTCAAATCTAGACTAAAGACCAAACTGTTCTCCGATGCTTTCTGCTAACTGCTAACTGCTGTATCTTTATTTAAAGTTTAGTTATCAGTTATTACTTAGCTTTGTTTTATTTTTATGTATATAAACATGGGTTTATACACTGCGGAAAAGGTTGTTCCACAAGTGATACGTGGTGTCACAGTTTGTCAGGTGAAGTGGGCTCAGTGTCATACAGTAGCTGGTTATGGTTTCTCTGGAATTAACACAAGGGATAGTTGTTGCTCTGGAATTAACATAAGGGATTAACACAAAGGATAGTTGTTCCAGGGATTGTTTTGTGTTTAGTTGGTCTAACATTAAAACCCATAATTGCACTGCTTACTGTCAAAAGACCTAGCTGTTATGCTGATTTTTTTCCACTGACTAAGCCAGTGAAGTTTGATGCAAATCAGATCTTGGAAAGGGGAGTTTGCCGGTCTTTGTGTTTAGGTGTTGAACACGTGCAAATTTGGTGCCATGTAGGTTTGAGCTCTGTTCTTTTCCATGGAAAGGTGGTTAATTAGTGAAATATATGTTTTCATCATTTTGTTTTCTTTTTTCTCAATCAATCATTTTTATTTAGTCATTTTATTTTATTCACTGTTCTTTGCCTTTAACTTCGTAAAGCACATTGAGCTACCTCTGTGTATGAAATGTGCAATGTAAATAAACTCGCCTTGCTTTGCGTTATAACAAACACGGATATTGCACAGAACAGTTATTGATGACTGATACCTGAACACCACCCACAGTATGGTGGCCTTAAATGAGTATTGACCTGCTGGACACTCTGTCATTGCAGTCAAGCCATGCCTTCAGTCCCCTCCACCAAAGAGAGCACTGCTTTAGGTCCTGAGTGTCCCCATGCTGGGCGGAGAGGTGTCACCCTTAGAGAGGTGAAGATTCAGGACGAGCCATTACTGACAACGACTAGGGATGGCGACAGTGCCCATGGCAACGTGGATGGACCCCTGCAGCTTGATGGTGGAAGGAACGTCTCAGAGAGGAAGTGGATCCGGCCAGACCTGGCGAGCCGTTGCACCTGGAGGCTTGGCATGTCACCTGCAGACTCCCCACACACTAAGTGTCTCAAGTGAGAGGCATACCCAGTCTTTCTTGCCTGTTGTTCTGAAGTGCTTTTTGTTTTTGTTTTATTATTATTATTTTTACTATTATTAAATTAAATGTTGCTTGTGTTTCCTCTTCTCATAGGACTGCACCTCCTAGCATCCTTCCAAACATCCTCAGAAGGATTGGTGACACCCCTCTGATTCGCATGAACAAACTGCCCAAGACCTTTGGACTCAAGTGTGACCTTTGTAAGCTGTGTTGTTTACAGTATGAAATGCATGATGATAATGTAATTGGTTCTTGTCAAAACCCTATTCACATTGTCATGGTTTATATGCTTTATGGCTGGTTCTTAGACAGTACTTAATGAAGTATATTTACCACTTCACAAATGCATATGTATAAAAATGTGAACCATGCAAACACCTTTCTCATATCTGCCTTTCAAGACTTTTCTTTTATACCTGACTTTCAAGACTTTGTCATTACCTTGTATTCAGTATTGTATTTATAGCTGTGTGTGTGTTTGTAGTGGCAAAGTGTGTGTGTGTTGTAGCTGTGTGTGTGTTTGTAGTGGCAAAGTGTGTGTGTTATAGCTGTGTGTGTGTTTGTAGTGGCAAAGTGTGTGTGTATTATAGCTGTGTGTGTGTGTTTGTAGTGGCAAAGTGTGTGTGTGTTTGTAGTGGCAAAGTGTGTGTGTATTATAGCTGTGTGTGTGTGTTTGTAGTGGCAAAGTGTGAGTTCTTCAATGCTGGGGGAAGTGTGAAGGATCGGATCAGTTTGCGAATGGTGGAGGATGCAGAGAAGGCAGGAGTGCTTAAGCCAGGAGACACCATCATAGAGCCAACATCTGGAAACACAGGTGAGTGTGTGTGTGTGTAGTACACAAAGTGTGTGTGTGTGTGCCAGCATACGGGTGCAGTGTTAAGCCCCTTTGCACCTTAACTGGCCTTGCAGTGACAGTGCAACAGCCTCTAGGCATAATATGGGTAGAATTATTTGAATTTGTCAACATCTGGCAAGACAAACAGTTTGCCTTCACAGAAAGCTGCCATTTCTCAGCACACCTAGCTGCAGGTTTTTTCCTGCTAGAACATCTATACTAATAAAATCTGCTACTTTTGGTCAAGTCTTGTGGACTCCATTTTATGGTTTGGTTCCTAAACAGAAAAATCCTGAGTCAATGTGCTCATAAACCCTGTTCTTTGAGGCTGCCGTGTGCTGGTAGGTATCAGAACGACAGAATTTGGTACAACCTAGACCGAATTTGCGTCCTGGCATCTAACAGATATGGGTATAAAAAAACAGAACTTTCTTCCCATCATTAGTTAGCATTTTGCTATTTGGTTTACTTTGCAGGAAATTCTGTTGTTATGGGTTGCTATGGGTTGATTCACTTTGGATAATCCCTTTAACAGAGTTTGCATGATTTTGTGGGTATTTGATTTATAACAGTATTCTCACATATGGCACTACTCTTTGATTCACATATAGTACCACCCTTTTATCCAAAGTGATTTATACAAGCCTCTTGTGTGTGTGTGTGTGTGTGTGTTCTGTTACACAGGGATTGGTCTGGCTCTGGTGGCCGCTGTCAAGGGTTACCGATGCATCATTGTGATGCCTGAGAAAATGAGTTTGGAGAAGGTTGGCGTGATGGCGTCTTTACAGTTTTTAAAAGTCTTCAAATATCTCAGTGAAACAATTTTTTCAAGTATTACTGATTTATTTAATATCAGAATTGTACATAAACAGTAAAGGCAGCTTAGTTGAACTTAAGTCAGTAATAGGCTACAAAAGAGTTACTATGGATGTGGGAGCCCTCTAGTGGAATAAAGTAATATTGTAACCTGCATGACTTTCAGTGGGCTTTTTCTGCCAGTAAGATGAACAAGATTGTGTGTTTCCAATTTAGGTGGACGTCTTGAGGGCGTTGGGTGCCGAGATTGTCCGGACTCCAACCAGTGCCCGCTTCGACTCGCCAGAATCTCATGTCGGCGTGGCCTGGAGACTGAAGAACGAAATTCCCAACTCCCACATCTTGGACCAGTACCGCAACGCCAGCAACCCTCTGGCCCACTACGACACGACCGCTGAGGAGATCCTAGAACAGTGTGATGGTAAGTCAGATGCCTCTTAATTTTTGTCTGTTTTCTTTCTTTCTCTTTTGTTTCTGTATTGTATCTCCTTTGAAAACATTTTCTCCTGTATGCCTTGCCTGGCAGTTTTTGTTTTTACTACCTTTCCTTTTGTTTTGCCATGGATTGAAGGTCAACACGCATTTTCACTTGATAGATGGGCGTAAAGGTGTCTTTCCTTGTCCCATGTCTTTGCAGGTAAAATAGACATGTTGGTGGCAGGAGCTGGCACAGGCGGCACAATCTCTGGCATCGCCCGCAAGCTCAAAGAGAGATGTCCGAATGTCAAGGTTAGTCTGCGGCGCTCAGTCTGACTGCTCAGTCTGACCGCTCAGTCTTAATCAATGACAAACTTTAGTCATTTAGAGATTCATTTGGATTTTGCTTGATATTATACAAATGTACAACATACATTGTAATTTAATACATACAGTTTAGATGAGATTTTCTCTTAGTCTCCGCTAATCTGGTCCTATGTCTGTGCTTTTGTGTGACAGATTGTTGGTGTGGACCCTGAGGGCTCAATCCTTGCTGAACCAGAGGTTCTGAATAAGACAGATAAGACCCAGTATGAGGTTGAAGGCATCGGCTATGACTTTGTTCCCACTGTGCTGGACAGATCTGTAAGTGGGAGTAGTGGAAGTAAAGGATGCTAGGAAGATCATACAGTCAACATCGCTAACAATCTCATGAATGTATGTGATTAATTGAATGTTGTTGTATGTGATCAATTGAAAGTCTAGACTCTCCATTACATTGTGGTGTAAAGACAAAGCATTGAGTTGTCAGTAATGGTGTTAATTGAATTGTCAAACGCAAATTGTTTGCATTTACCATTTTTCCTATAATCAAGCTTTAAACTTCTGTGTGTGTGTGTGTGTGTGTGTGTGTGTGTGTGTGTGTGTGAATCTGCAGGTGGTGGACACCTGGTACAAGTCAAATGATGAAGAGTCCTTTGCCTTGGCCCGTATGCTCATCAGAGATGAAGGACTCCTCTGTGGTATGGAAAGCCTGTTTTACATATTTATGGCCTCTGTAGTCTCTTTTAAACCAATTCCATTGTTGTTCAGGTGCTGCAGGTAATTAATGGCACCCATTAGGAACTTGGGCATATAATGACGACTGAAACCTTGTTTGTGTGTGTCAGGTGGCAGCTCAGGTACAGCCATGGCAGCAGCAGTGAAGGTGGCAAAGGAGCTGAAAGAGGGTCAGCGTTGTGTGGTGCTCCTGCCTGACTCCATTCGCAACTACATGTACGCTCCCTTACTCCCCCTCAACTCACCATTTTCCCCACTGTCCTGTTTCATTGTGGTTCATATTCAAGTGTTCTTTTATGATTCGATTATGAAGTGTAACATACAATTCTGTGTTTATGTCACATCTGGGTGGCACTGTTGTTTGTGTGTTTGAGAGCTTAGTGGCTATTAAGTCAAACACTAAACATTGTGACTGTTACGATGCCTTTATTATCTAGGTCCAAATTCCTGAGTGATAAATGGATGGTGCAGAAAGGTTTCCTGAGGGAAGAGGACATCATGGTAAACAAACCCTGGTGAGATATGTTAAAAAACTATTCATGCCATTTGCAATAGCAAAGAGAAGGACAATAAGTTGGTAATATATAGCCTGTCTTCCTAGCCTCTGTTTTGTGGGTTATTTCTCTTGTAGGTGGTGGAATCTGAAAGTGCAGGGCTTGAAGCTATCTGCACCCTTGACGGTGCTGCCTACTGTCACCTGTCAGCGGACCATCAAGATTCTGAAGGAGAAGGGCTTTGACCAGGCCCCTGTGGTGGAGGAGGCAGGGTGGGTGCTTTAGGGACCACTAGAATCTGCAATCTGCCCTATTCTGAGTCACTAATACTTAAATAGACAAAGGCATTATGGTGTTTTCGGTGCAACTGGTTTGAAATTTCTAGGGTTTGGGGTGTTGGGGGTGTATACAAGGTGGAATAATACTGTGATGGATAGGTATGTGTAATGCAAATGCAGTAAATGAAGGACTTCTTCTATAAGTCCTATTTGTTTTGTCTTTTTCTCTCTCTCTCTCTCTCTCTCTCTCTCTGCAGTTTAATTCTGGGTATGGTTACTCTTGGTAACATGTTAGCTTCAGTCTTGGCTGGAAAGGTGAAACCTTCTGACCCTGTCAGCAAAGTACTCTACAAACAGTTCAAGCAGGTGAGTCCTCAGGCTACCAGCATATCAGTGTAACTGAATGTTTATATGTATGCTTAAATCCTGGATTTATATTGAGGCTTTAGCCTTTTTGTAATAACAAGTAATAAGACTCTCATCCTGCCTTTTACCTTGTATGTCATATTTCACAATCCCTCTCCTGCGCTCTCTCTTCTTGGTCAGGTCAAACTCACAGATAACCTTGGGAAGCTGTCCAGAATCCTGGAGACGGATCACTTTGCTCTGGTCGTGCACGAACAAATTCAGTGTATGTGTCCTTTCATGCAGTTGATTTGGGATCAGTTTGAATGGGTTTCTTTTTGTATTGAAATAGAGGGAATGTTATGTGTTTATTTTTTTGTCTGTTTTTTACTATCTTCTTGCCCCTCTTTCTTTCTCTTCTTCTGCCTGCTCCTCTTCCACCTCTTCCCTTTTTCTCACCTCCAGACATGAGTGATGGCTCTCCCAGCCTGAGGCAGATGGTGTTTGGTGTGGTGACTGCCATCGACCTGCTCAACTTTGTCACCGTGCGGGAGAGGAGGATGTCAGAATGCATAGATGAACCATGAAACATGTTTATTGACCCCACTTCCTCACTGGTGGAGGTGGAATTGTTTTTTAAAGGCTAGAAAGTATTGCTTGCTTTTACCATGCATTACATGCTGTAACATCTCAAAGGTAACATAGGTTGGAGTCACTCCTTTATGTATGTAATAAATCACATCTGCTGTTTGGTGATTTAACATGACAGTAGGACAAAGTTATACATGTCCTCATATAGGTGCGAGTACTGTAAAAGTTATTTTGCTTCATGTTTGCTGTTCAAGTGTATTAGAAAGCTCAGTGTTTCAGTGGGGTAATTCAGTGACCAGACAGACTTAAGTGCATGTTGGAGTTATGGTTGGTTGTGGTGGCTTTACACTGAAAATGGAACCAATGTGAAAGACTCTCTTCAAAACTGTGCATTTATGCAGTTTGCAAGTATCATGAAAGTCTACATGATTTCAAGTTTAGCTAAAGAATTTGTGAGCAATAATAAAATTAGATTTAGTTAGTTTTAGTTATCTCATTTTCCCTGAGGGGATAACATATTAGTGCTGATGATACATTTTCTGCTCTTTTAGAAATTGTGATTACCTGGGTCTTAATGTTTGAACGGCACAATCTTATGGAACTTGACATGACCATTAAACTACTTTTATGTATAAAAACCAGTAACATTTTTTTTATCATTACTGCATTTACAACTTGCACCATAATGCAAACAAAAAACAGGTCATATTTATCTGGTTTATAATTTATTATAATAATTATAATAAATTATTATAATTATAATAATTTATTATTTATCAGGTCTGTATTTATAAATCACAGAGAGGAAATGTTGAGCTTGGATTCTATATGTTGTGGAGGAGCATTTAGCAAACACTTTTATCCAAAGAGTTGTCAGTTGACAGTTGCTTCGGGGCCTTCTAGGGGTCTCCCCTAGAGCAACTTTAGGGTTAAGTGCCTTGCTTAAGGGCACATCGGTGACAGTTGAGATTCAAATCCACCACTTTCAGGCTACTGACATTCTAGCCACGTTCCTTAACTGCTACACCTTAACCACTACGTGCAATGTAAATGAACTGCAAACTCTGCACAGTTGTAAAAATGCACAGTGTAACATCTGAGACCACATTTGCTGTTGAAGTACAATCTGTAAGCATTGTTTATGGGAAAAGAAAAAATGATTTCAGAAGCATTTTTATGCACCTGCTCTGGCTGTAGTTGTGGACTGAGGCAGTGTTTTTAGGTTTTTCATCTGTCAAACGTCTTTTGACTGTGATACGTTAAGGATGATTTGAGGTACATTCTTGACATTTTGTCAAGTTTACCTGGACTAAATGATGAAGTGATTAGATTGTGAAGGCAGAACAAAGGCATCCCTGTCTGTCTTCAAGAAGCTTCAAGCAGAGTATGGACTGCCCTAGCACTCTGTGCTTCCCTACCACCTGGCCCCTCCACTCTCTACTGTACTATATCTTCTGTACTATCTCCACTTGTGCGCACTCACCCTCTGGAAGCCCCCTGTTCCCAACCAGTGATATTATTTCTAAGATTTCTTCTATGTTGCTTGATTGTTTAATTCTTTTTTGTAAGTAGCTTTGGATAAAAGTATCTGCTAAATGCATTTATGTACAAAAATGTATGTTCTGTAATGGAGGCCAAAGATCAAGGTCTTTGTGACCACTGGTTTTGGTTTTGTCTATAGTGTTGTCCATTGTAAAGGTACAATGAAGTGTCGAGCAGTTGTGTGTGGTTTAGTAGAGTTAGTATTTTTGTGTTACAGTGTGAGCTCATGTTTGGTCTATGTTCAACGGGTCATTGATACAAAAAAAAGCTGCAGCTACTGAATGCTGCTGATCAAGCAGAACCTCTGACCAGTGTCTAACACTCTTCATATCCGGGCCCAGAATCCTATCAGCATACCACACACACACACAGACACACAATATTGCCCAATGTCTAACACTCCTCATATCTGGGCCCAGAATTCCACCATCTCTCTCTCTCTCACACACACACAATATTGCCCAATGTCTAACACTCCTCATATCTGGGCCCAGAATTCCACCATATCTCTCTCTCTCTCTCTCTCTCTCACACACACACACACACACACACACACACACACACACACACACACACACAGACACACACAAATGTTGTACTTATCATCACTCCAATTAAAAGGATTCCCAGGGTCACTGAAATCTTGGAAGTTTTCCCTTTAATATAATTTACACTGACTTATCAAACAAAAGCATTCCAGCACAACAACATTTCAGTGAGAAAAGTTGCAATTCTAGCAAACAAGATTGAGTCTTGAATTAGCATGACTAAAACACTACTTCCACAACAGACGACAGTCCTCTTATTCTGGGATGTAAGCCCACGAGCCAGGCAGCTCTCAGACCCTGCCTGGCTCTCTGTTGTGGTGGTCAGTCAGCTCTCCTGGGTTGGAAAAAGGGCCTCGCTGGTGCTTTTCTGATAAGCCATTGGAGCGGGAGCCCCCAAATCCAGCGGGGATTACACCTAATACAATACACACAGGCCCAGGGGAAGTCATCGGGCCTGGGATCACAGGGCAGGGTCAGGGGGGCTTGCAACCAGACAGCAAAACAATAAAAGTACAAAACAAATACTGGTAGTTTGCTTGAAAGTTTTTACACTGTTGGTTTTGAACAGTTACTGTACAAACTGTAGCTGCTGCCGAGTGCTCATAATTATCAATTTTTACTGTGAAACAAATGGTGCATTAGATTAAATGTTTTCACAGTTTTTGCCTGTTGCTTGAACATGTTTTGCAAAACTTGGCTCATTGTATTAAAACTCAAAACACGCAGGAAAATAAGACATAACACTGGAGAATAAACTATTCATATCTATGTAAAATTGAAACTGCTATGAAAATGTAACAATCCTTTGTCAAAATCTCACTGTGATGACAGAATGATACCCACTTGCATCATATGGATACACTTTCAGATTAGCAGCAACACACTAGTCTACTTTGTATAAAACACGGCAGTCTTTTGTTTTCACTGTTTTAATTCAGTTCGACAGAAGGCACGTTTTTACAACCAAAAAATGAGATACTTGGTACTGTACATTACAGTAGTGTACACAACAGTCAATTCAGTCAAAGCAAAAAAATTACAAACAATACAGTACTGTAAACACAGACAAACACAATTGTGCGTAAGTGGGCTAATGGATCCTGCTGTTGCTCTTTTGTCATTGGCAATAATGGTTCTTGCACCGCCTCTTTGACCACATCTTCCTCTCTCTCTCTGTCTTCCTCTTCTTCTACCTCTGTCTCTAGCTCTCTCTGCCTCCATGTTTGCAAAGCTCTCAAAATGGCTTACAGTAACTGAGGCCTCTTTTTTTGGCTGGCTAAATTGTACTCAGTTTTGTATTTTCAGTATTTTCAGGTGTGTGTCTAAGTATTTTCGATTATCCAGTGTGTTTTGTATTTTGAATAGATGTGTTTTCACAGTGGTACCCTGACATTGCATTTTTGAACGAAGTGTCTTCTGTATGAAATAGTATGTAGTGTGCAGGAGCAAGTGTGTTGCAGAATTGCAAAACAGAGCTTTTGTTTAAGGTATGGTTACACTTTGTTTACACATCCCCATCTTAGCCCTGTTGCAATGACATGTGCCTTTCACCAATATATCTATATCACTAATCAGTAAATTGATCAGCTACTGGTATATTGACATTTCTTTTTTTCTTCTTTTTTAACTTTACAACCACTTTCAATACTGGTTAATTCCTGTTCTGGATAGTGGAAATCTACTCAAGACATATTTGTAATATTTCCAAACATCCCAGACCTTGCAGGTGTCCATGATTCACACTCACACACACATCCTCTCTGTCCCTGATTCACATTCAGTCTCACACACACACACACACACACACACACACACACTGTAACAACAAGTATACACACATAACAAAATCTAGGTTTTGTTTTTAAAACTTGGACTAGTTGACCAGATTAAACCCACACAACATGACATGACCTAGTTCACAGAGGTGAAATGGAGCAAAAAGAGACAGAAAACAGTGTTGTCACATAAGACATTAGAGAGCATAATGCTGCTATGACCTCATCACAGGATTACGCACATCCATAATATTTTGAAAGGATTTTTAAATCATTACTTACTTGAGTTACTCAATATGATTATGTTCCAGAAAGTTCCTGGAAATCTAAGCATTAACTAAATCTGTGTGTGTGTGTGTGTGTGTGTGTGTGTATCTGTGTGCGTTTGTGTGTGTGTGTGCTTGTGTGTGTGTGTGCGCGCGTAGTGATGTGACTAGTCTGCCATTCTAAAACTAATCCATAATCTGTCCAATAGGAGTGAAGAAACCTTGCCATTATCCAGCACTGAGTGTAAGCAAAACAGAGTTTAATGTTATACTGTTCCTGTAGGACAAACGAGCACCTCTTGAAACCAATACATTCCTCATGGCTACAGCAATTACCTCCTTTCATGTCAACCTGTATGCTATACAATGGAGCCACAGAGGTCTCAGGCCTCATACAAACCCACAGCCTCATGACCCCAATTTGTTCCTTTCCAAACACCTCCTTCCCCATTGCCACCCTAACACACCAGTCCATCCTCCCAAATTTTGGTTTGCTTTGGCAGCCTGCTCTTTTGGCTGCACTCTTCCCGCCAGGATCTGTGTCCCAGGGCCAGACTTCCAATGGAGTGGCGGGGGCCAAACCAGTGCGCCCCAATGATTCTGCTGACAGCGGTCGTTCCCACCATGAGGTAATGCCATTCCGGAGGGATCCCGTCTAAAGCCTCTCTTTCTGCCATTCAGGTATATAAAGCTGCAAGGGCCCAGCACAAGGGGAACAACAACCGCTGCTCACTCGTAGGATCCCATTTCAATCCCAGCTCTCTCTCTCGCGCGCTTTAGCATTCAAGCTTCTCCTTCGTAAAACCATCTCACTTGCTCTTTAGCTTGTGAAATTGAACTCTTACTCTCTTCTTTTCAGACATACACGAGCATAGACACATATCTTTTGGACAGCATACCTGCCCCTTGCTGTATCCACGTACGTAGCAGCCTTTGCCAAGAGAGCGAAGCAACGTTGGACTTCTGAGTAAGCTTCATAACCCAAGTCCTGTTGAGTCGATATGGATATTGCCATTCAGCATCCCTGGTTCAGACGGGCTCTCAGCTCCTTCTACCCTGCCCGTCTTTTCGACCAGTTCTTCGGGGAGGGCATGTTTGACTACGACCTCTACCCTTACACCTCCTCCACCATCAGCCCCTTCTACCGTCAGTCCCTGTTCCGCAACTTTGGTGAATATGCAAACTCAGGCGTCTCTGAGGTAAAGGCCTGGGGTTGATTTGGGTGGATGATGATGTGTGATGAATGATGATGAAAAGGCGGATTCATGTGGTGCTATTTATCTTAACTGACTTTACCCTTTAATGTAGACTAGAACTAATCAGCTTACCTTTATCTTTTTATCAAGTCTAGTGTCATGTGATAGTGGCATCATGTCATTCACCCTGTTTTTCATAGGCATAGAAAATGTGTAGTTACAGAAAATGGTAACCATTTTAAGCAGTGTAAATAAGCTTGGATTTACATTGTTTGTGGTTTGACTCATTTCCCTTTATGGATGCAACTTACAAGGCTTACAAGAACAGACATAAGCACTAAGTTGTATAGGCAACTGGACTTATTTATGGACTCCCAAGAACAGAGTAGGCTGACCTTCTGCTCTGTCTTTACTGACAGGAAGAGGGAGACAGAGCTAAAGAATATGGAAAGGAGGGAGGGAATCCAAGGGAAGATGATTCTGAAAGAGAGACAGAGAGAGAGAGAGTGAAAGAGAGAGAGAGAGAGAGAAAGAGAGAGTGTGGGGGGAGCAGATCTCAGCCTCATCTGGGCCAGACCTGGATCAGATCAGCTCTACTGTACGCCACTATAGAGCAATGGGGTAAATATAGCCAGTAAAAATAAAGAGTCCAAGTCACAGTCTAGGTGTGGGGAGAGGAGACAGAGACTAGAGGAGGTAAGATGTTACACAGAATAAAAATTGCCAACTGAAGCAATTTGTCGAAAAGTTGAACCATTAGATTTTTTCATCAGGCACTGGTCCGACCTGGGACGACATGCTCTGGAATGTAACCTTTACCCTAAAATTGAATTCATTCTGTTTCGCAGGTAAAGTCTGATAGGGACAGGGTCTCCATCTTCCTGGACGTGAAGCACTTCTCCCCTGATGAGCTCAATGTGAAAGTGATGGACGACTATGTGGAGATCCACGGCAAACATGCAGAGAGACAGGTAAAGCTCTGCCAGTTGAACAGGCACTTGAGCTCTGAGCTTTGGCTTTGAATCTGTCATCTGTGTAGTTGCACTCTAACTTCACGCTTACCGTACTTGCAATACTTTGATTACTTACATTAACTGTACTGTATCATTACTGCACTTTCATTACTTTGGTTATAATCATTTCCTGGACACACACATATACACACAAACACACACACACAAACACACACACACACACAAACACACACACACACACACACACACACACACACACACACACACACACACACACACACACACACACACATTTTTGCTGATGTCTTTTTGTCATCTTCCCTCTTTTCCCTCCACTGATTTTAAAATGTTTTATTGGCCCTGTGGGAGTAGAGCTCCTCCCGGCTCCTCTGTTGTTTTTACGTCACGTCAACGTCACAGACTGGCCAGGCATTCCAAGAGAAAGTGTGTGTGCATGTGTGTGTGTATATGTGTCTATGTGCGTGCGTGTGTGTGTGTGTGTGTAGGAGTTGTTATCTCTTTGTCCTTGCCAGTCACGGGTCATGATGTGAGTGAGTTTCAGTCGGTCTCGGAATTATATTGGTGGTACGTGGTGTGCTCCATGTCTCCATGACTTTTAGAATTTAGACAAAACTTAGTTTGCCTAATTAAGATGAGAATCCTATCTCATTTTGTGCATCTGTACACACACACACACACACACACACACACACACTTTTTTTGTTCAGTTTTATTAGTTTTAGATTTTGTTTTTATAGTTTTATAGTTTTAGATTTTAATGGTTCTAATGCAGTGAACCATTCTATGGTGAATGAATACAAGTTAGCAATCTTACAGTAAGAAACTAATTTCCACACTGATGACAAATGGAAAGCCAACAGCTAGTTAACAATAAACTGAAATAAATGATTCTCCAGTTGAAGAGATCTCAGGGTTATCCTAAGTCTAAAAGGTTAAGCCATAACCATCCAAATCTATCATCCAATATCTATCTGTGGTTTTCCACTTGGTTCAGTAGCAATGCTTCGGTCAGCTGACAGCTTTCCATTTGATTAGATCAGTCCTCATTGTACTTTTTCATTTATTTACATTTATGCATTTAGCAGACACTTTTATCCAAAGCGACTTACATTTGTCAACTATCAGTGACATCAGGTCAAGTTTCAGCCAAGTTTCAAACCCACAATTTCCAGACTACTACCTTGCTAGCCAGGTTCCTTAACCACTACGCCACCACCACCCCATTGTTAATGAGCTAACAATATCAGAAGTTGCAAAGAGAACAGCAACATAGTTGACCACAGCAGTGGCCGGTAGGACAAAGGAGGTGCCCATGGATATCACACATGTTTGGGAATCCCTACCATGTAGAGTATCATGTGTGCCACATAGTTAAATCCTGGAGGCATAGCTGTTTTGTGTAATGTCTAACCTTTGTGCTACTTTGAGAGGTTACTAAATAGGATGCTAAACAGACAGAGCAGATGAGGTCATGTTTATGGTAAAGAAGGCAAATGCAATTAACTGATCGTACTTACACTTCTTGGGGATTAGTGTGTGTGTGTGTGTGTGTGTGTGTGTGTGCTCCGTAATGTTCCGCATACAACCATTGGTCACATCCTCTTATTTTATTTTCTTTAAACTCTTAATTTGAATTGTCTGGTGACATATGGCAGACTATATCATAGTTAGCTGTCTTTGTTTAGTTTATCTCCTGTGTATTTCTTTCATCTAGTTTTTGCTTGTTTTCCTCATCCAGGATGACCATGGCTACATTTCACGTGAGTTCCACCGCCGCTACCGCCTGCCCTCCAGTGTGGACCAATCTGCCATCAACTGCTCGCTGTCCTCCGACGGCATGCTGACCCTCTGCTGCCCTAAGAACGGTTCCGACGGCACACGCTCTGACCGCAGCATCCCTGTCATCCGCGAGGACAAGAGCAACATCGCGCCTTCCTCTTAGACGGGCGCCACCCGCTGTGCCAACCGGTTGAGTGGGGGGTGGGGGTGTGTGTGGGCAGGGAGGCGTCAGCATCGGGCACTTGAGGGCGTTTGGGGGGCGGGGTATGCCTGGTCATCTGAGATGGGAGGGGGTGAGTTGAGCAGGGACAGGGAACGGGCTAGATCAGTAAGGTGACCTTCTGTCCACGTTTAAACAATACTCAGTGGACAAAGGACTGGGGTCACGTCAAACCCCTCTCCCTGAACCCCAAGTTCTACTCTTTCACCTCCTATGCCAATCCCTCAATCTGCCCCTCAACCCCACACCCTACTCTACCTGAAAGATAGCGGTGTACATCTAGCCTGTTTTTCTCTCTCCTTTTCACTAGACCTTGTGCTATAATCACAAGCATTAATATCATTGTCTTACACTGCTTCTGGGAATGGATGGGTAAGTGGGGGCTGGAGTGGGCCTAGTGGTTTCGACATACCTGAAATGGTTCGATTTGTCTAATCTGAGTCATTTTAATCTCCCAGGTCAAATTTTACGATTACAGTGCCTCCTTTGCTTAGCCAGCATTTGTTGGGTGATGCAAGGCTAACCAGGTCCTTCTCAGACATCTCAAGGATCCACTTTAAGCAAAGTAATCAAGTCACTAGGATCAAGTTGACTAGGGTCATATCTTGGGTCATTGGAGGTAACAGGGATCATTCAAGGTGGTTTCTCAGTCACTTGGACCATTCACCCATCCAGGCTTTTCCTCCACTCTTCCGTCTTGACTCTTGCAATCCCTTCTCTTGTGTCAGACAAAACTTTCCTGTCCTGTAGTTCTAGCCCTGTTCTGCTGACATCTAAAATCACCTGATAAGTATACACTAAAAAGTATAATAAAGTTGTATCATTAACCCCTAAGTGGTAACGTGTGGCCTGTTTTTTTTTCTCAGTGGAAAGGAAACACTGTGCTTCTGTTTTTTTAGTGCATAGTATACACCGCACTGTTCTATTATCAATTCCATTTATCTCCATTTTTTTATCTCAGTGATTCAGATTGTTATTTCACTCTCGTATTGTTATGTTTTACTAACATTCTAACATAACACTCGCCTGTGTAGTACATTCATTTATATATGGATTATATTATTTATGCACCATACTGTCTATATAGGCACCATATAGTGGCATAAATGTAACAGATACCTTAGCCAAGTATCTGGCACTGTCTGTGAATATGACAACCATAAAATAGGCATATTAGCAGAATAGAATCACACAACTTCTGCAAGTTCTGGGAGCCATTTACGGAACCTAAAGTGAACTAGTTCAGCAGTGCAGTTTTAGTGAGGATAACAAGAAGGACACATTTGTGTCTGCTGTTTCAGACAGGGAGGCTGAGTGAATGTGTGTGTGTATGGTGGATGGTGGGAGGGGGAGTGAGGGGGTGTGGAGACAGGGAGACAGGGTTTGCAGGGGAGGGTATTTTGTGTGTGTGGGTCTGTGTGTCTCTGTGTGTGTGTGCCTGTTTGTGAGAGAGAGCATTAAAGTGCGCCTCAATGAGCTTGAGCTGAGGTGAATGACGCACATTTGTCAGGCTGTGGAATGTTTAGCCTACTTTTGCCCACAGTAGAGAGCTGCTGGCGTGAGGCAGGCCTGATTGCAGTAACAAAGCATTTCCAGGATGATTATGGTCATCTTGCCAGGAGACATCTCACCTGTGCTTTTTAGGGACATGTGTGTCTGGACATTCCGCTATCTACGTGACAGTTACTGAGTCATGTGTTCCACTTGTGGAAGTTGATGGTGGTTTTGGTAGTTTGAAGTCATTCTCAGTATAGAATGCCATTTTTAGGACATACTCTCTGCAATCCTCTCCATATAAGTGCACAAAGCCTTACTCCATATGGAGCCTGTATATGGTATATTCTGATGCATATCATTGAAAATGAATACAATTAGAATGCAATTCAAATAGAATTTGAATACAAAAGTTTATATAGGTTAGGTATTTAAATACATTTGCTTAATTACAATAATATTGAGAGTATTGCTCAGTACAATTACAAAGGGCAAAAACAAAGAAAAAAATCTCTGCATACATACATGCATTGTTATATATATATATATATATATATATATATATATATATATTTATATACATAAAGACCTCATTCCTGCACTTAGCTATACATGTTCATTCAATGTAAAGTAAGTAAAGTGATATGGAGGAAAGACAATGTTCAGAAATGTATTTGCTCTTGCCACGTTCCACAGCAAATACATTAATAGCTAGTGGGACAGCATGCATATTGTTCTTGAGCTCTAATCATTCACCACATTTACATTTAGCAGACTTACATTTGTCAGCTATCAGTTAGTCCAGGGCCAGAGCAGTCAGTCATGCTTTTGGGACAAACATGGGAGACATATCTTTTTTCCCCAGTACTATACAGAGTCTTTGTTTCTGTAACCATTTAAGGCAAGTTCCTATAAAACTTATTCATATAGAAATCAGTTCTTACATACAAAACTGGTTTTCTTTTGATCCAAAAGGAGTGTTGAATATTGTTGTAGATGCTAAATATACTTTATAACATAAAGTATTGCTAACTATAACTTAAACTATAAGTAAAACAGACCAAGGGAGCACAGAAATGGGAAAAGAAAAATGTGTGTCTTCATCTTCATAGTGCTCTTAAAAACATTGATGAGAGTGAATAGTTATACTTATCTATATTAAGAAACTTTTGTCTAAAATGAATATTTAACACCTTGTGAAATATGATTTAAATGATGGCTGAGGTATAATTAGTGGAGCAATCTGGTTACCCATTCATTAGCCCCTTGATTGCAATCACCTGGCAGCTGTCCCCCTGGCTTTAAACTTGCTGTGGATGGAGTTAGGAAGTCAATGCCTAAAGAGAATAGTTCTGGGGCAGTGGGATGGTGTTGTGTCTGAGGCAAGGGGCTGATATGCAGCTTTGTCTCCAGAAGAGCAGCAGTCGAGACAATATTGGCTGAACAGGAGGAGGCGGACAAGGAGGAGGAAGAGGAGGAGGATGTGAGCGGGGATGAAGATGAGGAGCTGAAGGAGAAGCAAAAGTCTCTGCTCGGAGGGGGCTGCAGGTGAGAGGCAGGAGGATGGAGCGGTGTTTGATCGTGACAGGAGGACGGTCGGGTGTCTCCTGGTTGAATATACGGGGGTGCGGAGAGAAGGCCTAGGTCAGAGAGAGCAGGAGGGGATGGAGGTCCATGGAAGAGGTGGTGATCCAGTTTTTGGGCGTTTTGGGAAGATGAAGCATGATGCAGCGGAATCTGTTCAAACTGTGGCTGGATCATCTGGATCCTCCTATGACATGAAACAAACAACAGTCATGTCCATCTTCCTGTAATCAGTTCTGATGCACATAATCCTGGCAGTGGCAGCCCTGTTACACTTAGTACTTGTACTTTGACAACCCCTGAGCTACAGCTTAAGCTTCAAAGTTGAGTACTAATACCCCAGGGGTATATGAAAAAATCTATGACTTATACAACACATCTGACATTATGCCAGGCCAGGCCATTCAAGCATTTCCCTCACAGTAATGTATGGTGAGGTGAGGAATTCTTTATTACTTATTATGACTCACACTCATAATACAGCATATTTATGTTACATATATGATGCATGTGTGTGTTATGTAGCAGAAATACAGCATTAGCGATTTCTAACTTAATAATATAATTGAAGTAAGCTGTAAGAATGTGTCAGGAGGTAGAGAGCCTAGGGAGGGATAAAGGTTTGGGAGGCACAGCTGTAGCAGACATTTGCCTATTTAGTGTAGACAGTTGTGCTCACCTGTATACTTCCAGGGACTCCTCTCCGTGATGAGGACCAAATTCCCAGGAGTGAGCAGGAGCTGGAATCGGAGAAAGGGGTTTGAGCTGGAGGGCATGGGCCTCGTCCACTTCCATACGGCCAGAATGCCTGACTGGTGGCCATGCCGCGGTGGGACGAGGCAGGCCACGGTAACGTGGCAGTCCCAGATGGCCCTTGGCACGAATGCTCTTCCTCTGTGGCTGCCGACAAGCTTTGAGACCTACACAAGAGGTTGGGTAGGACCAGACATGCCATGTTGAAAAACTGACAAAGATAGCATAAATGGTGTGAGATCACAATCTCCTTGAAGAAATGTAACTTTTACCAGGAGTGTACACACCCTAAGGGGCTCAATATAGTCAGCTCATGCAAATGAAGAAAACAGAGTATAGAGACAAAGTCTGCAAAGTCTCTTCAACTTCACAGCACCTGCTGACAGTGATGTATCCGAAGCTCGTCTACCCTCACTGAAGCTGGGCACAGTAAGTCTAGCCTGCTCACACATGCCTTCTTTGGTGCACTGGCTGAGGGTTTTCTGGTGAGGGCCATGGGGCGTAAGGGCTGCAGCAACTGTGAGTCTGCACATGGGTCCAGTGGAGGGTGACAGGGGGATGCCAACCAATGAGCCAGTGGAGGATGCCACGGCCTTATTGCCATTGTCACTATCCTTAGGATCATCATCTACCAGATGCACCACTATACCTGTGAAGAGAGGGGGGGGGGGGGGGGGGGTAAATCCCATGGGTTAAATCCCATGACCGAATTACTTTTTTTACAATGCGAGACAAAAGGAGAGGGAGTACATCTGAATCCTAAGGTATTTGTTCTTCACACCTGTATTATCAGATACTGCTATGGGGACATTAATCAACATGATCCTTAGGGATGTGACCCATATTTTCCTAGCTTTCCATCTTGTTGACAAATTGCATCAATTTACTCAAATTATATATCTCACAATTTTCAAAAATGTTCAGTAATTTGAGCATTTTTACACATAATAATTTGCAGAAATAATTTTGCCAGTCTACTCTACAATGCCTTACCAAACTGCAGTCCACAATAAGGCTAAAATAATATTTATACATTCAGACATGAATTGGCCAAATAAAAAGGGAATTTACACAGCATTTAATGTGAGATGTGACATGTTTGACACTCACGTGGTAGTTTGATGCAAACAGATTGGTTGGGAAATGTCTTGGTCAGCTCAAGATTCGTGGTTGAATCCAGAGTAGCCCCAGCCTGACCCTGCTCTTCTCTCTCATAGCATTGCTCTATTTGAAGAGTTCCTGCCTGTCCTTCTTTGCTGCTTATTTCTGTCTTCAGCTGGATGTCTGGGGAAGGGGCCCTTCCCTGACGGAGCCCACTCAGGATGACCTCTCCTCGGGGAGGGAAGTCCTCCAGTAAGGCTCCAGGGGAGGCCTGGGTCGCACTCTTCCCCTGCAGGCTCTGTTGCTGAGGGAGGTGCCGCTCCAGTAGGAGGCAGTAGATGGCAGAAAAGTGATTGTAGCTGCCACTCTGAAGGGACTGGAAGAAAAGAAGAAGAGAATGTGCACAGTAAGTCCATGCAAGTGCAGAAGTTCCTCATGACTAAATTCAGTCTGTCTGAAAGGTCTCCCGTATCCATTCCATTTCCCAGCCTCTATCCTTGGGCTCCTTGGAGAACACAATGAGGTCGAGAGGAGCAAAGGAGAGGTGCAGTGCATCATCCTGATCAGTTGTTGATTCTGCAGCAATTCATTCTTGAACATCACTATGTCCTCATGTAAAGAACCATACAGTGTATATGAATTGGGTTGTTTAGCAAGTTGTCTTTCTCATTTCTTTTCCGTCACTGAGCCAAGTGTGCTCAGTGCAACATCATAGAATATTTTTGATTCGCTTGACCATATGGACTTCGGTCAGTCTATTACCTCAATGGTGCGTTGTCTGTCGATACCCAGTGTCTGCATGATGCCAAGGATATGCTCGCTGTAGCCACCCAGGCCTGGAGAACTGTCTGATAGAGGGGAACAGGAGATGGTCTGGCAGGCGGCAGCCACTGCAGGATCAGACAGCATCCAGCGATGCTGCTTGATCTGGGCCAGGCTGATGCGCTTTGCTGGGTTAACAGCCAACATCCTCCGGATTAAGTTCTCACATTCTGTGGGAGAAGCATTATTGATATTATTATGTGGTGTAAACCTAGTGATTGTGCTTAGATCCTAGGGGAATGGAATGCATGTGTGGGTTACAAGTGTGTATGGTGAGTGTGTGGCAACAGTGTTTGTTTGTGTGTGTGTTTTTGTGCAAGAAGACTACTTTGTGTCTCAAATCCTACCTTGTGACATAAAGAAAGGCACTCTAAAACGTCCCTTAGTGACCCTTTGTCTGAGGAGATAGAGGTTGTCCCCATCGAAAGGCAAAGTTCCACACACCAGCACATATAAAACCACTCCAAGGCTCTGGGAAAAGAAACAAAAAACTAGCTTGATGAAGCATGAAGTAAGTTTTGTTGTCTTAGTCCTCCTTCAAACAAAAAATATGAACATTAAGTTGAACATGAAGACTGTATTCAGCCATTAGTCATTGTTAGGAGTATGTTCTTCTCGTACTTCCCACTAGAATATGAGATGGATCTAAAGCTACAGGCGTACAGTTCCTACCCAAATGTCAAGCTTTGGGCCCTCGTAGGCTTTCCCCTCAAAGACCTCTGGTGCTGCATATGGGGGGCTGCCACACCATGTAGACAGGGTCTCCCCGGGCTTGTAAAAGTTACCAAAGCCAAAGTCTGAAAATCAAATAATAAAGTCCATTTGTGGGATGCAGAGTTGAGTTGATAAAATGGAATACAGAGTGCACTCCATACAACGGCAAAAATAGTTCCTTCTTAAGGACCCAGTTATGTTTAGTAGGTGCTCAACACACTCTTCCTCACTCACTCTTCATCACACATCCAGTTACCATTAAACATTCTCTACCCCATAATAGAGAACATGGTGCTCACGCACATCAGTGAGCTTCTAGTTCCTCACATTCAGGATTTTATCAGTCTTATGGTGCTCAAGTGAACACCCACACCAGAATGGAAGACATCTCTGAGGGGAACTGAAAGGAGATGTCTAAGGACACAGAACCATGGGGGCACACACAAAGTGAAAGAAAGACAATAGAGTGGCTTAAGAAACAGAGGTGGAAATATAGCATCCTTCTTGCAACACATCCCACCTGCCAATTTGATGTTCATATTGGCATCCAACAACAGATTCTCAGCCTTCAGGTCACGGTGGATGATGTGGCGTTGGTGGCAGTACTCAACGGCATTAACAATCTGCCAGAACTTTCTGCGTGCCTCTCCCTCCGAAAGGCGGCCAACAGTCGACAAATAGTCTTTAATGATGACAGAGAGGGGAGTTAAAAATGAGATATGAGGTAAATAGATGTCATTAGGGGTAGGAGAAAAGGCCAGGAAAAGAAAAAAAAACAAGCTTGTCAAATAAACAATTTGGCAATTACATCCTAGGCAATCACATTCCATTCAAACTAACTACAGCTAGGTAGTAGCCACCTGGCTAGCTGCCTTAGTTTAACCCAACACTTGGCTGAGACTGAGATCATGTGCTTAATGTCACCAACGCAACAAAAGCTTTTAACTGTGTCCATATCAGTGGTTTGTTTGTGTACTCTCAACAGTTTGGTGCAGGCTATGGGAATTTTCACAGACTGAGCCTCATCAGTGCTGGGGGGGGGGGGCATGCACTGTGCAAAGGCGCACGTAGCAAGATCTTTTTTTTACACGCACTGTTTACTGTTTACTCATAAACTGTGACTCTTTACACAAAGACAGAAAAAAAAATGTGCATCCTGAAAGAAATAAAGTTACCAGTAACCGTAAGAATAATATGTTAATCTTACCAAACATTTCTCCATTTTGTGCATACTCTGTCACCATGTATAACATGTCTTTAGTTTCCATGACCTGCAGATCATACAGGGAGAACCATGGCATTACTATATATAACAGTTCATTAGGGAAAATTCAAGTCTTTGTACTTAATACACATTTCTGTAGTTCAGTTAGGCCTATTTGAATATCTGTTTGTCACACGTCCTCATATGAGTTGTTTTATGTAAGTCATAGTTCAGCTGTTGTCATACAACAGCTCTGAAATAGCCGGATTCTGTGGTAATCTGAAATCGCTATTGGGAAAGCAATCTGATTTTGACCTTTTGTGCACAAAGGTCACAATTTTCCGCTGCGCAATTCTCCAGAGGGGCGCTGAATGAATAGCTCAAAAAGGAAAGGAACAAGCATGGGAAACAAACTACTGGATCAACCAAAAATTACAAGATGCTATTTCTCTGTATAACTATGTGGACCTTCAATGATTTGTTACATGCACGTTTGCACGATTTAAGCAGATACTAAGGTGTTTTACATAAGAACTTGTAAATAGCCTACTAAAAACTGCAGTGCTCTCTCTTATACGCTGTCTCTCTTTCTCTCAGATACACACACCTGATAGAGTTTGATGATATGAGGGTGGTTCAGCAGCTTCATGATTTGAACCTCTCTGTTGATCTTCTCGAGATCCGAGGAATTTAATCTGGTTTTGTCAATAATCTTTATGGCAACCTAAGGAAAAGTACCGTCATATAAATGGGCAGCACCAAACAAGCCAAGCAAACTTATGTAAACTAACTACAGCGCTAAGCATGCAGAACCCACCTGAGTTTTGGTGACTTTATGCCTTGCCAGTTTCACCACGGCAAAAGTCCCTTTACCCAAAGTCTTGATGATTTCATAGAAGCCGACTTGAAGCGGTCGCTCATGATGCTTGGGAGTCCCCGAATCGCAGCGGTCCGAAAGGATAACCATGATTATTCCTATTTGACTCCAGAATCAACAGAAAATTCTTATCAAATGCCGCGTGGGCGAACACATGTTTGCTCCAGAAAACACGGTTGAAAGTTTTTGCATCATAGGCAAGTCACCATCAAATATTTGAACATTTCTTTCACATGTGTTATCTGTTATCTGCACGATAGGCTTAAATGATCTTATAGTTTTCTTTTTTCTTTTCATCTGAACCTACCTCTACAAGTATCTGCAACAACTGTAAAAACTTCTTAGAGAGTTGACTTCAGCCCTTGGCATCAGGGCGGCAATTCACAGCTTTTCTCTCGGATAAAATACAGTAAACACGTAGCCAATATCTGATGGTGATGTGCACAAATCCATGTCCATCACTGCGAGCGTATCTGGCATAATGAAACTGTTCCAAATTAGTGGGAGTCCCCGCCCCTTTATGGTAAACAAATCTATTCCCCATTCATTAACGTCATTCTGGCGTCAGTAGCCCCATGCTGACACGAGCTGCGGGAACGCTAGATGGGGTTGGCCACTGACGAGTGAACCAGGGGTAAAGTCAGGTTATCAAGAAACGAGCACGTGGAGTGACGTGAGTAAATAAACAAATTGAGCATATGTGTACAATATTTCCAAACAACTACAAGTCTTGAAACAAATATGATCTGCCATGTGCCTTTAGTTCATTAAAGCATCCATTCGACTTGGTTTGCCATTTACGTGCATGTGTTACATGGTCAGTTTTCCCCATGTTGTATGTTTCCATGTTTATGAACGTGCATATAGGGTAGACAGGTTAATGCAGCTCACATTCAACAACAGCGCGAGGCGAAACCGATTAGTAAGTTCCACGTCTTAAAGTATTATCCACGCGGTCTAGAAGCTCACCTCAAGACCTGCGTCATGGCTGATCTGTCCTCTTGCACCCTTTCAATCCAACGTTTTGGTTCGAATTTTGACCTCTGGAATAAGACATAATGCTTTAAAATAAGTGTGAAATGTATTACGCAGGCAGACTAGTAGGTCAATATTAGTCTATTTAGTGTGTGCGTGTGTGTGTGTGTTCCTGTGTCCCTGTCACAGCTGCCCAACCACAAGTATATTTTCAACTCATCACAACTGTCTACGTCTTTGGTTAGTAAAAGCTTGCATTTTTAATAATAAAGTATGTCACCATATAAGTTGACCTGTCTAAATACAGTGTAAATAGAGTCCTACTCTTGAACACTTGGGGAAATTCTCTGCATCTTCATAACCGATACACACAAGGCGCAGTGTGTGAACACACATTAACCAGCATTGTACAGCCTGCTGTTGCGGTAAGGGAACGGAAGGGAGGGACGGAAAAGTGAGGGGTTAAGTGCAGTAGCGTAACTATTGGTAAGCAGGGACCGCAGTTGCTTACGGACTTGCACAGAGGAAAGCCAGGAAAACTGAGTAACAATTTTCGTGAGTTTATTATGGTGCGCCATCACCAGCATTATTTTCTTCATCTATGGCGCGCCGTCACATTTTTTTCTATATGTTGTGGTGCGATTAGCCTGCTTCTGTCAATCATCTGATTTATTCCAGCTGCTTTAATGACCTATTAATGGTATTCGTGGACATTGCGTCATCATTCGTTGTAAAGGGGGGCCGCCTTGATAATCTTACTTAAGGGCCCGGTGTTGGCTTGTTAGGCCACTGCGTAAGTGCCTCAAAAGACACTTCAGTCGTGAATGACATGAATGATGTTTGATAACCTCTCCTACCCAAATTTTTTCCTACTTTTTAGGGATCGAATCGCCACCCTTCCATCACAAGTCTGTGGTCTTAGTGTACGTATGTAGGTATTTTCAGTGGAAACAGCTAACCAGATTTTCAGATATTTGCCATGCTTTTTCAAAGACGAATGAATGAAGTTTAAACTGCAAAATGTATTTGTGATTCAATTGGTATGAGCGTAAATGGCACTGTGTGTTTTCTTAGGTTATATTAGGTCATTAAATGTGAGAAGTAGTAGTCAGACATGTAGAACACCAACAGGTTCGTCACTAGAGCTGGAGGTCACATGATGTAGAACTAATCATATCAGAGGTTTTGACCTGAAGTGACTCTACCTTGTGAATGGACAAAGTGATGCATGTGAGTGAATACCTCTGTCTCGATACGCCATAATTCTCACTTAACTGTCTGCAAGCAGTTTCACTCTAGAGACGTAAAGGAAGAATCTGGCTTTATTCACCCCATATCCCTGTTGCTTGCGAGACTGCCCTTGTCTGCACACCAGACACACACCGCATCATGCCAGCCTACACCCAGACTGTTTCCCCAAGTTTGACTGGATATATTAGCCCAAATGCACAAATTGCTCCACTTTTTAAAACCTTGAATGTCTGTATTGCCCTTGGTTTAAATTTTTGTGTTGCTTTTAACTAAGATGCTGAGATGTATTTAGGACATGTATAATTAATTTCTATTGTATGTTTATTTATTGTCTTTTGTGTATATTTTTATATTGCATCAGATAGTCATTTTAACTGATTTTACCCTTGATTTATGAACAGTTTTTTCAGGGACTCTAAGGCCCTGTTTACACTTATCTAGATATTTTTATCAACAGATATTTTTTATCTGTTTGGGCAAATGGATATTTTTTAAAACTGCCTCTAAAGTGGAGATTATTCATTATTCTCTGTATTTCTCGATTCTACTGGATATGTGTAAATGCAATTAAAAAAAATAAATGGATAAAAAAATATCAGTTCATAAAAATATCTACATACATGTAAACAGGGCCTAAAATTGTTGCAGCGTGAGTTACTTAACATAGGCCTCAAAAACTCAGTACGACATATTCTTTATTCAAACTGAACCATATTTACAGTCAATAGAGATCTGACAACAACATTACAGTGTTAAATCAAAGCACGTCTTTAAATGATTATTTACAAAAAACAGAGTATGTGTTTAGGGGAAAACAAACTGAACGACTGCCAGTTATACAGAGCTGCTTCTGTTGCCGGGAGAGTTGCATGTAAGTGGAAGAAGCTTTGGAAAAACCTTCCATGCTATGTCCTCATATGCCACTAGAACCTGTGAGAGCAGAAAAACAGGTGTGCTGAACGGCGAAACATAAATACATAACATAACGGCAAAACATAAACATAAATCACCCTTTGACAAACCACTTGCATTTCATTTCAATGAAGAGGTGCTCACGTATGCAAATGCCAACAACCAATTTTAAGAAAAGATGAGAAAAATAATGATACAATCTTTTGTTCCTGTTACAGAAGCCATTACAATTTAACTCTCATTAAACTCACTAGACTGATGCAGTCTGTAAGGACAACTAAGTCATGATTCCTCTTTAAATGACTGGTGTGTAATGTTGTTTGAATAAGCAAGTCATTTCTTTATGGTTAAACAGGTAACAGCTGATACTGAACTAGCTCACATAAATATCTATGAGCTGAATGAATTAAACTTTAAGATAATAGTTAATAAGTGCAGAGATTAGCACATCTGCTACAAAAATGCATTGCCTGAAGGTTGCAAGGAGATGCACTTGAAGAGCTGGACAGCATAAACAAAAGAGTCTATGCATCCCCATGAACTGAACTTTTTTCCCACAACACATGTTTTTCAATGCATCAAATACAACAGTGCAACAGTCTACAGTGGGTATAGTCTTTAGCCACAACGTCCTTCTCCCCAACACACCCACCCCCGATGACAGATCCATACAACCTGAGTGTTCAGAATAAATAAAGAAACCATACTTCGCTACTTGCTGTTGTTTCTTCACCAAGAAAGGAGTCTTGTCCTTTTCGGTGGCACTCTCACGTTCCTGGGCAGAGGAAGGGACAAGGGGCACCAGGTCTTCCAGCGTCTCCTGGGCTGTCTGCCTGAGGCCTTGGTGGCGGCTGGAGGCCAGCTGGCGGATGCGGCCCAGGGGAAGCGAGGGTAGCAGGTCGGCAGCCAGGTGGGCCAGCACCTCCTCCTCCAGGAGCAGGGACTGGAGAAGCCGCAGGGTGTGGTGGCACACGTCCAAGTCACTCTCTGGAGGATGCAAGTGTGTGTTTGTGTATGTGTATGTGTATGTGTATGTGTATGTGTATGTGTATGTGTATGTGTAAGTGTGAGTGAGTGTGTGTGTGTGTGTGTGTGTGAGAGATATATAGAGGTATGCATGCGTGCCATGTGCATGTTTGGTATAGGTATGGGCATATGGGATTTTGTGGTGAGGGGGTGTTTGGATGTTGTTGAAAGTATTTTTTATTTGTGTGCAACAGTGTGTGTAGCAATGGAGGTGAATGTTTACAGAGACAAAGAATAAAATACAGAGAGTGATATTAGTTGACTTTTTTGACTGTAATAACATTAAAAAGCATAATCCGGGGGGGTGGGAGGGTGGCAGACCAGGTGCGGATCTAAGGATGGGCCTAGATGGGTACAGGCCCACCCAGATTGACAGCTGGCCAATCCAATCAGATTAGTCTTGACCGATGTTACGTTTTTTTTTTCCATAAACTAATTACAATTTCTAAAGATTATGAAGCACAGCCCATAACCGCATTACCATAACCGCAATTGAAAGGTACTGCAAATGAAAATGCTAAAACATCATTATAGGCTAATTTTAACCTTCCAAAGTTTCCTCCTCAATGACACTCTGTTGTCAGAGAAGGAGGCTCAGAACTGAAAGGTCAAAAGAAAA
The DNA here is from genome assembly GCA_027481765.1 of Tenualosa thibaudeaui. Lineage (NCBI taxonomy): Eukaryota > Metazoa > Chordata > Actinopteri > Clupeiformes > Clupeidae > Tenualosa > Tenualosa thibaudeaui. The sequence goes on along the minus strand of JAIFZK010000021.1, from coordinate 10,672,602 downwards.
ACAAACCCTGTCAAAAACATAATCTCCATGGCGGAGGTAATAAAGATGCTCGCGGTTAGACCTTGATGCTTGAAAAAACAAATTTCATAATTGCTAGAGTAGTTGCAAGGCTACAATTATGATATTGCTCAACATCTTGTAAGGTAGGTCCGTTTGTGCAAGGAGTTCTGAAGTAGCTGAATTTGTTTTACACAGCCTACATGAACAAATGCAAATTTAATGTTTTTACGTTTTCACAATTTTACATTGGGTGGCTTCTTGGCCCAGCTTGATTCAACTTTGGCCCCACCTATTAGCCACGTTCTAGATCCGACACTGGACTAGACAACAAATTGGGACAATGACAAAGCAAGTCAAAGAGAGACAGAGGAAAAAATGAGAGAGAAAAAGAGGACAGGAGAAAAAGAGTGGATGCAATGGAGGGATACACAGTGAAGGTGAGAAGGTGAAGAAAGGAGGGAGGAGGACAGAAAGAGACAGAAACAGACAGAGACGTGGCCTTAATCCCTCTCTCCCCATCTCCCTTTACTGCACGTGAATTCTACAGCTTTGACGTCAAGAGCATAGCATGGGGCCATCTCAGACACACAGTCTCTCTCTCACTCTCTCTCACACACACACACACGCACAGTTGCTCTATACACACACTTAACTAAGCAAAATATCTCAACTTTGTATCTGCCTCACAAGGCACAGTTGTCAGCTGATCCTTTTTTAAAACGGCTCTCCATGACCTCCCCCCTATTCTTCCCCTTACCTTCCAGTAGGGTCCAGAGAAGTGGAAGCAGTGCAGGGTTTCCACTGATGTACTTCAAGCCTTTTGTGCTGATGCTCACATTATACAAGGCCATCAGCATCAACCTGGATGGAACAGTAAAACATGCAGGTAGTCAATCAAACAGTAGAATATCCAGGTGTTCCATGGAACAGTAGAACATAAGGCTGTTCCTCAGTGCAGTAAGAAGAGAAGAAGGGTGTTCTGGAAAGTTCTCCAGGTACAAACTGCAAGCAACAGCCCCAGAAAAATAATCTAGATTGCCCTTTGTAATGCCTTCATGACTAAACATGACACAACAGCAAATGCCTCTATGCATGGCATCTGTTTTTCCACAGTCCAGGTCAACATTTAAAGGGATATTAGTAGAGGTTTAAAACGTTGTGGTATATGAACCATGATTGATTTGTATATGGACATGGCCTTTTATGATAAGATAACTAAGTATTAGCCCATTCTTGCAAAGATCGGTGACTTAGGATTTGCGTGTAAGTTGGTAGTTTTGATATTTGGCAGCCTAGGCCATGCCCACAAATCAACTATTAGTGGATTAAGACTGTCAGGGCTAACTAAAGGGAAATCTAAACAACTTGCAAAGTTCTGCTCAGTATCAGTGGTAACAGGCAGTTTTGCTGTGTGGCGTGCAGCGTGATGTTTTTTGTACCCATGAGTGTCAAAGCTGTATCCTTTCTGTAAAAAATATAATTGGTGGGTTCAAATAAAGAACTCAAATGTCATTGTTTTCAGGTAACCTTACACTTTCAGTTTGGGAAACACCCCGGGCTTGATTAGCCCCAGTAGCTCCATCAGAGTATCTAGCAGGACGTGAGCTGAGTTTGACAAGAAGTCTCGCCCACAGGACACTGCTCCCAAGTCTGAGAAGGCAGAGAGATTCCACTCAGCAGGGTTCAACGACCATAAATGGCTGTAAGAGGAGCTTTTGACACCTGTGCTCATGTACTCACTGGTGATGACTCCTGCGAGTGCAAGGACAAACTGGTGCTCATGGGAGTTGAAGTCCTGCTGAGGCAGCTTGGCGTCTTGGTCAAGTGACTTCACAAAGCTCTCCAGAGTTTGACCTGCCACACTCAGAAATGGCGCAAGTTTACCCTATGTTGGAAACACACACACACACACACACAGAGTCTGGACTGTAATGCTATCCTCTTAAACTCACTTATCAGACTAGGAAATCCCTCTTTAGCTGTTTCCTGGCACAATGCCACAAAAATGTACAAATAAAAGAGATTTGGCTTTAAAATCCAGATATAATATTTATGTAGGCTAACAGACTTCAGTAGGTATTTGTGGTCTGGAATTTGAAAAGTAATTTGGAAAGTAATACTTCTATTCCATATGTAGACTGTGAATGTAATGTACGGCCTAAATGTTAGTCCATATGCACTCATATTGCTGAGTGGGGTGTTTGTGTCAGAGTGAGCATATTTTTGTGTGTGTGTATTTGGGGCCATATCCTTAATATGTGACTTGTCAGACTCGGCTGTATATGTACATATATGCATGTACATTTCACAAATAAGCAACTAGAATAAAAAATGTCAATTTTTACCTATGTCTCTGTGTGTTTGCTCTACTTAACCTCCTTAGTATGCCTGACTGAATGTGTAAGACACTATTTACCTACCATGCTTTGTATCCATAACTGTGATTAATTGTGAATATGTGTGTGTGTGTGTGACTAACTCTCAGTATGCGTACATCAGCCAAAATGTCCCTGACAGCCTCCTCCTTGCTAGAGGCGCTCCAAAGCAGGGTGCAGACGGCAGCCCCCAGCCCCGTGCAGAACTCTGCCTGCTGCTGCAGCTGCTCCCGGCACTCCCATAGTTGCTCACGTAGCGCCAACTTCTCCTGCGGAGCCACATAGTCATTCAGAAACAAGCTTGCTCTCTCTCTCTCTCATACACACACACACTCTTTTACAAGCTTAGTCACACACACAAACTAGCCAAACATATGGATATGTGAAAGCATATGTACAACATAGCTTCCTTTCATTTATCCCTGTCATAACCCCTCTTCTCTCACCTCCCTCTCTCTTTGGCACTCACTCTGGGCAACCTCTAGGCGGGAGCGGAGGTGAAGGCAGTCTTGTCTCTGCTGTTCCTGCTCCTGTTCCAGCCGCTCTCTCTCTGCACAGACGAATCATGTCACCGTGTAACTTTTCACATTATTTTATTGTACTATGTTACATACATTATATGTGAGGACTTTATAGTCTTTAACACACCCATTAAGTTGTTAATTGGAACTGGAATAGGAGCAGTAAGCTATGTCAGTGTACATCTCACGTGTTTCTATTTGTCGTGCTTTGTGCAGTGTGTCCAGCAGGTCTCCATTGATTACTCTGGGTAGAAACTCTTGTAGCTGCATGACCTCTGTAGTAAGTTTTTCCATGTCCCTTTTTCGGATGGACACATATCCATCTCTCCCAAAGTCCTGCGTGAACATAATGTAACAATGACAAGCGCCCCATCTAGTGAGCAGAACCTGAAACTACGTGCTGTATCAAAACAAGAACTTTCCACGAGCAGTGGGAAGGACCTTGGTGAAAATTGATTGTAAATCCTCTCCATTTATTTATCCTCTCCATCATACAATCATCCAATTTATTAACACAAATCATTTTATTTGTCTTTCCTCCAAAGAAAAAAGGGGTTAATTACTGTAGATGTTTCCCACAGACAGTTGCTTAAGGCCTTGACTGACTTAGTTTATAATTATTTTAGGGAATTGAGACTGCATGGATAGCTAGCTGACTGATACACACCTCTGCTGCTAATAGCAAACTGACATGACTAATTTGATCCAGCCAACACACAACTTGTAAATGTCATAGGAACTTACTCCTCACAAACACTTCAAATTTGTCAAAGCAGACCTGTCAATTCCAAGATAAAAAAAAACATTACAATTTTGTTGCATGCTGAGCTAGCATTAATGTGTTTCTGTGTTAGCTTACCAGCTAACTGAATTTACCTGGCATTAACATCATGTTAACAGGTTAAATGAGATAGGTTGGTCATGACATATCACCGATGCAACTATATTACCTCTGTCTTCGAAAAAACCTTTGACATTTTTGTTTCAGATGCTTTCATTTTCATGTATCTTTTGAATTAATCTTTCTGGATTTCGTCTTTGCAGAGAATTTCTAACTGGACTGGTGTCAGTATCCTAAAAGACTAAGTAAGGAACTGTTTGAAGACCGCGCGGCTTACGCCCCCTGGTGGACTAACTGTCTGTAACAGTGGAATTACAGAGAGTTTCAGCAGAACAACCTTGATCCGTTTCTATCACCACACCATCCAAGCCCAGACAACTGCTGGGATCAGTGTTGTGCAGAAAATGTAGTTAACTAAGCTATCAGATGAAGTTTCACTACACTAAAGCTACCTGACGACAAAGGTTGCAAGCTAATTCGCAAAACATGACAGAAGTAGTTTACTACACTGAAGCTACTTTATAATTTACAAAAAAGACTGAATAAATTAAATGGTCCTACCTTCCGCGAAGATTCTATCAGTGCCCAAACTAACAGGTCACTCCAATAGACATACAATAGTAACTAACTAATAGTAAGTAGGAATAATTTTATATAGGTGAAACATTTTTAAAACAATAATCTTTGGGTGTTATTTTCACATATTGTGCCCAGGATAGACTATATGGGAGAATAGTATGAGCATGTGTGTACAAGACTTCCTTATGGTTATACAGTATTTCTAGTACATAATACATTCTATGATTTAACGTTTTTTTTTTAGTATAACACACGTTAGTTATAGAAGACACAAAAGTTGATATTTGTATAGACTGGATTTTTAAAAATAATGCCACCGCTCAACAATGCATCACATTATTGCAAAGAGCTGATCTTCCATGTATATAGCTAATGGGAAAGCCACCACACTACAAAAAGAAATAAGGAAAAAAACGCTAAACAAATGAAAAGTTATCAGATTCAGATTCAGTTTCGCTTCTGCCACGCTACTCATAAACGTAGTTAAACTAGTGGCTTTGCTACTTGTGAAGCTACTGCCCAACACTGGCTAGGACAGATTTGTTACGAAATTTGTCTTTTACATAGGTTTCAGACATGGGCGGCGAAAACAGGTTATCCAGCAGTTGAGAAAAGACAGGTGTGCACTTGTGAATGAGAAGTGTGGCTCTATGTACAATTATATAAGCCTATATTATAGTTCACAACAATCTGACTAACAGCACACCATCGTTGATTTAATGCTTCAATTTAACCATCGATTACGGTAGAGTATTCAAAATTGACTCAAAAACTCCATGACGGATTTTTCATGCTCCTCAGCCGCAGCCAAGTCCATGTTTCTAGATACTCCTGTTCGGGATTTTTGTGTTGCCACTGAAGTTACACTTTGAGGGTGTGCACCCGGTGTGTCTTTGTATGTGCCCATTCTCGTCAAACGGCGCTCGCATTTGGAAACCATTCGAAACAGCTTCGCGGGCTGTGCTGCCTACAATTTAGGCACTCTTTTATATTTTTAGGCAATTTCAGGCAGTACAATGATGTCGGTGGGCATCGAGTCTGGATTTTCAAACGACGAGGTTCTCAACAATCGTTTCCCTCTCCACCGAGCCTGCAGGGATGGGGACGTTGGTGCCTTGTGTTCGCTGCTACAGTGCGCCACAAACCAGGCGGACTTGGTGGCAGAAGACTCTTTCTACGGTTGGACACCCATACATTGGGCAGCACATTTCGGGAAGGTATGTGTTCTTTCTCAGTCAGAAATGACCCTGTTTTACTGCGGACTGATGAATCACTGCATGAGCAAACTAGGTTGGCCAAGTTTCATAACGTTATATTTACTGACATGCTAACTTGGCTAACGTTTGTTAGCGAAGGTATCGGGCTCGCGCCAAACAACAAAAGAAACAATGTGACAGCGTAGATACTGCACACTGGAGATGTTTCTTCCTGGATAAAATATAGGGTAAGGTGAAGGTAACGTTAACGCAAGCATTCCCTGCGCCAGAGGTCTTCAAGTATGTCTTTGTGTGCGGTGTACTGCACATCAATAGAAAGTAGGGAAAACCTGGCAAATGACGACTTGATGCTCAAAATCAGGGGGATTTCTTTTTTTCATGCAACATAGGTTATTATGAGTTATGATTAGGGGATCCTGTGAATTCATAACTCCATTGAATAAAGATTTGTCGAAGTCCGTCAAAAAAATAAAACCACTTGTATTGTGGCTGTGGAAAGTGCCGGTACGTATTATTAAAGTGTTAATATTATGTTATATAAATGGGAGGGTTTTTGCTTCATTAATAATTTTGGAAAGTACCCGTCTGACTCCACCATATGCAGTGCGCAGGCGGCTCCGCTGGCTCCACGTTGAGCGCTCATCACCGCGTTCCTGGTGCTCAATTATTTATTGGCCAAAGGAGAGCCAATGGCATAAAACGCGCCAAAACCATATTTTAAAACAGGCAAATATGAGGAAATGTACTTTAACCTTAACCGTGTTTCACAACGTCATCCCTTTCACGCGCGTGGTGAATTCCTAACGCATACTGGTTGGTTAATTCTGTGGTTAAACCATTTTCAACCATTTGAAAATATTGCATAGTAATTTGAGGGTATACTTAATAACTCCAGGTGTTAAATTCTATATTTAAAGCATTTTATTTGGTATATGTCAACCTAAAATGTCGCCTGCGTGTAGTTTGCTGAGGACAAACTACACCCCCCCCCCCCTATAAATCTGTTTTGATCAACCTGCTCATTCCTCACCCAGTACGGGGAATAAAACAAATGTCTGGCCCTCCTCTGTGACCAACTAGCTCGTTAGGTCACAACAGTGGTGGTTTAGAGAGTAGGAGGGAGCTGGCAGAAGCTCCTGTCTCTGCGGTTTATGTCAGAGGAAAGTGTGAGCAGAGAAGCCAGTTGGGCAAGCTAAGGGAGTTGGGCGGGTATAATTTCGCTGTGCCTATTTATACAACAGTAGCAGTTGGTGAAAGTTATAGGCCTACTGAATGTTTTTTCATACCATCACATGGTATGAAGTAGTAAATGAGCAGTACATGTACAAATAATTTCAGTAATCAATTATTTTCATAATTTCAATTAGCCAGAAATAGATTTTATGAATTATTGGTTTCAATGAATGCAATAAACATGAAACTACAGCTATTTTAAATGTAGGCCTAGATGCAAACAGTAATTGTACTCATGTTGTCTAACACATTACTAACTGAAGTTTTTCCTGCCGTTTCATTTGCTGCCTCATTTTCCCTCTGTCCCTGTCCCCTACACAGCTGGAGTGTGTGTTGCGCCTTGTGCAGGTTGGGTGTGAGGTGAACGCCGTGACGACACGCTTTGCACAGACACCTGCACATATAGCTGCTTTTGGAGGCCACCCTGAGTGTCTGCTGTGGCTTCTTCAGACCGGAGCTGACATCAACAGACAGGTGACCTGGCTCTTATGTTTCAAAATGTGTTTAGATCAACAATGTTTATACATGTGTCCAAGCTACTATGTGTAGTTCTCATGGATTACTTTCAGCTTAAGCTTTGCTTATATTCAGATTTGTATTTAATACAGTTGCCACACATGCTAGAGCATATTAGGCTATAGGAAAGACGGGCTAAAACTAGTTGATTTTGCATTTTAACTTCAGAGGACATCTGAATAACATGGTAGCATTTTTGACATTTTGACTTTAATAGTAAACATGTATGATGTTTTGTTTAGTGTTTTTTAATGTCAGTAGTGTCATGATAATTTCATGTGCCAGTGGATTCAAAGGGGCTGATGATATTGTCACTGATGCATGTCGCAGTGTCTGTGACGCTGGATATTGTTGTGACGCGTGTCACGTTTTATCTGCTTCCTATGTGTCGTGCTATGAATTAGTGGCAGGCAGATGGATCTGAGCATTGCGACCCTGGCGACCCCCCCCACTCTTAGAATGAGGTCAGTGGGGTAAGAGGACTAGAGCCGCTGCCTGTGACCAGTAGATGTGCATTTACAACTTGGTCTCCTCACTGGCCCTCTATCTGCCTGGCTACCATGCTGCAAGGCCAATATCATTCAGTTGTTTACAGAGGGTGGTGGCATGTTCTTGATTAAACCATTGTAGAAGTATTCAAAGCTTCTAGAAAATGCTTGAAGCACTCCAAGTAAAGCCAGATTCATTTGTAGCGGTCTTATTTAACATAGTGTTGGAAGCAGTATGTTGGAAGCACTGGAAATCAGATTATGTTGAGTGACTTTAATCTTGGGTTGCGGAATACCAGCACCACAGTGTTTTGGACATGCTCAATACCCTGCACACATTTGCTTACATGTCTTGTAATTAGTATTAATAGATCTTAAGAGACTTATGTATTAGCTAATCAACATGCCGTCCATAGCTGTTCATTTGTGTGTGTGGATTCTGGAAAGATGCAGATGGATTACTGAAAAGCATTTGCAGTTGGAGGACGAGAGACAGGGAGAGGGGAGACTGTGTCAGTCAGTTGGCGAGTCAGTATAGGTCAGGGCTTGCTCTACTAAACTGTGACTCTAGGGCAAATTAAGCTTTGTGACGCAACTGTGTGACTGAGAGCATGGCTGTTGTCTACACACACACACACACACACACACACATATGTACACACACCACACGTCACATCGTGTCTGCTGCACCACTGATTATGCCTGGACTGTTTTCTTTGACCTACATTTCTGCAGATTGTGCTAAATCTAAGCACAGAGAAAGATTTCCTCATGAATGCTCCATATGAAAATGTTCTCCAGACCTCTAGATAGAACTATCAGGCTCAGGTGCACAACAACACAACAAAAAAGCAAGACCCAAAAGCTTCAAAACAATTGTTTTCTTGCCTTAATTGCCTAAAGTCGTTGACTATATTTACGGTTCAGTGAAACAGCAAGCCCTCAATCATGAAATAAGTAGCCTGAAATGGCAAATAAATAAGAGGTTAGCATCCAAAATATGCAAAGCATCAGCTTATATTAACTTTCTCTTACATAGTGGGTGGTGTGGTGTGCAAAAAAGGTATCTTTTTTCCCCCTTCAACATTAATCACACTAAGTGTCTGTCTGCAGGATTACGTGGGGGAGACTCCAGTTCACAAAGCAGCTCGGGCAGGTAGTATGGAGTGCATTACTGCCCTGCTGCTCCATGGGGCCAAGCCAGAGTAAGTATCAGCACGAGGGCATGCTCTCTTAAAAACAACAACTTTGAGTCAGTCAGTTTTTCAGAGTATGAAGGAACCCCATTAATCAATGACCCTGCGTGAAATAACCAAGTCTTCCCCTCATTCTATGACAATTTTAGTTTTAAAATAAGTTAACTCGGGGTTAAAAATGAACTTTTTAAAATATGAATATCTACCAGCCACTGATAGGCTTTTGGGTAATTTCACTAGCTTGACAAAAGTAAAGCAGTTGGTCTCTTAAACCTACTAGCTACTCATCTGGCAGCATTTGGCTGGTGATAAGTTAACTCGTGAAATGACATTTGGGGAGTCTTTCAAACTACTAATCGCATGCATTTCAACTCTGTCATTTCCACTGGTTTGATAACTAGAGACTCCCTAAGATAGTTTAAGTGTTGTGTGGAACTGCTTGTGGTACTACTTAGTTTTATGTAGGGTTTATGTACCAGGCGTCTGTAATTACTGCGCCTGAAGTCATAGGATAACTGATAGGAGTTGAAGGTCTCCAAACACTTATTTAATGTTTCGATTTTTATTCTAGAAATATTGTTGAACCCTTCCTGATGCCCCCTCAATTTAATGATTGTATTTAAGGGGTTCCTTCCTCTTGGATCTTTATTATGCTTTATTTTGTAAACCGTTCTTATTTATATATTTTATTGAGCTTCCTGTTGTTCCTCTTCATTGTTGATGGCCTGTGTTGAGATTAACCTTTTGTAAGAGTCCCAAACTCCCAAATGTGACGGACACATGCACATATTCGTCATTGTTTGCTTATGGCAGGCATTCAGAGTGCTTAAATTGTATCTTCTTATTGTTAGCAATTTGAGTGGGTGTTATGTTTAATTGTAGTTCGCAGTTCTGCAGTTTTACTGGGCAGACAGGTTTAACAAACCTGTCTAGATGAAGCCCTTGATTGACAAATACTGTGTTGAATCCATCAAATGTAGCTATGAAAGTCTCTTAGAGGAGACACTTAGCTAATTGGAAGAGTAGAGCTCAAAAGGGCTCAAATTTATGGATTCATTGCCACAGTAGTTCCAGCAAACCCTAGGAAAGGTTTAAAAGGTCTGTGGTCAAAAATACTCCTGTCTCTCATATAGTTCTGTCATTTGACTGGGATAGACGCACAGTAGAGTTGACTCAGCAGCAGATTTAATTGTTTAGATACAAAAGCTTTGGTTGTATTAGCCTAAATATTTACTCACAATTGTAACAGTATATTTTAAGGATGGCTTTTCTTTGGACATGGAGACTATTGGATAATTGGCAATGTAGTGCTGTCTTGGGCACTGTATACTCAGCCCAATAAGTCTAGACCTTGGCGTAAGATGGCCTCATATGTTGTATATCTCCTCTGTGGTCACCCTGTCATGGTAACAATATATTTCATTTACTGTTGGAAATGTAGCCCGCCTCTTTGGAGCAGCCTTTGCTTTTCCTTTTGAGTTCTCTAACGGCTGAGTCACAACAGCTGTCAAGAGATGCCAGTTGTGTGTTTGTCAGATTGGTGCAGGCTATTAAACCCTGGCTAACTGTACATGAGCATGTTACATTGGACATTGTTCCTGCTAAATTGTCCCCTGAAAGACCACTTGGCCTATATGTGCTGACACTGGAAAGGTGTCATGATGACATTGACTATTTGTTGTTGGGAAGTGCCAGTTTACATGTCTAGGCAAATATGATGAAATGTGCATCTGTCAAAGCATCTTTAATGTGGAAGTTTTTGATTTAAACAAATAAGTATATTATCCATCAATCAAATCATGCAAATATCCTTTAAAAAAATTGACTTACCCAGATCTTCCTAAAAATGCATGCCATGTTATGGTCAAAGATTCTAAATTCTATAGGCTATAAGTGTTGATTAATGACTTTATATGACTACCTCTAGATATTTGGTATTTTTCTTGATGGAGACACATTGGTTATAAATCTTGTTGCATTGCAATGAGTTTGGTTATAAATCTTGTAGCATTACAATGAATCCCAATTTCAACTTTGATATTAATGGAGTGGATTGGCAAAAAAAATCCTAATATTTTACCTCTTTGAATTTTTTTGCAAATCATTTTCCACTATTAAATAACCAAAATGTCTCAGTATGATTTTTTTGATCTAACTAATTAAGTGGTCTGTGCTGGAGTTTATGTGATTGAAAAAAATGCCTGTGTAGACTAAAGTTCAGTCATTATAATCTGTTGGTTGTGTCTCTTCATTTTCTACTTCACTAAGCAATTGCAGGTGTAGGAAATGCTGTAGCATACTAGTCGTATTCCCAATGCAGGGCTCCAGGGTGCAAACAATTTGGATTCACATCCAACAATAAATCCCGCTTAGTGCAATTAAAATTTTTCCCTTGGTCACACTGGTGCACCTAAAATTTTGACCATGGCTTAGCCTACCTTGCAAAATGCACTTACTTGTAGTAAAATATCTGCTAGTTCTTTCACTTTCCACTTGCTCAGCTTATCGTCTAATACTACAGCTAATACACCAAGGATGCCAAAGCTCAGATACCTGCAAACCCATACTCTACCATGCTTTTCTCTTAGTCAGTTCAGATCCTGACCTCAGGCCACCGTTATTGCATTGCTGTGAGACATGTTTGGGTTCATGTAAATTACGTGCTGGTGCACCTCCCAGTATTTTCCCAAATACAATCTGCACCGTATATGAGCCTCAGGTCAGTGCTGCATATGCAATCTAAAATGACAAAATAGTGTACTGTTCACAATCATGTTTTAACCTTACCTATGTATTAACAGCAGTTTACTAAACATTTCTTATTGCATCCGAATCAGACCATGATTTCAAGATAAAATGGAATGAAGAAAACGAAATGCTTTCCCATGTATAGCCGACCCCTATGTATTAACCCTCACAAATGACATTTTGCAAAACCACTGTGTTAACTTTATTAATCAGGAAATTAAGGTAATTAAAGAGTTGTGTGCACCAGTGCAACCAATGTTTTTAAAAAAGTTGGTCTGGAGCCCTGTAACACATTGTTTAAATACAAAGATGAAATAGCCTCCAACTCTTGCTGAGAAGATTTGTCTTGGCATTTGCGGGGGGTTTTCCTTTTGATTTAAAACACAAATACACCATAATATTTATTATTGAATTTATTAGACATTTTGTTTCACAAACAACTTCAAGAATGAAAAGTATACCATAATATATCAGTACAGATCACTGCTTAAAATGACAAGCATCAGTGTAGAGAATCTGCACATTCATCTGCACTGAATTATAGACAAGTGTGAAGTTGGCAGCCCATGTGATGAAAATATGTATATGATCATTTGTGTTCATTTGTGCATTGTGTTGTGAAAGTTTGTGCAGGCAAAATTAACATTTGTGCTCAAACTGTTTAGAGATATAGGTTCCATAGGGAATCTATGGTGCATCTACTGTATATCTGGGTTATTTATAATGTCAAATAAATCATTTTGGTGCTAATGGGGTGCTAAGTGACCTTGGGTTACCAACTATGTTAAATGTTTGATATCTCTAAAACGGTTTGGGCACAAACTTTTTATTTTGTCTGCACCAATAATGCATAAACTAACACGCTACATGATCTACATGTTTTGTATATAGGGGTTGCCAGCTTTACACATTTGAGTTATAGCCTTGTCATCTTTGTTTTTTTGACCCTCCATATCCAGATCACAGTGAAAACAAGAGTTGGGGGTGTTTTTTGAGATTTTTCTTTTTGCCAATGGGGATTTTGGAAATTAGAAGAACAAACAAACAAAAATACAACTTATTTCATGTAATTGATTCCAACAACAATATTGATCATATTTTTACGTTCTCAATAACAGTGCAGATGTTAAACTTTTTAAACGTTTGTGTGTGTGTCCATTCTGTGACCTGTCACAGTATTGTGTGAAGGAAGGGAAAGATAGAAGTTAGGCCCATTGTCTGTGTAGTTATTTTGCCACATGATTAGTAATGATGGCAAATGAATACTCTAATGTCTGTGTAATGTGGAAAGTAATAGGACTTCTTGAAGGAGATTATCTTATAATAGTATTGTGTGGGACAATACTTAGGCCTGTGGTCAGTTCAGCTTAGAAAGAGGAACTAAAGAGTAAAGTTATAGGCCAGTTATTTGTCTGGTAATCAGTAATGAACAACGGTACTGAAAAAAAATATAGCATGTGTCAGTTTAATACTGCGAAAAAACTGAGGATAAGGAATTGGATTGGGCTTCTTAGAGGGGCTTTATATTATGTAAGCCTAACTGTTGGCTAGTGAACTAAATACTTTCAGCCTGTCTGGGCCAAGCAGCTTGGGCCAGGTTATTACTATTTTTGTCTGACCCTCCCTCAACCCCATCATGAAGTTAACAGAAACTGGTGAACTTGGCAGGGCCTTAGCCTTTATATATTGCAAGAAAACATTTGCATAATTCAAAGATATCAAGACTACCATTCGTGTCTCCATCAACATTGGTTGATATTTTTTTTTATTGACTATTTATTACATTGATAGAGGCTTGCGACTTGTGTAGGTCTTTGTTTTAAGCTGATAAGATAACCATTGATGTTCAGCAAAAATGCTTGTTACAGAGCTTTTTGTTGATAACCTGCTGGTGACTAGTTACAACTGCTATGCTTAATTGGGTCCATTCTTAAATTCAGCCCTATAGTGGATTCAGGGTCTTTACTTAAAAAAAAGAACATTCACCTGGACCATAGATTACTTTAAATATTATTTTATTTTATTTATCATTATTTTAGCTTCTCAAATTATATCTTAGCCATTGCTGATTGCATGGGTTTATGCCTGTGATGGCACCCTTGCATTGCCTTGCTGGTTGTGCTACACTGACTCAATAGCGCCTCAAGCACAAGGCACTTAGTGGCATCATGAAAGTGGATAGACTGAGACCTGCTGGTTAGTGTGTTGACAATAGTGGATATCTGGGCAGTACAGTGCATAGGCAACATTGACCTTTCATTAAAACCTTTATAATGATTCACACTCTGTTATTTCTAGATTTGTTTGTATATTATAGGACTAATAATTCCTGCTTATTAGACAAGGTTACCTGGAAGTCTACTCAATCATACTTACAAATCAGTCATGCAACTGTCTAATGTCTGTAGGATCTTTTGCAACATTACTGCCCTAATTGTTTGGAAATGTCTCTTATTGTACCTGAATGTCCATATATATATATATATATATATACATTTTAATTTTTATCAACTGATTTTGAAGTGACCTTTTTTCATGGAAAGCAGCACATGAAAAGGTCTCTCTGAAGATGACCTTTGAGTATTTCTTGATAAGCATTAACTGCCATGAACCACAAATGCCCCTACACATCTTAATGTTTTGCAGCTATTGAATTTGAACATGGCTTGATTTTTCTCAAGTAGTCCCAGAAAGGGTGGAGCAATCCAAAAACAACTGAACAATCTGCAGCAAGTGCTTCAGCCAGTGCTACTGTTCTGGCTATAGGAGAGTTGTCACTATCGCTTCCTACCCTATCTACACACGGGCAAACAGTCGAGGTATTTTCTTGCGGTGATTGGTTTTAAATTTTAGGAGCTCAGTCATTCATTATATATTTATTTTTAGTTGTTTTTAGACCTGCATGCTTTGCTTAAAGCACTTTTTAATTGTTTTGAGATTTTACTGTAGCTTAATGTGTTATGTAGGGGATTTGTTTTGTCAACTAACCACTGGATAAACTGGTAGGCCCAGCACTAATCTTTTTTAGGTTGACAGGGTAGAGTTAGCAGTTTGGGAATGATTAGACAGGGTTCTAAAGAGAAAGAATACTTAAAATTGCAAAGCAAAGCATTCCAGGATTTGGGTTGAAAGAAAAAAAATTAAATGCTTCCTCACAGACCACAATAGTGGATCTAGTTAATATGATCACATAATTAAATGGAATGGAAGAACCTCCTGTGCTTTCCTTTCTGTGCCAGATAATTATTTATTATTTACTGGTTTTGGCTGTTTTTGCTTTGAAGCATAACATTTACAATTTAAAATGCACTACTCTTTCCTGTTGTAATATTGAGTAAGACAGACATAGACCTAATGCTCTATAGTTAATGTAGTATATAGTACCACTGTTGTAATGAGTTTTGGCTATCTTTAATGTATATTTTCTGCTTTAGTTGATGGAACTAAAAAACTCCATACAACAAGTTTTTCTTGTCAGCTGTTGTATCAACCTTGTATGATTTGAATTAATGGCTTTAATAATAGCTGTAAAGAATGAAGCCTGGTAATGATGGCTGTTCAGAGTTGTTTATGCATTTCTTCTCTTGGTTATTTTTATATTTTTTATAGAGCTAAGTATGTTGATAAACAGTGCTGTAGTTTAAATTGTGATCATTGTGACATCTTCCATGTCATTTGAACACTCACAGCCATTTCCCACAACTCTGATGTAAAAGGAGCTCCACAGATTGTCTCAGAAAACAGGCAGCATTATCCAGATGTGTTAGCACAGGAAGTCTTTTCAGTCATATCTGAATGCATAAGATCCTTTTGTAATTAATCTGGAAGCATTTAATTTTTGAAAAGAAATATAATGGGTATGCAAGCCTGTTATGTAATGTCCTTTGTATCTGTCTAAAGGGTGCACTCTGTTCGCCTGCTTAGCAATGGTATCCATGTTGTCACTTTGTCCTGTGTAGAATGATTCATTCAGTGTTTTAATGAATTCAACAGGAAAGGGAAGGTGTTACATCTGGTAGGAAGGAAATTGAATTCATGAGTGATCAAAATCCACCATTGTGTTCAGCAAGCCATCTCCAAAACCAAATTCTGTCCTTTTTTTCCAAGCTTGGATTAGTAAGCGAGAACACACAGCAACTCAGACTAACAGAAGCCTAAGCCTTAAATGGTTCTAGAATTTCCACTGATGTTTTCTGTGGAAGGATATTTCTCTCCACGAGTGGAAAAACATTAAGTGTCAGTGCTTCATTTGAAATATAATCTGGCATGAATGTGCCAGCCATCTTCCTGGTAAAGTTTGGCATTTGGCACACTGAGAAGGGAAATCTTTGCTATGGACTTTCCTGCAGAACATGTGTAATGTCTGTTGCCACGGAAGGAATTCTAAAGTGAAACGTTCTAAAGTGAAAAGTAAATTATCATGCCTGCAAAAAAGTCAAAGTAGTCACTGCACACTGTAATACTGTTTTATCTTGTTGAGGAAAAAAACTGTGTTGCTTCTTCAGGTCTATTCTCCATCTGCCTTGGGAGCTGAATTGAAGAAGCAAATGAGCAAAACACATTTGGTCTTACTTATTAGTATTCCAGTGTGTGGTGATTGATTTTTACTTTTAGATCATCGTGTTCCTGCAACCAACACCTGGTAAACTGAGGTGCCAGTGCACAGGGATTTTTTTTTTGTTTATTTTTTTTGGTCTGAAATTCATAATGCAATATAGCGCTCTGATCTGTCATAGTAAATAAATTTTAAAGAGAGAGAGAGAAGGGCCTTAAGTTTAGATGAGATGTTGCTGAATCCTGTGTGTGGTTTGTCATTCATGAATTCCAATCAGACTAGATTTTGCTGTGGGAGGTGATGACATTTGGGGATGTTATGTCCCTGTGAGCTATTTCAATACCACATTATTTTTTAAGAGCAAATGAAGGCACAAAATTAACCTGAAGACGAGCCGACATGAGACCACATTTTAAGAAGTCAGTTTTTTTTCTGACTTGAGCAAAGAGACATCCATTGTAGTCCATACCTGAATTGTTAAAACAGTTCTTGTTCAATTCTTTAATTCTTGCTCATATCAAAGATGAGCACTTATTTATGCAGTGACTTCACATCCATATGAATTTTAAGATTGAGTTAAGATTTTAACCTTTATCTTGAGAATTTAAAACCTAACTTTCAAAACTCATTGTTATCAAACAAGTTTGCCCTTAACTCACTGAGTTACCTTTTTAAAATTATATTATATTATAATACATATTATGACCTGTTACTTCACCATGATGTATAACAATTTTGCAGCATCTAATGTAAATGTAATTTAAAGAGCTTAGGTGCTCTCTAGTGGTGGAAGCTGTAACAGTTTGAAGAGCATAGCTATACTAAATGTCTTTGTAGTCTCAACAGTCTGCTCCTTAAAGAAGATTAGCTTAAAAATAAGCTTTTATTTTATGGTTAAGTGTAAGTAAGAAGGCAATGTACCTCATGTCAGTTGGACTTCAAAAATGTAATTGGATCTATTTTAAATTAGCCATTTCACTTTTGACATCAGACAACTGCAGTTGGATGTTCATCTCCTCCTAAAGCAATGTAGTCTGAACTCATGGGAGATCTTTGGCTCTTCAGAAAGAGCTGTGTTCCAGTGTCAGATCTGAGAACAAGCGTACCAGTGAACTTGACAGCTTGTCAGTCACAGTTGATTGATTTTTGTCTTTTTTTTTTTTTTTTTTGGGTTGATTTTGTCTTTTTTTTTTCCTTTCTGTGTTTGTGCACAAGCAACATTTCTTGTGACGCTAACTGGCTGCTCTCTCCATTTGCCAGTTTGAGGAATGCCAACGGTCAGACGGCAGCTGATCTGGCCCACACACAGGGCTTCCAGGAATGCGCCCATCTCCTCTCCAATGCCCAAAACCAGCTTAATCAGCTCAACGGTCTCCGCACCAACGGCACCAATGGCTTCCTGAATGGAGGCCATAACCACCAGGCTTTGGGTGGCATTGCCAATAGAAAGAGGTTGCTTGACTCCTCTGAGAATAATCACTTCAAGAGGGCAAGGACTGGAGGTGAGCTTCATTTGGAATTCAGAGGTCAATGAATGTTTAATTTGCCATTTCCAATTTTAATTAAAGGACAAGTTCACTTTTTTACACATAAAGCCCTGTTTTATGAACATTTATGATGAATTTATGAGCACGTAGTCTAAAAAGATTGATAGTACTTTTGATCAGTTGGCATTATTATCTTTGGCTAGTGCTTATTCCTGAACTTTTGCATCTGATTACCTCTCTTGTCCCACAGATATGGACTTTCCCCTGAAGTTATCCAACGGTGCAAGAGAGGAAATGGAGACCATGCACGTGGAGGAACTGGTGCCAGACACTTGTTCAGGTGGGACTGGGCCCGTGGTGGGGACGCTGAGTGCCATTGAGAGCCAGATGGACCAGGTGGCCACAGAGAGCCCCTCTCCTGCTTCCAGAAAGCCAGAGTTCAAAGCTGAGCCAGCTCGCTGGCCATGCACGCTCTCATACGCCTACCTGTAAACAGCCTTTCCCACTCCCAGTCTATTAGGCCCTGGTGACTTTACATATATGTACTGTAGAGGGGGGAAAAGTTCTGTATTTTATATTTAGGCCAGTTGACAGCCTGTGTGGTAGAACCACCATGAACTTTTTGGATTTTTTTCAAAGCTGATTGTTACTAATTGGAGATCAGAGATTGGGTACGCTGAAGATGTAAGGAAATGTACTTATTATTACCATTCAGATGGCCTTTGCTTTCCCTGACTATGATTTGTACATTGTGTTGCACTTTCTTACATTGCACTCGTGCATGACATTCAACTGCATGTATAACAGTGCAGACTTTTTCTGGTTTGTACTTTATACATGGTGTGTCCCTTTGTTTGGTAATGGCATTTGAAGATGTTGTCTCAGGCATTTCTGAGAGGTCAAAGTAGTTGGTGCAAAGAAATGCTCCTGGCCTTCACATAAGCTCTTGAAAACTTGAAATTTTGTTTTGCACAGTCAAGTTTGTCATTCCATTGTCGGTCCTGCTGATGAGCTGTACATTACTCTATAGCTTGTTGGTGGCGACAGGACGTAACAGCATGAAGAGTGCAATTTACAATTTTAAGGTATGGATGAATAGAACTTAAGTGTAGGAAGGTTTAGTAAGCTCAAATACATGCATGGGGCATGCTTGTCTTTTATACCAATTTCGTAATATTTGAAGATGTATTACATTGTCATTTAAGTTCAGTTTCCCCTCTCTTTTGGATCAGTGTATCTTGCATATACACATTTTTTTGTTTTGTTTTTGTAGTTCACACCATGGAAAATTTATGGTGGGTGCATAGTTTGTCTGATACTACAAAAATGTAGATATTCCTTGCAACGATGAATATTATGTAAAATTACTTTGGAGTATGGATGCAGAAAATAGCATTAGTATACTGTATTACTAAAGGGAGTGTTCTGATGGTAGTTGTTTTTATTCATAACTTTGTTAACTTCTTTGAATTTATAATATTGTTATCGGGATGTCCCAGGCCATTGTAATCCTACATATCAGTGAATATCTCTGGTGATGGGTTGTTAAATGCATTATACCTTTGTGTCCAAATTAAATGATCTAACATTTGAAGCAACAATGACTCCCTGTCTTGAGTGTGTGAGCGTAGTGTCTTTTTTGGTCTGTTTGTCAGAGGCTAGTTAGAACTATAGTGTCTTGCTGTTTCTTGTTTTTCTGTACAATTATCAAGCAAATAAGAGAAATCGACACTTGCACGACATGTGAGTACACTTGAATTTTCTTCCCTCCCTAGATGTAGGTCTGTAGTGAAAATGTCTTTGATAGTAAATTTTGACTTGGCTAGGTATGCAGGGTTTTTTTTTTTTTTTTTTTTTTTTTTTAGTTTTGAAAATTAAATTGGAACATTAGTTCCAATTAGCAGAAATTAAGTGGTTTAGGTGAAAAGCTGGCTGAAGTTTGTGTTTTTACAATTGTCTGATATTTTGATCTCACCCCCTTTGACGAGATGGCACTTATAGGTTTATATATATTTTAAGGTGTACATTTTCAATTTGGCTAATGCTGGAATATCTTTTTATCCCCTGAGTTAAATGCTGAGAGTACTGCGCTGTCTGTGACTGTCATGGTGACAAACATGATGTGCAAAACAAAATTCAAAGAGAACAAAGAAAGGGGGCTTCAGCCTTTAAATAACGTTTGTCTTTATTATCTTTACATTTGCAAACGTAGATAAGTCGCGTGTTTAATGTACAGTACGAATTGACTGACTCCAGTTAGTTTTCTATGTTGTCCTTGCCTCAATTCACTGTCTCATTTTGGACAGCAGGTGGCGCCACCATCACGGAATCTTTGACAAATGGTCACACGCCACATGCCATAAACTCCACTTCCAACGGGTTCCCTGACACCAGTCCATCATCTGCCAATGGACACCTAACCTCGTTCAGCAGCAGTGCCACGCCACCCCACCAACCCAACCCTGCAGACATGTGTGGCTCCCTTCACCTGGCTGGCAGCCCCAGCAGCTGCATCAGCCACCGGCCGTCCTGGGGGAGCTTTAGTGGCGCCTTCGCAAATGATTTTGGGGACCACCTGCACTATGGCCATTACCACGGTTTTGGGGACACCGCAGAAGACCTTGAAGATACTAGCAGTCGCTTGGAACACTCCAGCACCATGAAGGTGGAACACAGTTACAACCAGGTGCTCCTGAATTCCATGCAGCTTTATCATGGATCCTAAAGGAGAACAAACAAGAGATGAGACCATTCATGTGCATGTGGTGTGTTGTGAAAGTATGGCTAAATCCCAGTGTCCTCCCCAAACCCTCAAATATTCCACCATCATGACATTAATTAGCTTCATGATTTGCTGATTCATGCCAGTTAAGTCTTTGAGGAGTCAGGATGCAGGGTTAGGGAGGACGATGGAATTTGGATAATGTGTGTTTCATGTCGCAATGGTGGCCATCACCATCTGCCTTAACTGCTTTGAAGAGTTGTTTTCACCATGGCTGGAGTAGGCTTCCTTCCCTACTCCTCCCCCAGATATAATGTAAACTAATAAAAAGGGGCGAGTGGTGCAATTACTTATTATAAAGGGCAAAATTATTTTACTTTATTTTTGTCTGTTTAGAGTAGTAATTTTTCTGTCGTCCTTTTCTTCAAAGTTGTGTTCTGTTAACAGAGTGTAATAGGGATCCCATGTGGTGAAGCATTAATTAGTAGCATGAGGCAATGAGTGATGTCAATGCTTGTTGGAAATTTTGAATGTTTATGAAAAAAAGTTATTTAATTTGATCCATTTTAAACAATATAGTAGTTTTGTGCCTGTTTTTTATGCATTATGGATGTAAACTCCATTTTTGTACTGTAGTGAAATAGATTCAGTTGTCTTGCAGAGGGCTCTTCAATTGTTACTTGCAGAGTGAAATGAACTGTAAAACAGTTTTTGTGTTGTAAGGTTTCTTGTAAAGAAAAAAGCTGCAACATTCCTTTTGTTATAAAACACACTATACTTTGTAATAATGAAAAGTGTCTTTATTCTAAATTTGTTTTATAGTCTGGTAATGGAAACAGATCTTTAAATTCAATTTAGTGCACTTAAGATTAGTGACAAGTGAATGTAAATGCGCGTAAAATATCAAGTAACGTTTAAGGATGTCTAAACCACAAGACTGGAAATACGGGCTATTATAAATTGCCACTAGAGGGAGACATACGCTGTTCATGCTGCGTAGCCTACTGTGACAGCGGTACAGGGAGCAAAATTTAAAGCAACATGCCTGACCAATTTGTGTCTCCGTCCCTGTCCAGGATTATTGACAGAAATTACATTTTCTAACTGATTTGCCCTTAGTTGGACAGAACACACAAACATTGCCATCAGAACAAAACCATTAGATTTCATCAGATGTAGGCTAGGCCACAGGCACGCAGTCTAGCTCGCAGTTTGCACAAGTACATGTGTCGGGCCAGTGCGGGTAGTCGGTTGCAACAGTAGGGCTACCGGGTTTCCCCTCACATTTCGGGGGGAGCAATGGCATGTCGGTAAGGGAAGCGTGTCACACGACGCAGTACGCCAGCATCCGGAGATGCAGTCTACGGTAAGTAGCACGAATCTTCTATCTTTAAGCCTGTAATGATGTTAACTGGCAAATGCCACGCAACAAACATTGAGCCAAGTGGAGGGGTCGACTGTTACCACCGCAGCCATTCGAGTTTCGTTTGCTAACCTAGCCACGGTATTTTGGTCACATTTGTAACAAGAGATGGCTCGTTTAGCAACTGTAGAAAAAGCATCTTGTAACATAATAGCAGAGAAAGCCTTGCGCATGAAGATGGGTTACCAGCACAGCAGCGTTTGGTAAAATCTGTGGCCCGACATTATTTACAACATACTTATGCTGTTGGTTCTGAGTAGGCCCAAATTCGCAGCGGTAAACGGAGATTAATTCAGTTCCGTCTATGGTGAGGATGCAAATAACGGTGTGAGTTAGCATGATTTTGAGACAAAATGTACACGCCCGTCAACAAATACAATGGAGCAGAATGTTAAGCTATTGTTTATTCTTTTGTTTTTGTAGGTGTTTTCATTGAGAAACGGTTCAAAACCTATCCCGTTGCCGGGGGAGTATACTGCACCTGCTTCGTGAAATTTTAAGTGACTTGTCTTCAGTTAGAGACGCAGGGGGAGGGGGACAAGAGAGATGAGGATGAAACGCGGCTTGTGGGTGTGTACCCGCGCGTGTGTCTGTGCCGAGCAGATGGCAGTTATCCAAAAAGGGTAACTGCCTTTGTGAGCCCATTGTGTGGTGGACGGCAGAGCCACACTTTCTACTTTAAATCACTGCTGTTTGCCTTGGGGGTATTGTTCTCCTCTTGGTCGCTTTTTAATAATATAGTTGCATTCCACTCTCAACGACTGGCTGTGTGACCTGCTGAAGTTCCCCGAAAGCCCTTGCAATGCACAAAGCTAAACTGTAAAACAACTTTGCAAAAGACCACAGATTCTATTATTTGACCTTCGCGGGAAACCTCAGGCCTAGTCAAGTAAAAAAGAAAACTAAGGAAACATTTTCACCAGTAGACCATAGAGGTCTTTGTGCTTTTGGACATTGTTGGATAGCGACTATGAAGTAAACAAATGCAGCATAGCCTTATACACCAAAAAGAGACATTCAGTGTGTGTAATTCAGAGAAAAATTGCAACAAATGTTCTAATGTGCAGATTTTATGCTTGCAGTACTATGATTGGATATCCTCTAACTAGGCATATACTGCTGCGGGTCCTTGTCAAAACATAGCCTGTCTTTGGGTTTAGCTTTCCTACAGTGAATGAATTTTTACAACATTCTTCCAAACCTGACATTTACAGTAACTCACTTTTCACAAGAAAATGTGAAATGATTATCAGTGACATTTAAATCTTGGCCTCCAGTCTGTACATGTATGATGAAGTCAGAAAGATCAGAGACTTTTGCTCAGGAAGTTGGCTGGCCTTAGGCCACCTTGAGATTCGTGAGACATGAACACCCTTTAAAGACAGCCTTGGATGATTAAAGATTCCTTCCTTTTCAAGTTGGATATTCATATTGAATATACATTTTTTTAACTAGGCTAGCTATTTTTTCTGAATCTTGTGAAACCATGTGGACTAGAACTGAAATTAGTTCTCATGTGTTTCATATGTTTCAGTGCATTCCTTTGTGGTCAGTCTGTAGACCTTTCTGACTGTAGTGTTAGCCTAACATTTCTCTGTTGGGGATCACACAGACCATGTGTATTTTAATTCACCATGCATTGCCATTAATACCGCAGCCATTCGAGTTTCGTTTGCTGCCTGTAGACCTTTCTGACTGTAGTGTTAGCCTAACATTTCTCTGTTGGGGCTGACACAGACCATGTGTAGGCATTGCCATTAATATGTCTGTTTGACCCTAGTGAAATGTGAGTTGGAGAAAACGGGTTGCCTGCTTGGTAAAACTAATCTCTTGATCTCGCTCACGAACACACATGCACACACAGACTCATCTGCTAAGATGGGTCAACCACAAAGACTCACAAAGTAAAAATGGGAGGAAGACCAACACAAAGGATGAAATATGTGAGAAGAAATCGATATGTGTTGGTGTGTGTGTGTGTGTGTGTTTATGTGTATAGTAGTCGCAGGGGACATGTTGGTTTCATCAGACGTGATCATGGATTTTGTGAGCAGAGGTCCGAACAGGAGGCACATTGCCATGGGCCCATCACAATGGGCTGTGGCGGGCTGGTAGGACAGTGGGCTGTCTGCGCACAGCCCAACAGCTGGTCTTGTCCCACAGGGGACGCTCACCCATTCTTGCACTGGCCTGCCAGAGACCTCTGCCCGGCCCCTGAGCGCCGTGCTCCACTCTGCCTCTCCCCAGAGACTCTGTGCACATGGCAGCAAGTCTGTCATTGCATACACACACACACATACACACACACAAGCGTACATATACATACACAGAGCCCAGGAAAAAAAGCTGAGGCAGCAAGCTGTTAGGGAGGTCTTGTCAACCCTCCGAAAATACCCTTGTGTTTGAACATCCCCTCTCCTACCAGTGTGCCATGTGATGTGCACTAGTGAGACTTGCAGTGTCAACACCAAAATCCCCTGTCTGCTTTTGGCGTCTGGACATGGACTTGCTGCAAAACGTAGTAATCCTTTTAGTTCTTGCGTATTTCTGGTGTGAAGTGTTGTTCTTATAGATCAACATGTACATCCTTTTATGTACATCCTGTGTTGTTACTCAGAAAAAAAAAAGTTGTTTAACTGTTTCCATTTCGGAATACTGATGGTAACAGCATATGGTATTGTCAAAAAAGGAGTTTTTGTTTTGTTCAGAAAATAATTTTCTTGCAGCCAGTATGTAGTCTGAAAACTTTGAAGCTTTAACAACTGGAGTAGCTTTAACTTCTACTTCATTCACAACTTATACTACATTATCACAGAAATATCTGTACTTTTTACTTTTTACATTTTCAAAATAAGCTTATTAATTTGTCTAGGACTAACACATTTTATGGAAGTTATTTGTGTGTTCACAACGATCGTATGCTGATTCCTACATGGACGGGACAATATTAGTAGGGCTGCCTACTAATTCTTTTCCTCCCACAATAGTGTGTGTAGGCACTATTACGTATCTGTCTTGTCCATACTGTGTTTTAACAGTTACGTGTATCACCAATTGTTCCCGGTGAAACGTTGTCTCGTCTCACTATGTACTGTGTATATGGCTGAAACGACAATAAATCCCTACTTGACTTGACTTGACTTGACTTTAATGTGTGTCTTGGGCTAATTTAATTTAAGTAACCCTTATGTTTAAATTAAACTACATTTCTTTATAGCGTTGAATACTAATGCCAGTAAATTCTTCCTCGGTGTTGCTTAAATGATACTTTAATTTGAGGGTATGCCGTTAACAAGACTGACAGTGCCTTGACAGGAAAAGAATTCAGATGTGTAAAAGTGGTCACTGTGAGGTGTGGCATCATCCCTGTGGTCAGTCTCAGCAGCCAACTGACCCAACATACCCGGCAGCTGTACTGTAGACTACTGTAACACAGCAGCTCACTCTAGGTCTTAAAACGGTGATTAAGGGCATTCTGCCAGCTGTTAGTGTACTCTTTTATCTCTCTTACTCACTCACAAACACACTCACTCATACACACACATGGACACACATACACACACACACACACCTGGACTTCGTGTCTTCCCTTCAGGCAGAAGGTGGGGCGATCCCTGGGTCTGAATAGAAGAGTAAACAGAGGGGTTGAGGAAAAGGCCAGAGAGGCCAGGCAGGACATAAGGCCTCCTTCTGCTCGTCCTTTCACAGCAGAGAGGGCTGCTGCTAAAGTGGGATTAGCAGCTTCATCCCTCCATCTCTCTCCTCCCATCCCCTCCTCCCATACCTCTTCACCTCAGCTGCTCAGTCTGCGGACAGATAGACTGAAAGACAGACTGACAGAGAGACATCCAGATTTTTGGTCTGGTCTGGTATCAGATGCTCTGGTGTATTTTTAGGTGGTGTTTTCTCTCTTAATGGTGCCGTTTTGTTGTTTGAATACTTTAGAGCAGATTGTCCAGACTGATGTAATATTGAAGGACATCCCTGTCCCTGTGCCCTCCTATTCATTATGTTTCTGATGCTTTATTACACTTAGATTTCCTTGATTCAAACACATTCAAATTATGGGAAAATAAAAAGTTACATTTTGAAATACGTTGTCAAATGATTGGGTTCCTGGAATCTGCTACTGGGAAATTGAAATTTCACTTTTTCAGTGCTTTACACATGTATAGGAATAGCCATAATGACCAAACCCATTCATTTGTATATGGGCTGCCTGGGTCTGGAAATGTGAGAATGTAAGCATTTCCTTCATGATGACTAGAAGGAGAGCTTGTTGCATAAACCACCTAAACTTTACCCTTCTTGACCTAGTCTCTGCTCACAACTGAATGATTGCATGCAGAATATTTCAGGACCTGTTGACAGCAAGTACAGAACCTGTTATGTATGTGATACTAAGCCATTGTGCAACATGTGTATGTTTGAAAGGAACAGGAACACCACTTGGAGCTTTTCACGCAGGGTTAAAATGGTGTGATGCTTCGTCTTAACACAGTATGTCAGATTATTCTAATTAAGACCAGAAAAAATATTCCACTAATTCTGCTAAATTTTACAAAATATCTTACCTTTAATAACCAAAGATGGGTGTGACACAATTTTTTTTTGACAATTCTTGCTGACTTGTGCTGACCTGTTGTTTATTTTAGCTAGTGATGCCACCTGTGTTTAGTGACTATAGTAGACATGAAAAAGCAAAACTGAACAAAGTATAAATGTTAGTGTTTGGTGATCTTGGATTTTGTTGGAATTAAGGTCATGCTTAAGAAATGCTTATTGGCATTTGGAACATACACACTGTAGTTTTTTAATGCAGTGTTTTTTATTGAGGTCTTATTATGTTTTAACCAAGGAGGTGTTTTTTATATTGAGGGTTCAAAGGGTTCAGTGAGGGAGGATTCTAGGGAATGAGGTGGCCTGCTGCATTTGGTGTAAAAACACCTGTTTACTTTCAGGCCACCCAGCAGATGGTGGCCACTGCTCCGGACCCTCAGGGGACCGGCCAGCTGAAGCTCAATTAGAGAGTCACCACAAGTCAACCAGCCTGCCCTCACTGCCCCTGCTCCAGTGTCAGCTACAGGCCTGTGGCGCGCGGCCTTACAATGCACTCGATACCACACCACCCCCAACACTACCCCTGTCCTGGACTAGTGCATTGGATGCCTGGCCAATGTATAGCTTGAGTTATGGCTACACTTTTGCCGATTCTTTATCATCCTGTTTTGTGTTCTAGTGACGCTTGAACGTGCTTCGCCTGCCTTCATACAAACCTTTTTATGTACATGATGGTTCTGGAGGTGTGGGATGTGAACACACCTCTAGTCTTTTAAGCATTCTTTGGAATTTGTACTGTTGTACTGATTTACTACCAATTTCATGTTGGACTTGGCTATAGAATATAGTCCATTTAGTTTTAAGCCTAAATACTGTGAGGGAGGATTTTGTGTTAAAAAATCCAAAATTAGTATGACTATACCATTTAAAAATATGCATCATGAACAACAAATATTGAAGGAAATTATCCCCTCAGTTCCCCTATGATGAGCGTTGAATGAGCGTTTTTATGCGGTCCCTTAATTATACTGTAAGGAAAAGTGAAAACTGCTCTCGTCAGCAGAATACAACTGTATCCAACAGGTTTCGTCAATCCATCAACCTCACGGAAGTCATGCCTAGACAAAATTCCAATATTTACACATTACACATTTAATAAGCTACTTTTAGCCTGTAGTCATTTGCTGCCTGCATCACGTCCAGACCATGCAGTGCAGTGCCTGACTGTTTCTTCTGAGCCCTTCGGTGTTCTCTCTGTCTGAAGCAGACCTACTTGCATGTCAGCCCCTGTGTAAAATTGCATTGAGCTGCAGGAAGCTTGCACTACAAAGACCCACAGGCCAGACAAAAGCAGATGACCATATCTACTTGACATGCGTGCTGGGTGGAGGTGGCCAGAGCATGTGCCTGCATAGACGCAGGCAAAAAAAAAAAATTCACATCTCTTAACAATTTTTCACTGCGACGCTTTGTGTGATTTCATCATTTATGGATAGGGGCTTGCAGGCTCTTTCAGGTTTTCATAGACTTCTGCCCGGACCTAAAGTTGCTTTTATGCAAATATATTTGCAAGTAGTCCAATCCCCCTTTTTCTCATACTTATGTCGTCTGACCCAGGAGGAAAGAGATTGCTCTATGAAGCCAGAAATAAAATGTTCAAATTCATAGACACTCTAAACGTCTTCAATTAAGGCTATGAAATAAGGCTACTTGTAGAGGTCTGACATTTAACATGGGCTTGTCGAGTCACCGTTTTCTCTCTGTTAGCAAGTCCCCCCCAAGAAGCTGCCATTTTAGTGGAAGTGTGTCACAACAATGAAGATATCTATTTTTCCTATAACTGCTGAGACATGCATTGTTTGACCTAAATAAAGCTTTTGCTCTACATCTCTTCTCTGCATTGCTACCCCTCCACACACACACCCCCCTTCACCCTGACACACACACACACCCCCCTTCACCCTGACACACACACACACACCCCTTCAACCTGACACACACACACACTCGCACTCTGTACCCTGTACCCTTTGCCCCCGCACACTCTCTCCATTCTCTCTATTCTTCCGCCACTCTCCCCATCTTTTCTCTCCCTTTTTTCAGAGAACATGCAATGCTTTTAACATAATTCAGCTCATTGTTTACGCACTACCCCACCACCCACCCCCGCCCTCCCCCTGGCCGTAGACAAAGGGGGCTGAGCCGGCACAGTCCCTCAGCAAGCCAGGTGTTTCCCACTGCCGGCCACCTCTCTAATGGCTAAGGCCTCGTGCTGCAGCTGCCTACTGACGTTCTTCTTTGTGTCGGCCTATTGTTGGGCCACGCACCCCTCGTTGATTCATGGGCCAGTCAGGGGAAGACCCCCTTTGGAATGACGTGTGGTAGCTTATCTGTGAATCTGTGTGTGTGTGTGTGTGTGTGTGTGTGTGTGAGAGAGAGAGAGAATTCTATTGTGAGGTCACTGAGCTCCTATTGGTCTAGGAGAGGGCTCACTCTAATGGGGGGAATGGTAGACACTGAAGCTCCATCTGTTTCGTCAGTCATTGTTCAGCCGGCTTGCCTGCAGTATCAACAGTCTTTTTTAGGGTGGACTAGAGGCTTTAGGTGGCCTGTACCCTGCAAGCTTGTGCATTTGTGTCAGGCTGTGGATAAACTACTTTTCTTGGTTGTCTTTTGGTGCAACTCAAGGAAGAAACTGGACCAATTTGTGGATGTAATATTGTCTTGTTTCTTGTTTCTCTGACTGAGGAGACAATCTGTGAATTTAACCAATCAATTCACTAAAACCTGGATTTGGTAGTTTTGTTTTTCAACAAGAGCACTTATAGAGGACTGTAATCCTTAACTTTTTGGATTATTTGATGGTGAGTATTTTATTCATTTATTCATGACCATAGCCGTTTGAGTAGTTTAATTTGTTTACTTGTAAACATTTCCTCATCTTAGTTTTGTACCTTTACATATCATATCTGTATTCCCCAAATATATTAGTCACTCTTTATTTATGCACCAGTACTGTCCAACAAGTCTAAAGTAACATGTCACTTCTTTTACAAGTAGGTGCAACTGTGTATTTGATCTTGGGACATGTGTCAACATTCAATTCTGGTACCAGCAGTCTGGTATGGGCATGGATGTGTATGGGCCTGTAGATATGGCTATTGGAGCATCCTCTAATCTGGCCTCACCTACTCATAGTTTTATTAAGTTCCAAGTGAATTACTGGTTTGTCTGAAAGTTTTCTTGTCCCTCAAGTTTCAGTTGATATAAAGATGTTTAAAAAGTCTTCCTTTTGTTTAAATTCAGCACTACTTGCAACTGACTTCTAACTTTACTGTTCAGCTTGGTCATCTATGAATGATATGAATGCTAGAAGACCTGTGAGCACGAGAGTACAATATTTTATTCCCAGAAACATATCATTACATATAAAGATTAGAACAAAAAGTAGAACTTGCATGAAAACTAGCTGATGAATGTTTTAGGGGTGGGGAGGGGGGGGTATAGCTTCTGTTACAGTTGGTGGGTGATATTGTTGGGGGAAGGGGTTGTTTGCACTGTGGGGTGAAGGCAAGGTTTCCCTTTGTGCATATGTGACCCTGTCAGGCGGGACATATGTGCTGAACTTACTGGGCACGCTCATCAGAACAGGAGGAGAGAGGGAGAAAAGGAGAGAAAGAGAGAGAGAACACCAGTTGCTGGGTCTCCTGTAGCCACAGTAGACATCTGTTGCCTTCCCGACAGCGTCACCCTCCCCTCCTCCAAGTGCGCACACACACACACACACACACACACACACACACCACCCTTGTCCCAACGCATGGACGTCCGTCCCCTTTGTGTTTCTGTGGCGGGGGTGGGAATCAGGCTTCCCCCTCCTCAGTTCACAATGGCAAGGCCCCCAGAGGACTCCTACCCTCCCCTTTCATCCCCTCCTTCTCTCGCTCACTCTCTTTCTCTCTGTTTCTCTCTCTCTCCCCCTCTAGATCTCCCTCTGCTTCTTTCTATTTTTACCCACACTCTGTCCCTCTCTTTCTAGCCTCCCTTTCCTCTCCCCCTGTCTTTTTCCCGTCAATGGCATGTGTTTACATATTCATTACATTGGTCGTAATGACACTCAGGAACGTTTTTGCTGTTTGAAAAATGCCACCACACTTTCTCTCAGTGGCGAGCTGTGAATTCTCCGTAGTTGTCTGTGATGAGGCCGAATCAAAATTATTTGCCTAGTCAGAGTAAAGGCTGTTCTTGGCTTGATGATGGATGGTGCATTGGTTGTTGGATTGGATTGTTGCAATAAATTGCAAATTCGTTTTTTTACTTTACATATTCTGATCAAATATTTATCATGCCCCAAGCCTGCCTTGTTTATTTAGTAACTCATGCTGGCATAAAACATTTTGTGTAGCGGTATTTTACAGGAAATAATTAAATCAAACTTTGTGGTAAGCAGTAAAGTTAGCATGCAAGTTACACCAGCTTCACCTAATTTTCAGTTTCAGCTAATAAGAATAAAAAAAATCTGAAGATTCATTCAGATTGTCCTTAACCAGTGACATGTAGTCCCCACTCCGTTTCATAAATGCATAGTCTGACATAAAGAGCCATCAAATTTTATAAATCATTATCCAGGTGTTTTCCTTTAGTTTTACTTTCTGGAGTAAATTTGTCCCTGGACATTGTTTTTTCTAGAAGTAATTTTGCATTCAGTGAAATTAACCCTGTCTTTATTGTGTTTTAATTCTGTTGTATTTACGGGTGTAAAGGTTGTAATTCAGGATTTACTAATTCTAGTAAAGTACTAGTACTAGTACTACATGCTAAGGCTTCTTCTCTATATTCTCATGTGATGTTAGAAATATTAATATTTGTATGAATATTTGGCAGATGTTTTCAGCAAAGGGCCAGATTTCTGCAGTCATAGATAAATGTGTGTGTAATACTTTTCCACAGTCAATGGCAAAAACAAATGATCAGTTTCATTTAACAGTTGATGACTTTAAAATTTAGACTATGAGATAATCTGTCTCACTCTTGAATTTGCGACAGGTATTGTTGGTTGCTCCTTAAACCGTGACACTAATGCATTTGATGATTTTGCTCATATTTGTAATTTTAATAAGATACCTTTTTTTCCTTGAGATGAGCGGCCCATATCAAACATTTTCTTCATTAAACATTTCCTCCTGGGCTGTCTGCTGTCTCACTTACAGTTGAGGGTAGTGTCAGCTGGTGACTGATTTGGAATAGTTGACTTAAAAAAAACATGACTTTTTTGCTCATTGTGTGTTGTTTCGGACCCATTGTAGTTTTGAGTCAGTTAGATGTCTTTATACTTCCTATCCCTCTGGCTATTTTATGATCTGGTTGGGCGACAGATCCCCCGTTCAGTTCTTTGTGGTCTGTACCACAAGCTGGAGAAGACATGCTTAAGATTTTTTTTTTAGCCATGATTTTTAAGCTGAAGTTAAATGTCATCACACAGGGGCAAATTCAACAGAAGCAAAAGAAAATCTTCTAAGTCTATGGACTCTCTCTGTGCATGCCATAGATGCTGGAGACGAGCCTTGCTGTTCAGGTTGGCCTGGTGCATAGACTGCTGTGGCGGAGTGAATAAGACACTCACTCCTGCACCCATCTCCTCACTCTGCCTGCTCTCACTCTCTCTCTCTCTCTGTCTCTCTCTTTGTGCAGGGGGGCATATAAATTATTCTAGCTCTGTCGAGGCATCTGAAAGGGGGCATGCCTCTGAGCAGCTGCAGCCTAGCAACAGCTGTATCAGACAGCCAGACAGCCGCCTTTCATGATGTAATTCCTGCACCCCCCCCCCCCCCAGAACAGTAGCCACCATGCAGTCAACCAATGTTTTATCAATCCAAATTCATTTGGACAGGGTACCAAGACCAATAGCCTGATAAAAAAGGATAGGATAGGATAGGATAGTTACATAGCGTTGGTTTAAATTTTCGAGGCTAGATTTTTGTGTGACCCTACTTGGAATGAAGTAGATTTTGTGTGTCTTGAATTGTGACTGTGCCGTAAGGTTGTGTCAATGATGTAATGTTAACACTGATGTAATGTTAACACTGATGTCTTTGACATTTGCTGCTAAAGTGCAAACCGGTTATTTTGTCAATACACAGGCTTATAAGTACTTAACTAACCTAGAGAGTAAGCTGGGTAGGGCACAGTGTGAACTTTTGAAAATTTTAACTGTCACTGATGTGCTGAACTGAATTCATTATCCACAGGTTCTCATGCTGAGGTGGGCCTGAGAGAAGTGTGACTTGAGGAGGCTGGAAGAGCATCAGCAGGTGGAGGGAGGTCTCTGGTGGGGTGGCACTGGATGTATTCGACAGCTTCATGGGCCTGAAGGACCATCTGGATGATGGAACAGGCCACCTCCTTGACCTCGGGATCGATCTGGACTACCTGCATGTGAAGGCTACCGCCAGCGACCGGCTGCCCTCCGCCAGCGAAGCGGATGCTCATGCCAAAATGGAGCCCGGCCCGTCGGAAGAGGCCGAGGGCAGGCTACCCGCTGGGACGAGTGTGGGCAGCAGCAGCGGCATTGGCTCCACGCCCGCCGACTCCGAGGAGAGCACCGACAGTGAGACGGAGCAGCAGATTGG
The DNA here is from genome assembly GCA_027481765.1 of Tenualosa thibaudeaui. Classification (NCBI taxonomy): domain Eukaryota; kingdom Metazoa; phylum Chordata; class Actinopteri; order Clupeiformes; family Clupeidae; genus Tenualosa; species Tenualosa thibaudeaui. The sequence goes on along the minus strand of JAIFZK010000021.1, from coordinate 10,639,512 downwards.
CAGCGCCAGGCCGAGCTTCGCTTCTGACACCCCAGTGGCACCACCGCTGCCCCACCGCTCTGCCCATCCGCAGCTCTGCCGCTCCCCGTGTCTGGACCTCGAGTCGGCCTCCCCGCCGGGCGGTTCCGTCTCTGAGGACACGGACCCTGAGGAAACGCTCCGCGCCTACCAGAACAAGATGGAATTTGCGCTGAAGCTCGGTTACCAGGAGGACCTCATTCGGCTGGTCCTGAGCAAATTGGGGCCTGAGGCTCTCATCAACGACATTCTCGGTGAGCTTGTGAAGCTGGGGAGCAAATCGGAGACAGAGCAAGGCAGCGGTCCGCTGGGAACGTCCCAGTCCAGGCCTTCATCCTTGGCACCCTCCTCCTCCTCATGTTCCTCCTCGGGCTCCATCACGTCCTCGTCGGGGTGTGGCTTCTCCGACTCCACCGAGTCCCATCAGTCGGACTCGCCCTCGCAGATTGACACTCTGGATGACAAGGACAACCTGAGACCCATCGTGATTGATGGCAGCAACGTTGCCATGAGGTAAATTCAAATCACTTTCACGGCTTATGAGGTCCAGTGTCTTGTTACAAGATAAAACTTGTAGCAGTCTGACTAATATTTAGCTTTGTTGCTTGCATGCCCAATCATACCCATGTCCATTTCTCCATGCTTTTCTTGGAAATATTTGCTCTCTTGAATGCTTTGGAGTGAGTAGAGGAAGAGTATGATCAGTTATGATCAGTTTTTTTTTTTTTTATTCAATCAAAACCCAGTCCATCAGCCACATGTTCAAAGCCACACTCTGTCTTTAAGAACAACGAGATCCTCTTATGTTGTTAGAAGCCATTTATAGCTAGGACTCAGTAATGGTTTCTCTTTTTCGGTTTGTTTATCTCTTGGGTAAAATGAAAATTTTATGTGTGGTTTGGAGCACTCTACTCCAAGATGAGACAAAAATGTCTTGTTTTAGAGTTCACTCATCAGCTCTCCAGTGTAAAGAAAAAAGTTGGAAAAAAAATCAAAATAGACCAACTGAATTAACTAAGGCTTAGTTTATTTTCTGCTTCACCAAACTATAGATATTTAGATTAGGAGCAACAGTAATTTAACATAGGAAGGCATCATACAGAAAGCAGAGAGCACTAAGTGGCAGTATAGACCTGTTTTCTGTGAATTGATAGGAGAATCTATTTATTTAACACTTTGAGTGAGTTAGCCTACTGAACATAGCAAAGCTGTAGAAGAGTGAACTGTTGATGCTAGTATGCACTGCTGCAAGGACCACTGACACTGACTTATCTACCCTTGCTGGGAGATCACACATGTACAGTATATCATATTAAGCTTTTTGCACACTGCAGAACACTTGCCTCATATAGTGTTTAAGGAACATTGTTTAAGCTACTAATAAACCCTCAGACAAGTACTTCCAGTTATGAGGGATTCATCATTAATATTATTTGTTGCATTGAGTTGAGCGTACTTTCTTTTTTTTCGTTTTAGGAGAAAAAATGTGAGAAATTTAAGGGAACCTTTCTGCTTGAGATCCACCAAGTCCACCTTAGTGAAAGTGCTTACATACATAATGATTATGCACTGTCAGAATTGAACCACACAGGGGGGTGGCTGTGGGCCCCTGCCCCTCCTCTCCAACATTGTGCATTTAATGTATGCCAATGGAGTTGGGGGGGGACATCGTTTGGTGACCTCCCAAGTAGAACCGGGGGGGAGTGTGGGTCTTTTGAAAACACCTGCCAAGTCCTTGACTGATGGGTGACTCTCCACTGAGATCTTTTGAGTGGAGTGCAACAATATGTCTGAAAAGATCCTCTCTGATGGGGCCCCGTCTGGAAAGTGGAATAATTTAGGAACATGTAAAAGCTCATATTGAAAAGAGAAACGAGGTTCAGTGGAGGACCATGAACCATCCAGAGTGTCATTTTGACCATATAGGTGATATAGGACTGAGTGCAAGTTAATCATTTTGAAATGATTTGATTTATTCTTGTGTTGTCTTTGTAAGACGTTTTTGTGTTGGTGAAAAGATTTTGTGTGAGTTTTTTTTAAAAAAAGACTCTTTTGGAACTGGCATGTTTGGTACAAATATGATAAAAAATAGTTCAAACCACCATTGACCTCATCTTGGGTGACCTTATTCCGTTCTAATCTTGGAAGTGTCATAACATTTAGACATTTATTGAATTAGGGAAAACTGAAAGCAGCAGAACGGTTGACCTGTAAGAATAGGGGGGGGGGGGGGGTGCAATTAGGGGTTCACTCTGAGTTTAAACCAGCATTTTTTTTGTGCATCTTTCAAAGTCATGGCAACAAGGAGGTCTTCTCATGCCAAGGCATCCAGCTTGCAGTTGATTGGTTCCTGGAGCGAGGACACCGTGACATCACAGTGTTTGTTCCAGCCTGGAGGAAAGAGCAGTCGCGGCCAGACGCTCTCATCACAGGTGTGAACTTTCTCAATTCCCTTCCAATATTGTCGGGGGAGGGGGTGGTACATGACGAAGCAATGTCACTGGTTAACCTGAGTCACTTTGAGAGTAATCATTGATCTTGGAAAGAACACTGCTCTGAGAATATGTTGTGTCTGAGGTGACGCAATGTTTTGAGGTCAGCGGTTCCTCCTGAAATTAGCCAGTAAACTTACTTTCTGGTCCACACAACCCATGCAGTTATTAGAGAAGAAAGATAACTTTATCGTAATGCTTCCTGCCTGCCACAAAATCATGTCAACTCTAATTATAGTTTTGAGCTTTAATTCTAATTCTTGAGTTCTAATTCTTGAGTTCTAATTCTGAGCTTGAGTTTTGAGCAGAAAATAACATTTAATTGCTTGAGCACTGTAAGCTATCCCACAGAAGGATGAGGCAAATGTTAATCAGTAGTATAATGGGTACAGTTAGGTAAATATTAAGCATTGTGTCATTTGTCCATTGTGTCCATTGTCCAGACCAAGAGATTCTACGACGGCTGGAGAAAGACAAAATCCTTGTGTTCACTCCCTCGCGGCGGGTGCAGGGTCGGAGGGTGGTATGCTACGATGACCGTTTCATCGTCAAGCTAGCCTACGAGTCAGATGGCATCATAGTCTCCAACGACAACTATCGTGACCTGGCCAATGAGAAGCCGGAGTGGAAGAAGTTCATTGATGAACGACTGCTGATGTATTCCTTCGTCAATGACAAGTAAGTCACCCAGGCAAAATATAAATGTGGCCCTTCCAAATTCAACAGGTCTCTTAGGAATCTTTATGTGTGTCTGTAGAATGTCTTATGCCCTTTGGACAGCACTTGGTCAGTGAAAGCTGTGTTTAAATGTGAATAAAAATGACTTACAAAGGACTGCCTATTTATTACTGTACCACTTGTCTTTCTTTCTTTTTTCTTTCTGTCATGTAGATTCATGCCTCCTGATGATCCTTTGGGTCGTCATGGTCCAAGTTTGGAGAACTTTCTGCGGAAGCGACCGATCATCCCAGAACACAAGAAGCAGCCCTGCCCTTACGGTAATGCGGGATGATCTCTGTCCTTGCATGTCCGTTATCCAGGTCTACATCTCTGCTACGTGTCTGCGCTCATATTACTTCTTCCAGGGCGTTTTGGCCTCTGTATATGGGAGATGTTTCTATGTTAACGGTCACACCTTGTGAACTACACATTGAGGGTGTTAGCATGTTGAGGTAATCTGTGTGGCTTGTTAAAAGGGCTGCACCCCTCTCATTTCTCTTCATTCCCGATAGACCGGTTTTCCTGATTTGCGTGTTCTGTATAAGAGCCCTCGGCATGGATACAAAAACTCTCTCACTGTGATGCTATGTGAACTAATGCCTACAGGTAATGCCTACAATTATTGCTTTGGCCTACAGGTAAGAAGTGCACCTATGGACACAAGTGTAAGTTTTATCATCCTGAGCGTGGCACGCAACCCCAGCGCTCAGTGGCGGACGAGCTGCGCGCCAGTGCCAAGAGCTGCTCGGCCAAAGCCCCCGTGGAGTCGGCCCTGGTGAAGAGCCACAGCATGCCGGGCACCCAGCGCCCCACCACCGCTGAGGGCAAACGTACTCAAGCCAAGCGCCAGTCCGACCCCAGCGTTCGCGCGCTGTCTTACAGCGACGTGGAGGAGAGGCTGACCAGCCGCTCTCCTAAACCAGACCTGTCCCACGGCAGAGGGAACGCCGGCACATTGATGCCTGCTCCTGGCGGGCCCCCCATGGGTCATGGTCAGGACCCGACCCGGGAGTACCCACACTCGCACCCCTCGGGGAAGCATCACTCGGGTGGCATCGGCGTCCTGGCGTTGTCTCAGTATCCCACGTGCGAGTCGCCGGACCTGAACTACTGCTCGCTGGCGAGGACCTACTCGGGCCTGAGGATTGCCGTGCCCCAGCGCAGCCCCGAGCGGCGCCCGCTGCCGGACGCCCTCCTGTCGGACTGCAGCAGCGAGGGTAGCGCCAGCTGCGGCAGCAGCAGCACAGACTCTTACGGGATGTTGGGCCCGGGCGGCGAACGATCATGCATGAGCTCGCCCGACCTGTTGGATGATATGCTCCGCTGCCCCCACCACCACCTCGGTAAGCAGCAGCAACAGCAGCTGCACCACCCGCCCCATCTTTCCCACCACCACCACCTCCTCCACCGGGGCAGTGCCCAGTACCCGCCCCAACCGCCTCCACCTCAAACCCCGCCACAGCAGCACCACCGTCTGCACGAAGGCCATGTTCTTGCACAAGTCCAAATGCCAGGCTATCACCACCACCACCATCACCAGCAGCAGCAGCAGCAGCCGCCACCGCCACAAAGCCTAACCCCGCATGGGTACAGCTTCAGCATCGATGAGCCGCCCGACTCGCCCCTTTTCAACAAGCACTCGCGACCATACCTGTCACCCCAGCTCCAGCACCAAACCGTGGCCGCTCGCTCCAGCTGCCCTGGAGACTGCCCACCCTTGCCAGGCGGCAGCTCGCACCCTCAGAGCTCTCCCCTAGGCCGGGGTCTGGCCTCCACGCGGGCCGACAGCATCTCCGACTCCCGCCTGTACGAGAGCTCGCCCCTCGCCCCCCGCAAGACCTTCTACATGGGTCAGACGGATAAGCGATTGGGCGGATGGGACCCCTACTACCTGCAGTCACCGGCACCTCCGCAGTCCTGCTACGAGCCCTTCACCTTCCAGAGCCTCCAGGAGAGCCGTGAGCAGGCCTGGAGGGGACCTTGGGGCCGGGGAGGCACGGCACAGCCAGCCCTTCCTCTTCCTCCTCACCCCAGCCACCCCAGCCTGGAACCTGCGCCTCTGGGCTCCCTGCTCCCCGAACCTCCCCCTATCAGTCGCCACCAAGAGGTGCGGCAGAAGGTGTTCAAGAACCTGTGCAACATCTTTCCCACCGAGCTGGTGCGCCTGGTGATGGGGCGCTACCCTCACGTCACCGACGCCCAGCAGCTGGCGGCAGCCATCTTGGCTGAGAAGAGCCAGTCTGGAGTGTACTGAGTTTCTGTGGCCCCCTAGCCATTCCCTGTGGCTGATATCCCAAGGAAAAATAACAGTTGGGGATATCCGGGGAAATTTTGGGATGTGTATCCCTGGGAATGCTAGGGAAACATATTAGAGATGTTACTGCTTCAGCTCACCAAAAGAACTCTGCATTTGAAATCATTTTAAGTAAGACGAAAAATTTGATCGGACTTGGCCACTGGATGCAGAGAGAGATGGAGAGAGATAGGGAGAAAGAGAAGAGTAGTGCTGGCAGCATATTTGTCTACCTGAAGCCTGAATGAGTTTCGAATGTGTACTTATATTTATTTTGGGTTTGTTTCATATTATATATACAGATTTTATGTTAACTATTATTTTCAGGTAAGCATCTGTTGATTCACAGGCACTTTTTTGTTGCTTTTTTATCAGATTTGAGAATAATTTGGTAACTCGTGGCAATCAAAATTGAGGATGTGAGAGGCCAGGGTACGTGTAGATTTAGATTATTTGTTGTTCTGAGGTACTGAAAACCAAAAGAGAAGATTGTTATACAGCATTAACATTGCATACAAACACAAACACAAGAATGCATTCAAACATTGCATAGACTCAGTGCCGCTTTTAACAACTACAAGCCATGGCTAAAAACAAAGCCTGAAAAAAAGTTTTTTTTTACATTTTAAGGCTGCATTAGATTCCATTGTTTGTGAGTGTAGGTTGACTGCAAGTTGACGGTTCAGTAAACATCATTACCTAAAGATGTAGCCATTTAAAGGATTTGATATAGCTTCAAGGTTAAATGTGGCGCTCCACCTTTTTAAACCTATTATGGGTTTGACCTCAACTCCTGTTTTGTGATGCTTTCCTTCAGTTGATTTCTTTCTTGTGTTTTAGTTTTAATCACTATCCCAAAATCACGTGCCATTCGAATCACGAAAGAATGGCTCTTGGGGATAGACAGAAATTTATATGAATAATTTATTTATAATTGTCACCATATGTTTCATGTTCCTTAAGTTTATTTCATTGTCTTTTTCTTTTTTTTCTTTCCCAGAGAATCATTTAAACTATTTTGAGAGTGTGTTTGCATGAGAGCATGTACACATGGATGTGCGTGTGTGTGTGTGAGTGAGTGTCAGGGATGGGGACATCCTCTTTGTTGACCTTCAGTAGATCTGTCAGTGTTACCAAGAGAGAACTCCTCCTCTTAGCCACAGGTGTAGTAATAGAGACGGACATTTCTTGACGTCTATGTACCTTAGTTCTAGTAAGGGACGTCTCTGGCTCCTCGTCTTGCTTTTGTGCTCCTGTTTATCGGGTACAGCAGCACATTCCAATTGCTGTCTGTGACTGATCAAATTTAAGACTCTAGAGGTCTTAATAAAGGGACAGTTGTCCCTGTTGGATCTGAATGGACTGAACGTATGAAGTCCATCAGAATCACAGGTGACGACAGGAAAATTGTGAGCCTTGGCTGTCAGAGAATACCTGTCCTTGTTGATACAAATTGTATCTTATTAACTTAAATCAGAGTTGTTTATAAACATATAATTTATGAAAACGTATACACACACGTTATGTACAGTTTGTAGTACATGAGTAATTTATGAACTATTTTTGGCAACATTTTATCACCATCACCAGAATGTTTGAAGTTTTACTTGAAAGAACTGATTTTCAGATGTACAAATGCATCAAATGCATTTGTTTAGAGTGATGCGGTACAGGGATTGCAGCTATAGGTTATTTATTGTATTGGAAACTATAAATTCTTGATCTATTTGATGTCCACAATTAGTGAAGGCGCAAGAAGAAGAAAAAAGTTACATATCTGAACAAATTAAATCTAATGACACAAGTGACTGGGTTACATACCCAATGACTCCTTAATTCCGTTGAAAGTCAGGCAGATTGAAACTGTTGGGATTGGGAACCTGAACATCACCAGGCCTGGCTTTATATGATTTGACAGGAAGACTCCTTATTGTATTCCAGAGAGTAAGGGAAAAGGCAAGTGATAAAGTGACATCCTGTGAGACAAGCTGAGACACGAGGGTAAAATGCTGCCTGAAATAAGTATTCCATATGAGCACCTTTGTTTTGAAAAGAGCCTTCCCTCTGACCAATCAGCACCATGTGTTGAGTGGGACAGAGGTTGGGCATAGAGTAAATGCCTCTGACTGGCATTGTCCTTAAGACACATCTGATGATCTGAACCATGTTCAGCAAACAAGTTGTTTGGGTTTGTTGTTTGTTTGTTTCAACAATATTATCCTCAGCTCACATACTATTTATTGTGAAAAGTTGCCTGTATGCTTAGCTACCTTTGCCTAAGTGTGGCTTCTCTGGGCTTTATTATTAACTGACCACTGGCTCTTAAGTCTTGTGTTGTCCTCTACAAGTAGCAGCAGTACATATGTGTTAGTTCAGTATTACACCAAATGTTTCAGCGTGGTACTGCACCTGTGACAGTTTTGTGCGCTTTTTCCTCTGTTATTTTACCAGCTCAATGGTGTGTGACGAATTTTCCAATGCCCCCCCCAATATACTCGCTACTGTGTTGTGTTCATTCCAGTGCCGGTTCTATTCCTGTTTATGACCAAAGTAACTGGTGTGACTGAATTGGCATTTGGGTGGGCCATGCTTTTTTAAGCATTAGTCAGTCATAGTTAGTAATTGAGTATTAAAAATTATGTACAAAAGAAAAAACAACAAAAAAAGAAAATGCAATGTGGTGTTAAATGTTGCTCCGTGGGAAGTTTCCAAATATGTTATTTTTATTGAAATAAAATATTTACCCCAAATTTCGGAGGAGACACTGTTTGTTTACACAAATATAAATTGTGCATGTGTATGTCTTTTATTGTGCATATTAGTTAAACCAAGCAGACTGCTTGCAAAGTACTAAAATGTTCCAATTGACACCCTTCAGCAGGTATGTAACAAGATAGTCACTGTTGTTTGAGGAGTCAGTGCTGTACAACAGAAGTTAGTTACAAATTCCCTCTGCCCTGTGCTAGAAAAGCCCTTTTTGTGTTGCACTGAAAAGGTGACACTGGCAACTGGCTGAGCTTCATGACCTCTTTATTACCTGACCGTTGACATGTACCTATAAATTAGCAGCTCCTTTTCACAATCAGATTTCTCTATATGATCATGACATGAAACATTACATGAAAAACTATACTGATACTTTTTTCCATTGTAAAAATGTTAACATTAATGAAGCACATGACTACAATTGCAAGACACAATCAAATAAAAAGAATGGGGCAGAAACTAAATTTGTAATCTTTATTGTTAACCAATGCTTGTAGTAATGGATAAAAGCTCCATAGTGTGTTATTGGTCTCTATGTAACAGAAAGCTATATGAACAAATAATAACAATAATAATAATTCAAAGTAAAAACAAACAGCAAACACTGACAGCTGGTTCCTGTAGGGTGAGCCTGACCCAGTTGGGGGGGGGGGTTCTCACACACCTCCCTATCCACTTGGGTACATACAACCAATAAGTTCAACTATTACAAACAAAATATGTCACAACTCCAACAGCTTCATGCCTCTGTGGCTTTTAAGTAGCGAATTTTTACACTTTTAAAGAGGATGATTCAACCAAATGCAGAAGTTCTTTGATCGTACCAGGGACAAAACAACTAATACTTCTGACAGAACACTGCCAATTTTTTTTTTCATCACGCCTGTACAAGACTACTCGTGAAATCGCAAAAGAAAAAAGAAGTGTGTGCATTTGGATGGAGCATCTCTTAAATAACTAGCATGCTAATGCTGGTGGTTCAGTTTCAAAAAGCATAACAAAAATCAGCTGGAAGCACTTTTTTATTGATCAACTGCTTTTTCACACTATGGCAAAAACAACCCTTCTACAGAGATGAGTGTCCATGACACTTTAAAAAAAACAAAAAAACAAAAAAAAAAATAGAAATTTAAGCCCAGTTTAGTGTCCTCAACCCAAACAAGTGCTTACAAACTCTGGCTTCATGCCGACATGACCTAGCTGTCTGCGGATGCATACAAACAGACAATGAAAAACAAAAAGACATGTTTGCAAATACCAAATAAAAATGTGTTTTTTTTTCATTCCAAAATGCTCCTGCTACAATATCAAAGTCAGATTTCTAGGGAGCACAGTTAGAGACAAACTTAAAAGGGGGGAGAAGAAAATAATTCATTATAACTGGCCTGTTTTTTCACAAAGTAATCAGTTAAACCAAGTTGTCAATTATACAAACAAGGTTCACCTTCAACTATATATTATACAGGCATAAATGACCACTCATTAACTACAGTCCAATGGGTGACCATAATTCTCAAGTCTCAACCTGTTGTTGCATACTCAACACACAAGGGGGAGCGGCTCAATTGAAGATTGCAGAGAGACAAGGATGGGTAGTTGCTGCCAGTACAAAGGGCCTATCCTTGCATGCTCTAAAGCAACAGTCTTCACTGTTGATTTGATAGAATGGTAAAATATAGATATTTCCATACAGAATTGACCAGAACATTCTCTCCTGTTCCAGCAGCAGAACTGAGTCTCATTTCATTTTTTCTTTTTCCTTTTTTTCCTAAAAAAAAAATGTCGCTCACATTCTCTCTCTCTCTCTCACACACACACACAGATTCCCAAAGTGCATCCACCTCAACAAACAGGAACAATGCTGTAATGATCCATGTTTCCCAAGACTGGATCACATTCACAGAAAAATATATCAGCTTTGCTGAGTTTTACAAGGATACATTCTTCCAGTTGTTTAAGTGGCACTGCAGGTACCGCATACACCAACTGAGACCAAAAATTGACTTTTTTTTTTTTTATACAAACCTAGACCTGGGTGGGACGAAACCTCAAGCACATCATTGTGCTCTATCGATGAAGGAGGGGGGAGAAAAAAAAAAGCAATTGAAATGCAACTTGAGTAAATTCAAGGAGCCCTCTCTCTCTCTCAAACAATACTACTAGGTTGGTCTGGCCTGCATAATCAGGGTATCTTTTTCCAAAAAGTACACACACTGCGTGTAAAGGGTAGCAAAAAGTTCCTCATACCATACAACCTCATTATGTCATTCACGAGGTGCCGCAATAAACCACTACATCATGTACCTCTATGACAGGAGTCCTATCTATTGTGCACTGTCAGTATTTAGAGGGCAGGTAATGGAGACCCATGTGGAGTGGATGTCTTAGAAAGCAGAATGGGTCACTGTACAAGTACACCGAGTGAAGGTTATGGCTGTTCTCACCCAGTGTTTGACTGGTCAGTTGCCATGAGTGCAATTATGAGGTAGAGAGCTGTCCTCCAATCAGGACTGATGTTTTCATATGCTCTCTGGCCAGAAAGGCCCAGAGTTGCTGCATCTATACTCACACAGCCCACATCACACACTGAACACATGCTCTCAAACACCCAATACATACAAAATCATATCAACACATAGATGAGTGACAACAGCAAGCATGCAAACAGGCACGCCCACACACACCCAGCCACCCATTCACACACGCATGCACGCACACACCCACACGCATACAAAATACACAAACTAATGCATACATCCTCTGAATGATCAACATTCGTACCAGTTTTCCATCACCCATGCAATGCTGTACACTGATGTGTTATCTAAAGCACATCAACGACAACATCTACATGACCAATGTCTCCAACACACTAAACTGATGCACAGACAGGCAGACCACACAAGGTACTTTGTGTCGTCTTGCCATAATGTTCCTGTCTCTTCATCTGTCTGTCTGTCTGTCTGTCCATCTGTTACTGCTGGACCTTTGTGAGCCAGTAGGCAGGGAAAACCATCTATATGACAACTGCACATCAAACACTGGAGCGAGTGACTAGAGAAAGGGCTGAGAGAAGAAAAGGATGAGAAAGGATGGAAGGGAGGAGAAAGGGGGGAGTGTGTCAGGAGGATGTGCTTTCGTGCATCTGATGGCTCTTAAAACAGCTGAAACCCCCGTACATCATGAATTAACAGCCACACGTGGCCAGAACATTCTCAAGAGCTTACATTGCTCTAACATTAGCTTACCCAAGTGGTGCTGTACACAGACAAAAAAAAGGGAAAAAAAAATCTATTCAATCCCATTCCAGTCTATAGGTAAACATGACATTAAATGTCGCTGACTTCTCCAATCCCCCAAGGATGGAGCGTTCAAAAAAAACAAAAAGCTGTCACTGAAGTCATTATTTCCCTTTGGTGATCCTATCATTTTGGTTACATTTCATCATTCACAGTCAGACCTCATACAAAAACACATGCATACAATTTCACACACAGAATCTTTTTGATGAGTACATGGCTATCCACACACCCTGGGTCACCCAAGAATGGGATCGCAGGGGGAGGAGATTGTGGACAGGGGCAGGGGAGAAGGGTTATGTATGCATTTCTTTCTTTCTTTCTGTAACAACCAATGGGGTCAAAAGGTCAATTGCAATTGCCATAGTGGTGACTGTTAATAGCAACACCTTCCAGGGCTGACCTTCGAGGGACACCATCCAGTTGTCATGGTGACAGAGCTGGAGAAACTAAAAAGCTTAAGGGTCAATAAAATAAAAGTCAGGGGTGGAATTAAAATAAAAAATTTCATTGCAAAATATGGGGATGGAAAAGCTTAAGCATACACCTAGCTAAACAAAAACAAACATACAAAAAAGGTCAAGCTGTAAATGGCAATTTAGATAAAAGCATTTTGTTCTCTCTCATCACTTGTTCTTTTTTTCCCTCCCTCTTAAAATTAATTCTGTTAGCATCTTTAGTTATCCTTATCGCCTATAAGTGAAAACAAAAAAGAATATCATATCCAAAGCAGTTCATAACAATATGATACGTCACCTGCTCCTGATTGAAGGGGGTGGGGGGACTACAAAGCAGCCCTGACTGGCTGGCTGGAGAGAGCTTTGGCATAGCATGAGGGGTGGGGTCAGGCGAAGCAGCCCCCTCTGGCCTCTCGGTAGGGCTCGGGAAATGCTTTCAAAAAACAGGATGGGGACGGGAATGGGTTTAGGTCTGGACGGGTGAGGAGAGTAGAGCAGGACTGACTGGGGGCTTGAGATTAGCCTCCAAGGCAATTTGGGGCCGTCAGGCCTCGGCGTTCCCCTCCCGCGCACCTCACATGGATTCAAACTCGTCGATGCGCTGTTTGGTGTTTCCCTGTCGGATCTGGCGCAAGGTCTTGTACTTGTCCCGGCCAGCCTTCACATTTTCGGCGTGCAGGACATCGTTCTGCGTCTTCTTAGTGTCATCCCGAGCCTGGGCCAACTCTGAGCTCAAGGCCTTATTTTAAAAGTTTTTGAAAAAGAGGGGAAGAAAATGAAACAAATTAAAACACCAACATTTATTCCCAGTGGCTGTAAAACTGCATGGGCCATCGATTAATTAGAGGCACTCAATGCTTTAGAAATGCTACTCATGGTCCTGTCCAAAAAAAACTAGTGTTTTCCTGAGCACATACAGCCATAGCACTGTAAACCCACCACAAAAGCCATGATTCAGGCCAAGCCTGAAGTCAATCAACATGTCCTCTTCAGTCCCTTCAGTAGCACAGAGGTTCCCAAAGAGGTTATAATACATAGATGAAGATCAGACATGAAGTAGTGTGATGGACTGGTGAGTTTTACCTGCAACTGTTTCTTGACGCGTTCATTCTTCTGCGCCTCTGTGATGCGTTCCTCCTCGCTGCGGTGGTCGTTGACGCCGTCACTGGACAGATCGGCGCTGGCCTCTGCACTGTTCTCGTCCTGCTCGTCGTGCTCGTTCTCCCCGGCGGCCGCCGGAGGGGCGCTCATCACCGTCTTCAGCTCCTCCTTTGTCTTCTCCAAGTCCTCCTGAGCCGAAATAGCCTGCAGAGAAGGTACGGAAGTTAAAATAAAAACAAACACACACACAAACACAAATATACACAGGCACATGCACAACAAAAAACAGTACCCAAAGCACAGGAAAAATAAAGTAAGGGTGAACAGATAAGGGAAAGAACAAGGAGGGAAGAAAAACACTGGTTTGGCATACATCTTACACTACAGGCCCATGCACTTATTTGTCCGCTTTGTCAAACTCAACAGACTAGAACACACTGTTCACTACCAGCGCCAGCCACAAGGTGGCTCTCTATATCCAAATTTATAAATTTAAGTTTACAGTTACTACCAGCACAACAAAGAAGAAGAAACCCACCCACAAGCGAAGTTTAAAAACTGCATGCACTTTCAAAGAGAATACAAACAACATGAAAAACTGGTGCTCAAGTCTAGAACAAGACGCAGGCCAGTTCCTCTGGGGTGGCGGCTGTGGACAGCAACATGGATAAACCACTTACTGTACACCTCCTGGGTGTGGGGGGAGGGATGAGGGATGGGATTTTAGCATGATCAAAGCTTAATCCCGAACTTGAGGCCAGCAGGTAGAAGCAGTTGGCTGTTTATACTGCTGGGCTGGGTTGGGTTAGGGCAGTGCACCTTAGTGCTTAGACCTAACCTCTTATTACCAAAGCGCTGCTTGTGTGTAGGAACACATCATAGTTGACACTGTAAAAGGGCTTGAGTGCTTGCCCTTACAGCACACCACAACAAACAACTCTGACTCAGACTACATGACAAATCATGAGCAATGTTCAGATCTACATAACGCAGATTCTCTGATTAAAACTCTTGAGCATGATAAAGTATTCAAAGTAGTCTCTATCAGAATTGCCAGTGAAGCAATAGCAAAGTATGGAAGGTATGGAAGAGATAAGAAAGCATGTTTTCTATGCAAGCACAAGTAGACACACACACGAAGGCCTAAACAGCATTATTTTTGTGGCAAGCCATTTGTAACATATATTGATGTAAACAGCAACACCAGCAGTCAATCACTTCTAAGGCCGTATCTCTACTTTCAGTTACATGTTTCTAGTCTGGCCTGTTCCTAACGCGGTGCATGCAAGAGGCTGATGAGAGGAAAGAAAAAGCTGGACAAGTAGACGGGGATGGCGGGTTGGCGTTACTTTGTGCTGCCACTCTGTGGCCTCCTCTTCCTTTTTCCTCTTAGCCTCCTCCAGCAGAGCAATCTTGGCAGTGAACTCTCCCAGCTCAGCGGCCTGTAAAAGGGGAGGGGGCAAGAGAGAAGCAGAGCAGCACTCACCGTGAGAGGAGAGAAGCACTGACGACACGCCAGTCTCCTCTAGTTAACAGCAGCTCACCCCCAGTAGAGGTTGCAACTCTGACTAGTGCTTATAAGCAAATGAGGGTTAGGGCTTAAATGTTAGCTCAAGGATAATCAGCAAAGATGGCTGCGTCAGGAAAATAAATCACATTATCAAAAGTAGAATACTGTCCACTTGTAAAAAAAAAAAATTATAGTAGTTCAATATATTGATAGATGGAAGTGTGAGTCTAAGTGTGAATGTAGGTTATACATCACGATTGCTTGAATATATTTGATCAGTGAAGTTGGGAAAGTCCTTTAAAAGAACTTTCAAAAGCCCTTCAAAAACTTCTGGCACAGGACTAGATCATGGCAGAGAAGCAATCCAATCCCTTTCCCCTTTAAGAGAACCTAAGAGGCTAACAGTATTTCCATGAAAGGGAAGGAAAAAAAATCTTCAGGAAGCGTAACAAGGTGTGTGTAGGTTTGTCACATACCAGCTGCTCCTGGTTCTTCATCTGGTCAGCGGCCTGTTTGGCAAGGGCTGCACGAGCCTCTTCAGCCGTCTGCCGCTCCTTCTCCAGACGCTCTGCCTCCTCCTTCGCCCGCTTCCTCTCCTGATCCAGCTCAAGAGCCTTGCGCGTCTGCTCCTCCAGTTCTAGAGAGAGAGAGAGAGAGAGACATGTCCAGTTAGTGATGAGTCTGATGAGTCAGTGTTAATGCACATACTGTTTCAGTGCATTTCTCATTTGAGACCTGGACATTTAAATCTTGAGACAAACAGGAAATGACTATATCAATCTGACATCACACAACAGCACATTCAAGTCACTGAGGGGGACAGGAAAAAAAGCATGACAAATGAGAACTAACAAGATTTGTCTCACGCCAACTACATAAGTACATGAACATGTTATCAATGCACTTACCTAAATGAACATTCATTTAATAAGAGATTCACAATACAGAAATTCCCTGACTTGAAACACACAGTAACTGCTCTCAAGGTCCACCCTAACAACTCATGAATAACAGCCGATCGAGGAAAAAACAGAAACATTGGGAAACTGTCAAAAAAAGGTCTGTGCTGTTGTTTACAAATAACCACACATGGGAAGCTTCTGGATGCAAAAAACAGAGAGCAGCAGCATGCAAATGGACAATCAGACAGAATCTGGGTCGGTGACGCATGTTTCATGGAGGCAAGGTAGGAATGGGGTGGGGGGTTTAGGGAGAAACACCTCTTTTCTGGGGGGGCAAAGGGGTACAAATAAGGGTGGCATTAACATGAAGAGGTGTTTCCAGGTGTTTCAAGTTTACCTGGAGCTGGGGGCAGCCCTACGAGAGGCGAGAGATTAGAGTTCAGTCAAGCAGCTTTGTCCAACAGGCTAACACACATGCACACACACACACACACACACACACACACACACTAAGGCAGGCTCTCCTGTAACCTCGCAAAAACTGCGCTCACTATCGCAGCAAGCGAATATATCTGATGTTTTTCCTTCCCCCAAAGCTACCCAAGTGTTGCCGTTCCCCACTGTGTATGAAATGCTTAGAACAGCTCAAAATAAGCACAAGTCAAATGCAGCCAAAACTTAAAAGTGGCTGATAGATTTCAACAGATTTCATTGATGATCAAATAGCTGTTAAATCTGAGCATCTGCCAATCGCTAACAGATGCTAACATTATTTAAAAAGCATTTAAAAGGTCATTTTAAGGCCTTTTCAGACAAATACGCCTACTCTTTTCCCTGCTCTCTTTTCTTTTAATAAGGAATATTAGCAGTCAGTCCTCAGACCCAGCTTCAGTTTTGAGGAGGGATTTAGGGGTTAGATGTGAGTTACGTGTATAAATTGAAGCCTGGCTAGGTAGGTTAGAAAGTGGAAAATGAAGAGGTACCACCAACCACCAGCGGCACCCACCTTTCTGTGCCTTTAATGTCTGCTCCTCGATCTGTCGCAGTCTCTCAATCAGCTCGTCCTTCTCGCGCTCAATCCTCTCTTTCTCCTTCTCCGCGTGCTCACGTTTCTTCTTCTCGTTTTCCAGTTGAGCTCTGGGAAAAAGAATGACCCACACTTAGTCTGGCAGCTCAAAGCATGTAAATAGAGGTGTGTGTGGTGTTAGTAGAACACGCTCAAGCTGCTATGGAATGATTTCATGGAGTACTTCTGTTTCCTGGTTGTCTTGACTATAGCTTTGCATTCACATGCATTGTGTTAAGTACTGTGGCCACACATGGCAGTAAGTGATCTAGCAGGACAGCAGAACTGGCGCTAATTGGTTAGCATGGTAACTGGACAATAAGTTGAAAAGCTTTTTTGGTTAAAAGCTTTTGCAGAATAATTAAATGCAACTGCCACTTGTGTTGATGGCAGGGAAAACATAACCAACTGATGATCTGCAATGGTAACATCACCAACAGACACATTTTTGGAGTCCTATATGCAGGTGTAAATGCATTGGTCCACACATCTATACCTCTCCATCTGTTTCTGATGCTTCTCCTCTCTGGCTTGGGCCTTCATCTGCTGCACCTCGATGGTGTCCGGCTTCCTCCTCCTCATGTAAAGCTCATGATTGCCCATACACAGTGCCAGGATGCGTTTATTTATCCGCAACCGGGGGGCATAGAATACAAAGTCCTGCAAAGAAAATAATAATAATAATAATAATAATGGCAGACTATAAACATCACCCAAGAATAATGCAAACAAACATTTTCTTAACTGCCATGCTTTGTTACTTGTCATGTTTTTGTGATATATCTGGTGTTAAGCAGTTTAACACAGTAGCACAGTCATACTACAGGAGAAAAACAAACAAAAAACTTACCGGTGCTTTCTTATCGATTGGCTTAATGACAAACTTTTTATCATTGAATGAGATGTTTCTGATTTCACTCCAGGGAAAGCCAATTTTTGGTGTCAGTCTAAAGGAAAACAACAACAACAACAGATAAATGAAAAATGTTTTTACAGCCATCAACTCAAATCCCACATTTGCCATGAGGGGGCGATAGCCACCAATAAGCATTTTAGACCAGATCAGTGCTGACTCGATCAGACAGTCTCTCAGGGGGTCCTTAAGCTGCGACCATGGAATATTTCAAAGACCATCTGTTTCTCTCCCTGACTTTTGTTTGAGGCCTTCAGCATGTGTCGCTAGATAAATTAACCAGGGGCTGTCATCTGTGTGGCAATTGCTTCTGTGGCGTTTGACGGTTTAATCCCACAGCTAAGGTTAAGCCATTAGCCATGAATATTCAGTGAAAAGGTCAGTGTCCGAGCATTCGCTCACAGTAATTCAGACTCGAGTCAGCAGACAGTAAATGACGCACAATGGAGATGGGCTAAGCTGGGGTGCTCATGGGGAGACAACTTTCTGGTCCCCCCCCAAGTTTTGCATAACCCCAGTTGCAGACATCATTAGGCCATTTAAGACTGACTGAGGGCCTTCCGGGCAGCAAGCATGACTCATCAGAATGGCAGCATGTACATACAGTACAAGCTGTTGGCCACTCAGGTTTCACCAGCTGAGGGTGTCACTGACCGCAGACATCAGTGCCTGTCTGTCTCAACATTTGACACAAATCATATTCAATCACAGTCATTCATGCTGAAAGCGAGCATGCACAACCTGAGCCAAAGCGGCAATGATGATTACACGGAAAGTATATACAAAAATCAAACAATCAAACAAACCTGTACTGACCATTATTTAGAACATGAAAATCATCTTTGTGCTTAAATCCTGTTACTTACTACATATTCATCACTTGAAAGAACCCGTTTTTAATCAAACCTGAAAGAACCCATTTTTAATCAGCACTGCAGACCACCATGTGCCTCAAACTGACTAATAAGTCTTGCCTTCGTGCATCGCACAGGCAATCCTAGACTCTCGAGAGTTTATTTTTATTGCAACACTTCTCCACTTCAGCCTCCACTTGCAGGATCCCCACGAATCTGGACATGTATCATGAGCAGCAGTGAGGCTGATTACACCAGAGCTATATTTCAAACACCTACACACTCCTTAAGAGGGTCTATGGGAAAGTGCTTGGCAGAGGCTCAACTATGAATAACCAGAGCAGGGGTACCTACAACTGAACTACACTAACTACACACAGACACAGAGAGAGAGAGAAGGAGAGCACTGCTAAAAGGATAAAAAGATGATGGAGCAGACCAGTGGATCCAAAAACAAAAAAATTCTCTCTTTCCTTTCATGAAAGTGTGTAATGGCTACAGGAGTGGAATGGAGTGCTCACTTGTCCTCGTGCTCGTAGATGTTGAGGCCGAGCGCATCCACGCCCAGCCACAGCTCTGTGCCCTTCTTGTTTTTGATCTCAAAATAGTTCACACCATACATCTCCAGGTCCTGTGCGATCTTCAAATACTCCATCATAGAATCCTCTCTGTGTCAAAGGAAAAAAGGACCGTTATACACATACACATATTCACAGAGACACTCACAGACAGACAAAAACAAGCACATTGATTGAAACAAGACAACAAGTCCTAGCAGGTATGGCATGGTGAAATCTAGCTGTGCCATCTACCAATGGGGTAAGTTTCCTAGATAGCATACCAATGAACTGCACAGCCTTAAGAGAAGAATCCAGGTTTTAATTTCATCTGGCTTAAGAGTGCAGATACATAACACTGAACTGGAAGTGCATGAGGTAACATGTCACACAGCTATGACAACCCCAGCAAGTTTTCATGGAAGTAAAAAGGAGAAACTTGAGCCTGCAACAGAACAGCTTTACAGAAATGATCTGAGAGAAGCCACACTGCTCAAAGGGGGAGGGGGGTGGGGTGAAAGAAAGACAGAGAGAGAGAGAGACAGACAGACAGAGACAGACAGAGAGAGAGAGAGAGAGAGAGAGAGACAGAGACAGAGACAGAGAGAGAGACTCTACCTGAGCATGCCTCTGTGTTCCTCGTGCCAGGTCTGTATCCGGTCCTCCCACTGTTCCTTAGTGAGTTTGTGCTGCTCAAGAACTCTGCAATGCAGAGGACAAAAAAATATTATGCAAACTCACCGAAGTACAGCTTACTGAGACAGGCAGACAGACAGAATCAAACTGACAGTGCTCGATGATGAGTTTCTATGTATGTTGTGTGTATGTGTATAGGACACATAAAATGGGATTTGGGGGGGGGGGATTTGCAAAACACTCTGGGTTCAACTGTAACATCCACAATTGCCTCACCAATTCCAAACAAAGGGGCAACCAGGGATTAAATCTCCTTGAAGGTCAGACTATAGGTCAAGTCCAAGCACAGAGCCCAGCTGGATGTGATCCTGCCCTGCCTGCCGCACTCCTTAACTTCTTCCTTAGACTTGTGTATATTTAACAAGGCAATTTACTGCAGGGCTTCAAAGCTGCCTCTGCCATTGGGACATCTCATTAGCCCTTTGAAAGCACCCATTGCATGCATGCACGAGGAAATGCGTGGACACACACACACACACACACACACCTTAAGCTTTAATACAGGTATAAGACTGACTATGTATAAAAACTCACATACTCAAATGCCTACAGACAGGATATGAATAATCTCAAGACACAAACCTTTTTTACACATGTAATGATAAGCCATAACCCCCGATTACGATTACATAAGACTGAACATGTCCTCACACATCCCCTTCTTGACTGCACTCACCTCTGAGGTAGCAGGCGGTCGTTGGTGAGGTAGCCGGGCTTGTGGATGTCTTTGTTGTAGTCGGCGTATTTGGCCTGGACTGCGTAGGAGGCAAGGAGGACGGCCGTCTCGGGGGGACAGTAATTCTCATCATTCAAGATGGCTTCCTTCACCTGAGCAGAAGAACCCGGGAGGGCACAGAGCGAGAGGGAGAGGAAGAGAGAGAGGGAAAAAGGGAGATTAGTTTGAGCCAGTGAAGGAGTGCTGGCAAGCGTGATGAGCAGAGGAATGAAGATGGCAGGAAATAATCAAAAGGAAATTGAAAGCACGCCTTAGGATTTGAATGGGGACAAATTAATGGAGATACGGGATTAAAAACCCAGAGATCGAGATGGGGACTAGAGCATCTGTATGTACACACACACACAGAGCACATATTACAAACTCAAACACACACACACATACACACTCTGTGAGAGAGAGAAACCAACTGGGTGTAAATGAAAAGGTGACAAAGTCCTCCCCTCACCTGCAAGAAGAACAGGCGCTGTGTAATTTCCTGGATCAGTTCCTCTGACACATCTTCTGGAAAGAACTTTGCTCTGAACTTGAACTGAAGTGGGTTCTCCTTCTTAACATCTTGCTGGGTCACCTGAGCAGGGGACAAAGACACAAGGATGATTACAGGGAGGGCCCTCATTCCTGATGGTTCAACAAAACAACCCGACTACATGGTGGCTAGCCAGGGTGAGTAGTGAGAATAACAATGGTGCTTCACGTGACCATAAAGTTTCAAAATTATATTGTAAAAAATGGGTATCTATTTAAACTTAAAAAAAAAAAAAAAAAAAAAACCAACACACAACTTGAAACTACTAGGTACTGTGACAATAACGCAGTGAATGCATAGCTGAGTTGTTGGATGGTGCTTACCACCATCTTTATTTAGCCTAGAAAAGAACAACCATGTTGCCTAGTTTACATGAATACTAGCATGCATTGACACAGAATGAGAGGTGAGGCGGAACAGATGTTAAATCCATCTGGGTAAAAACCCAGAACACCTCCCACACATGGGTGCAGTAGCCTTTGGCTGCACTGAAAAGCTTCCAGTGAGACCATCTGACACCTGCGCAACTGAAACGTCTACAGTGCATGAGCGTAGCTGAACTGAAAGCATCTGCAGTGCATGAGCGTAGCTGAACTTACCACCGGTCTGATTTAATGCATCTAGCTGCTTCATGGCAAATACAATCATAATAAACAATCGACTCCTTATGTGGATGCAGTGTAATTTACTGAAGCTACTTTAAAAAGCCAGAAGCCTAGTGTAGCAATGCCAGAGTTTATTTAAAGCACAATCCATATATAAAATTAACCTATATTAATTATTAATCTGCTTCACCATTTTCTATTAGGCCTCATTGTGGAAGTGAATTTCGTAATGAAGTTAGTAAACAATCATTCATTATCACTGAACTGCTGACCGCTCTTGCCTGACTAACAAGTCATCCTTTAGTTATTGTCACTAAAACAAAGTCTTTCTAACTGCCGATTCACCACAACTGACCTACTGAGATACCACAAGCAATCCACACCCAGTACCTCTCAAACTTCCTCTATGTCTATAGCCATGTCTAGCACAGAAGGCATTAGTATGCATACACATGCACTGCAGAAGTGCTGCAGTGGCACCATTGTTTCTAAAGGTTCTAGAATTCAGAGAACATTGTCTTTGCAGTCTTTGCGACTGAAAAGTCGGCCACAATCGCTACTCTGACGGGAACAGAGCTATCCAGTCTGTAAATAGTACACGCTGTACAAGTCCCTGTCACACGCACTGTCTACACAGCGTGCGGATGCTATATGTGTGAATCAGGGGATGACTGCTAATCTGACCTCCTACTACCACTAGGATTTTGCCAGTCCTTGGAAAGTTGTCAGACACGTTTTACCTGTAACATGTAAAATGTAATCTAGGTTGACAAAAGGCTGAAATCTTCATTTTGGTTTATCAGTTTGACTTCTTAAACTTTACATTAACATTTATCATAGCCTGGTTTATTTCTGTAGAGGCTATGTGTGAGTCAGAGGGGGTGACTGCTGGTTCCCACACCAGAACAGAATTTACTCTGGGTTTCAGCAAGTCTGCCGTTTCCCCCCACATTACAGCCTGCACTGAATCCCAGGAGCTGGCTCCAGAACTTTCCACTGCAGGAGCCACTTGTTAAAGAAATCCTGCTGTAGATCATCATGCATGCACTGTGGCTTACACAACTGTTTTCAATGTCCTCCATGGGACAGGTCTACACACACTCAAAAAAAAGAAAAACCTGAACACACACACACAGAGATGCACGCACGCAGCTTTATGACACATCTGAGCAGTGGTGGGTAAAAAGGTGCATTCAAAGAAGAGGGGGGCTGGTCATTAACCCCTCTCATTTTTGGCCACAGTCTTGAACAGGATGTCTATAAAAAAAAATAAAAATGGAGGGACTTGCTAATAACCACTTCTGCTTGACTGATGGCAGGGTTCTTTTCTTTTTGAAGAGGAGGAAACGGGAGAAGAAGAATATGCGTCTCACCTTTTTGTTGAGCTTCAACCAAGTGGTGTAGCCTTTGCTGTCGACATACTGCAGGCCGAAAAACCAAACTTCACGCAGACCCACTGTCTTCACAACCTGCTCAACAAAAAGCACAGCACAAGCACAAAGTCAATGTGCGGAGCAGGCACAAAATATATCAAAACAGTGATTCACTGTCAGTCTGTGCCACAAACACACTAAAAACAAAGAAATTCCTCAACATATCACCTACCAAGATGCTGAAGTCCTCACATATAGATTAGCTGTGGTTCTAAAATGTCACCACGATTAATCAAAATCAAAATGGCACAAAGTGTGTGTGCACATGCATGCATTTTTTAATAAATATAAGAGACAGTTAAAGTACACTATCTGCTCAGTGAAGAACAGTAGTAAAATATGCCTCACTGTGATTAGGAAGCATTTTATGTGAAACTGTGTTTTCTGCAGCCAGCAAGAATTGCTGACTGAGTAGCCGGGAGAACTAAGCTAAGCTAACTAAGCTACAAACTAAGCTTTAAACTAATTTTATGTCTCTGAGGAGGCATACACATCATTGGAGGCTTTTGTACATGTGTGTGGTGGCTACAGTTTCTAAATACGTGGAGATGCACAGCACAGTAGTATAAGACTGGGCAATATGCTTTCCTTCAAACAGGGAGAAACTGAAGCTGTGCTGTGGGGGAGGAGGAACGAAAAAGTGTTTCTGCTTGCACTGGACACATACGCAATCATACAAAATGTCCACACACATTCAAGAACTTATGTCTCTGAGGGAAAATACAAACAACCGATGCACAAATATGTGTGAGAATGTGTTCAAGAATGCGAGCGCGCACACACACACACACACACACTTCTGCTCAACTGCCTAAACAGCTGAGGCTGGCGTTGTTTCTGCCGGCTGTGGCTGCCATGGCACAGGAGCAGAGAATGCGGAATGCAGACAGGGGGAGGTTGAGGACAGGCATGGAATTAGAGACAGTGCATTAGGGAAAGAGATGCAATGATGGGGAAAGAAAGAGGGGTGAGCCGTCTGGTGAGCCAGGGGTCTCATTCTCCAGACATATAAAACATACGCAGAAGAAAAAAATGATCTACCATAATTTGACGTGGGATTACATTTATGACCATCATTCTTCAATGAAGTTAGTTTTGGTTACTGTGCTCTTTGTACAGCAGTTTCTCATGCAAAATAATTTACTTTCTACAACTGTAAACCAACAAATTCTCATTGGTCATTTCTGGTAAAGTGTTCACTGGCTGGGCAAGCACTCGATTTATACAGTTTCTTTACAATTACCGAGTTAGACCATCATAGTGGCATCTCCATAAAGCTCCGGTGATTGTTGCACTGCACTTGTAACAACCTATTAGCTTGTAACTTGTAAGAGGATTCAGTGTGGCAACTATTTTTTTTTTTAATATATATTTTTCCACCTATACACAGTAGCTAACCCAACAATCTCTGCTGGATTGTAGGTTGAAACATGCTGAGTTCTCACGGAGGGTCTTTATTCATAAATTTGAAAAACACTATTACAAGGATATTTAATCCCATAACTAAGTTAGTGTGCAGCAACTGTTTTTTCAGCCAATTCAGCATTCTTTCAAACACTGGGGCAGTGCATTTAATTTCAGTCGTGTGTCCAAGTGTGCCATTAAGCCGATTAAGGTGTGTACTTCAAGACTTCTACTTAACAACATATCGATGGTAAGCAGTGCAGAAGATTAAAAATGCATTTAGTGTGAACCACACTGAGAGTACGGACTGGAGGGGGCCAACACTCCTGTCACACTGCTCACTTGATTTTTCTTTATTGATTTTCAATAACTCAAGACATGCAAGAGCTCTCCAAGGGCAACCGGTTACAGTGGTAGAAGAAAACCACACTAAAGGACAAGCTGCTTCATTTAAACTTCACGCCAAGTGAAATGCATTGCGGCTTGGGTGGTTGTGGGCAGTAGGATGTATTAGCCTACTGAGGGGGTTGATTGAGCATGGTCAAATTTCTTGGTCCATTAACAATATAGGAGAGAAAAAAGGCCCATGTGGTTGGGGACTTTACATGTTGTGACAATATCAAATAAATATTTCAGCAAGAGACATTAATATTGCAACGTATGCTTGTACATATTTGGAGTACAGCTCTGAGGAGGCCCTTGGCCTCCCTGGCCTTGTTCCGATGTCATATCACATATTTGATCTGTGCCAAAATCTGAGCTGAGTCTTCTGTGATGGGTGCCAAGAGTACTAGCACACAAAATACATTTTTACCCAATACAACTTTAACACCTCAAACAATGGCATTATGAGACTGTTTATGCAAAGATGTTGGCAGCCACACACAGCCCAAACCAGACTTTTGACTGCAAGATGTCAATGTTCCCCACACTGAGTTTAATTTTGGGTCCAAATGGAAGGAAGCTGGTAACTATCCAGACTTAATATCCAAATATTATATAATTTATATAATATATATATAATTTAGTAATCCAATTTTTTACATGAACTATTCTGTGGTAGTGCACTGGTATACTCATGAATGCAGTGAAGTAAGAAAATATGACGTGACAAAATGTTGATCGAACACACACATAAAAATATATCCACTCCATGAACTGGCTAAACACTGTACACGTAATTTCTGGAGGTGTGTGCTTAACGCTGTCAATAACCTGGACTTCCTGTGGGCACTGTCAACTAATTCTCAGAGTGAAAGTATGGCAATGGCCCTGGGGCCAGATTCACTGTTACAGGCAATAATAAATGTTCATAAACCTGATTATTGGAGTAAAAAACACACTGACTGCCCTGATTCAAAGGGAAGAAAAGTGATGTCTTCTACATCTGGCCCAGTGGTTGGTTCAACAGTGGACATCAAAGATGCACGTCTATGGCTCAATCACAATGTTCCCCCCTTATACTCTAAAGTCTGTACCCTTAAACACTTGGCTGGCATGAACTGACTCAGGACTGACTGACTGGCGCCAGCTAGTCTGATACTTTGAGGGTTAAGGGGACACTTAGATTCAACCACCATTTTGCTCTTCAGATGTGGGAGGATTCCCAAATCTCCAGCAAGCTCTCATCCCAAGCCAGACTCTCCACTCAATTATCTACTAAAACTGTATTCATGCATAGCAGGTCCAAAGACACATTCTACCCGACTGGAGCATGAGGAAACATTCTGCCAAAACAGTCAGCATAAGAGAAGCCATAAAACAGAAACATACAGAGGACACCATCCTTTTCCTCAAGGTTGTATTATGCAGTATGCATTATGTAGGCCAAGACTGCAGTCAAAATGCAGGCAGTGACATCCTGAACGACAATACTAGAGGCATTTTGTGGGAGGAGTGATGTCATTGCAAGGAGAGAGCCCTGGCATCTGCTCACCCTGGTCCACTACAGTGGTCTACTGTTGGTCAGTGGCCTCTCTGAACAGCACCCACAGAGCTCTGTGTATAGGCGAGCGAAGGCCTACTTTTTATGCCTGGGGATAGGAGGACGACTAGCAGTCATTGTTCCAAATATGTTTTTGCCAAAGTCAGAGGGGAATGACCTCGACTCTTACCACTCATAAAGCTGGGAGACAGTGGTTGAGGTTAATGGTTTAAATCCCAAAAAGGAACACTGTAGAGTGGGGTGACATGGTAGCTTTGCTGAACAGAAATATTTACAGTTTATTATCAGCAGTTTACTATGAGCTTTCTCTAAATTTGGGTTGCTTAGGAAAGATGTAGATCCAACGCTGTTCGTAAAAAATTGCTATGATAAATGCTCAAAACAAATTGTGGACTGGACACGGAGGACAGGGCACTACTGCCATGGACTGTGTTTCCTAAAACTATAGTTGATAACTAAGTTGAGAAGTTGCCAAGTTAACAACTTCACAGGCTGCTAAAAAGAACCTTGTATAACCCTGCAAGTGCACACTGTGAAACTGGTGTTCCTGCAGCAAATGCTTTTCCTTGGACTGCTGAGGGCTTCGATTAAGACAGCAATATAAAAGGACTCTTCCTCACCCACTCTTTAGAAACGTACCTGATCGAAGAGCTGTTTGCCTGTGGTGTTTGGCTGGATGGCAAACTCCAGCTCCGCATCCATCGTAGTAACCCTGACATTGATCTGTCGAAGAGACGGGGTGAGGAGGGGTGGAGGGTAGGGGTGTACAGAGGAGGAAAGAGAGTGTTATATTAGCCACATTCTTGCACATGTGTAGCTATTGTTTAACAGTTCCAAGCAAAGATTCTAGAGCACTAAACGCTAGAATCTTTGGTTCCAAGCACAAAGGGGTAGGCATTTTCCCCCACAGCCAGCCTTCTGATTTACTGACACCAATCAATGATCCTATGCATGGCCATTACCAGTAGACTTTTAGGCCATAGTAAGAGAACTGAGAGAACAGACAGAACTGACACTCTTCATTACAGAGCATGTAACACAACCACATTTAAACTTCATCTGGACAAACTAAACCAGCAAACCAGATATAAGCAACTAAAAACATACTTCAATAAGAATAGTTAATGACGGGACATAGTGACAAGATTTCAACTTCAAAAGGCACAAGCACAGAGCATAGCTCCAAGTTCTGAAACCCGAGAAACAAACATCAACCACTGAGAACTTGAAAGTTTAACACTCTGAACTAGAGGGGGGAATACACCCTTGTGGTTTCAGCAATCCTGTGTTTTTGTAAGTGATAATGGAGCAAACTCGGTCTCTCTCTCTGTGTGTGTGTGTGTGTGTGTGTGTGTGTGTGTGTGTATACATACATACATACATACATACATACATACATATATATATATACACACACACACAGACGTGAAACTACAATGAAACGAGGAAACCACGCCATGGGCAGTTGGGCTCTGTACATCTTGGCTGCGGACGCGGTGACTTTGCCGGTGTGGATGACAATGCGTCACCTGACGCCGCGAGCAGTCTCCACAGTAAGCCGCAATGCTGCGATGGAGCCCTGCAGAGCCAGAGAGGTGTGCCAAAAGGGAGAGTCCAGGGGCGACTGAATAATGCACCCTGCATTCCTCTCTGGCAAAAAAAATCCTTCAGAGACAATTTCTCCCCCTTCTAGGCTAACTTCGTTCTGCAAAGGAAAGTGCATGTTTCTGTACTTGGATGCGTGCTTAAAGTGTATACATGCATCCATGTTTGTATGTTAAGGTTTCCAAGTCCTTTCAATAAAGGTTGCTTTCAAATACATCAGGGCAAAGAGGTAGATAGGATTTTGAAGGAACAGGAGAAAGGGGGAGGGAGCATGCACACAAACACACAGTTATGCTCAGGCAGGAGTGGGATGAGACAACAAGCATGTCAGACACTGTTGTAGTGTGTCACATTCGCTTGCAAGCAAGTGAGCCAGCAAACACTTTCAGGCCCTTCAGTTCTCTCAAAGGGCAAGCGTTCAGCTTCCAGGCATGTCTCCAATCTCTCTCTCTCTCTCTGTCTGTCTTTTTCCCCTGTCCTTCTACTGAAGCGTAGCAGCTGCAAAAACTCAACCATTGGAAGCAGCTCTACTTGGAGCTGGCATTAAGTGCATGGCACGCATTCATACAGACACGAACACTGCAGGCAGGCGCAGAGAGAGAGAGAGAGAGAGAGAAAAAGAGACAGAGAGAGAGACAAAACTGGGTACACTTAAGCTTGCTCTGTTCCACCACAAACTCTTCACCAGATAATTCACTCCATACACAGATTATTATGTGGAGGCTAGGTGGCACAGACACAAAGAAAACACATAGCTGGTCCTTAATCCTGACCCGGACAGGACATCGACAGCCACACGCACACAAACTGAATATTATGCAACTCAAAGACCAAGACACACACACCATCACGTCTGGGTGCCATGCTAAAAGGCACGCATGCTCTCTTGGTACCACTCCCCAGCTCCCAAACACACAAACACACACACACAAAGTGTAGAAAGTTGATCCCAGCAGCTGGTGTTGGCGTGTAGAGTTACAGTTGTGTTCTCCTGTGCCCGAGTCTCCTGTATCCAGCCCTGCTTTCCTTTCCCCTTTCTCTACCTCTGTCATTAATTACTCATGAAACCTGCACAACGCATCCCACATTCTCCCTCTTTTAGTCCCACTTGCTGATTCGTTCCTCAGGGCCTATTTCACTCCCTCGCCCCCATCTAACCCTTTTCTCAGTCACATAAAACATGCACAGCCGAGTCCTTTTAGCAACTGAAATCTTCTTTGCGAGCTGTGAAGCAGAACAGGCTGAACATTTGCTTCCGCTTACGGATTTCTCCCTTTTCTCTCGACTCATGTGCTGGTGTCACAGCTGCATGCAGGAGCTAGGCTACAACTTTAAAATACGCAACATGTTAGTACCTCTAATAAAACACGACTGTGTGATAATCAAACTAGTAAAAGTAAGAGAATCAAAGAAAAAAAAAAATCACGAACGAGGACAGAATAGCTGACACAAGGATACTATGACTGGTGGTTTCATTAATTGCCGCTTCCATTTTAACATGCTCGGGTTCCTCTCAACTTGTGTTGGCCTGTGCGCTGCAGTAACCATAAATAGACCTCTCCTTTACTTACAAGTCTTAATACTTGGGTAGAGTTTCTAAATGCTCATTGACCTCACCTTTGTGGGTCAATTAAGGTTGTAGGGAAGCAAAAAAAATAGATAAATAAATAAAATAATCCCCAATCAATAACAGTAGGGAGAGGTGAAAAAAGACACACTTGCTTAGGGGGAAAAAAAACTAACTAAAAAAACACTATAAAACAGGCTGATAGATATTACAAGAGGAAGTTTTCTAAAATGGCACTCGAAGATTCCAATTTACACGGCACAGTTTAGAGCTATTGCGCTTCTGACTTTTCTAGGCTGGCGTCAATTTCCTATGTCCCCGAGGCCAGGGAACCGTCAGGCTGTCTAGGTCTTATCCGTTAGCATAACAGACACCAGGAAAGAATGTTTGTGTGCATGCACCACACACACAAATAGAATTCTGTAACTCATTAATACACAAATAAGTCTGCGCAGGTTTGCATTTGATGTTATACAGGCTTACACAGCGGTCATTGATTAAACGATACGAAGCTTTGAGAGCCTTGTAGCGTAGGACCTCCCTGCCCTTACTTTTAACCTTTACCCCAGACAGCAGATGTCTCATCCTGAGCGTAGCCGTACGTATAAGTAAACACACCATGTGTGGGCCTGTAAGCTGTGTAGTGAGAGTTTGAGTTTGAGTGAGTGTGTGTGTGTGTGTGTGTGTGTGTGTGTGTGTGTGTGTGTGTGTGTGTGTGTGTGTGTGAGAGAGAGAGAGAAAGAGAGAAATCTTTCCTAAACATAGTATATCAAGGTGAAGAGTAATATTGCTACTTTGCTCTATAGCAAAATTGAAAAGTTTGCTTGTTTTATACGAAAATGTTGAGTGAACATTGTGGCACAACAGGCCAACCAATTTCAAATGGTATTTCTTGTTCTACGCATGTGTGCAGCGTTGTTTATGTTTATGTACACTCGGGGGTTGACTCAGTCAAAACACCAGCGTCACCTTGCACTGGCTTAATGGACTGAGGCCAGAAAGAAGCCTCCGCTTTTCATAATCCCTTCCGTCAACCAAAAGGCAAGGTGTCAAGAGAGCCGGGGGAGGGGAAGGCAAATACACAGGGACATGTGAACGAGCTCAGGGCGACACTTTTCAAATGCTGCTCTTTCCAGGAACAGTGAGCTGCGAGACAATCTGTGACAATCAGAGAGAACTCCTCTGGAAAATATAAACATTTTGAAGGGAGCAATATTGCCATAACTCCTGACGACAGTCTTGGTTGTGATCGAGAGACTATTAAAAGTCCACAAAACAACTGAACGATTAAGCGAGATTAGAGTGGCAATGCGTGACGAATGCACTTTCAACATGTGTGCGCGTTTGTGTCTTAACAGATATACTTGCACAATAAAGCTTCATATTAGGGCATATTAGTGCTGATGGTGTTTCTGCATGCATGCATGTGCCAAATTATTGCACGCTGCATGAGCAAATAAACAGACCACTGCTGTGTGAAAACACCAGAGTATCAGAGTACCAGAGTGTTTGCTGATGAAGGCATGTGTATCTATTACACTGACCTATGGCCAAAAGAATACAGGAGAAAACTGTCAAGGAGCTCTAGTAAAGCTGTTGCATGAGTGTCTATTACAAGTTAGGCCTTCACAAGTGAGCTACGTACTGGCATAGGAAATGAACCGAGTGCTCTTGCGGTATACCTGCTCTAGTTCCTTATGCACAGAATGTGATTCCACAACTGAATTGGTGGGGCATGTGTAATTTTAGCCTGTTCGCCCGAAATCCCACAGGGAGAGATAGGGTAGGACGTGCAAGATGTGTGCAAGTAGAGAAGAGGAAAAATGGTTTAATGGTGAATGTACATGCTGGGAGTGGAGGGTAGAACGGGCAAAGAGGACAGGGCATGACCTTTGCTTGACCAACGAGTAGTGTAGTAGGCTAACCCCTTTTGGCCATGGCCTTCTTACTACAATCACATTTAAACAACAAAATCTGGATTCAACAGCAAGGTGCCAAAAAGCTCCTGAGCCATTTCTACACTGCTACCAAAGTGCTAAAATTCCCCAAGAGTTAAGCATTAAAGAATTAAGCATTAAGTGGAAAAGAAAGATTAAGTCTCTGTACAAAAGGAAATACTAAAAAAAAAAACTAATTAGAAGTTAGTACCTTTAGAGAACTACTAAAGTAGGCCTAATTAATTTTCTAGTAATTCAGACAAAAGTGACAGTGGCAACTTTTGGGTGACGAACAACCTAACCTAAGTTGAAGACGCAACCGAACCATCTCGTCATGAACGAACACAATTAATTTTACGGCGATACTTTTTGAGCGTATTTGGATCATATATGCTGCATTTGAAAGAGTTTGGAGCTTTAGTGGGTCTGCATGAATTTTTAGTTGGTCAAGTATGGCAGTGTCAGATGTGCACGTAGGCTACATCTAATTTTTTTCAGGTAGTCTTCAGGTAGAAGAAGGATTTGTGAATCGGCAAGTGTGTTTGTTGTCTTGTTTTTTATTTTTTCTTCCCTCCTTGTGTTTTTGGTCTTCACAGACACTCCTTAATTACATGTGCAGCTGTTTGTTGCTAAGCCGTTTAACAGGGGCTTTGTTGGAAGGCCTCAGACAGACCATCCCTACCCCCAACATATCCTAATCCTCCGACAGGGCTAAGGGCAGCTACCCTATCTGGCTCATTAACCAGATCTCCCTCTGTCTTTCAAAGGCCTGCCTGCTGCAAGATAGATACCATATATGTTGCACACGAGAGAAAACACCAAGCCCTCCATACAAGCCTACTAGCCTACTGACATATAACTGAGAAGCAGACACCAAACACACACACACACTCTTTAAAGTACCTGTTCCTAGACAAACACACACACACAAACATTGCGTCAATGTCTTTTTGCAACAATTCAATTTAATTTAATTTAATTTAATTTAATTTAATTTAATGTTGGCAGCACAATTGGAATGGTCATTGGACTGTATAAAATGCTCTTGAAATGAATTGATGACACAGGCATTCAGTAATGCCATCAACAACCGGGCAGCTCAGCCACCCCTTAATTTCTAAGAGGAGCGCTTTCCTAGAAGCAAGAGACATTTTATTTAAGTCATGTCATCCTATGTGCGCCTTTGCCGTGGTCCAATAACACCTTGCTGAAAGTTCATTTAAGGAACCGGCACTTCAACTTTCTATGTACAAGACTTCAGAACATACAACAACAACAACAGAAAAGCCCCCCCCACACACACACACACACACTCTTTTATTCATTCTTTCACACGATGTTGCTTTGACCCTTATGTTTCCATGAGACCCTGCCTCTCATAGTTCTACATTATACATACTCCACCTTGTTCTGTGGAAACAAAAAAACAGGCACGTGCAAGGACGCCTGCAGGGCCTCTTCCTGTGGGGGGCCATTGGGTCATACTGAGCCACTGCAGACCCCCCACCCCACCAAACACAAAGACCCACACAGCCAGAGCAAGGGGAAGCACGCGGCAGGGTGACAGGTTGCTCTGTTGTGCACTGAATAAAGCAAGGCATTCAGAGTTGGCCACTAAGAGACCTGCGCTATGCAGCAGAATATGCTCACAAACTCAACAGACACAGGCGCATGTCTGAACACACACAAAACACAATTTAATTTCACGACAGGAAGTAATTACATCTTACGTAATTATGCCAACCGATAAAACAAGTGCTACCAGCCAGTGCCCACCATTACTGTGGCACAGCAAGTGTAGAGAAATGCATGTTAGTGAAAAGGCATGCTCAGGATGCACCACAACTCGATGCTTAGTTAAGAATCTTCCTTCACCTAGCTGTAAAGATTAATTCATTAGCCTTCTGTTCACATTAAACATTTAAGATTTTATCGGTAGAGATGTGCCAACTGGAACAAAATATATTATCCATCCATCCAGAATAGGTCAACGGAAAGCAACCTATCCGGGACAAAAAAGAAATACTCGGATTTAGGTCAATCCTATAACATAAAACTATTCACCACCTTGTGATTTACAGAGAGCAGTGAGACTTCTGTGCCTGCTCGGTGACCTTGAACAAAAGGGCTATGGATTGAAATGCCCCAAGATTTTCCTGAAAACTCACTGTTTACCATATGTACTTTACTTCCATACATCAGTACACAACCCACACATTACAAAGTTGAAGACCATCATGTATATCAGGTTTAATGTGCGGTCTGGGGAAAAAATACATTTGTCCATCTATTTTTCATTGAAAATAAGTTGGGATAAATGCAGGACTTTTTATAGGAATTGACAGAGCCAGAGATAAAGTTGAAAGGGTTTTATACGACTCCATACAGCAATCCACTCTCAACAGTTGCTTTGCAAGTAAAAACTTTTAACGGCACTTCACCTTTGAGTAGCAAGACAAATCAACTTTTAATAATTCAATGATAAATTCAAAAGATGGCAGCTATATGATGAGTTACTGCAAGGATGAGCATGTAAAATCCATTCAATCACAGAATGGCACCTGTAACTGTTCATGTTATCTTGAGACAGGGCAACAGCAACCTACAACTTCTATCAGCTATCAGTACTTTATGGCCTGTTATCTTGTATTATCTGTTATCTTATCTAGTGTTTACCTTATCATTGAATTATCTTGCCATTTTCAATCACTACAACTGTGTTGGTTTAACCTTTGAAAGTTCATTTCCTCAAAGCACTTTAGCAAAGACAAATGAGTCAGGAAAAAAATGGGCATTATGTAAAATGTGTTCATCATTACCTTAATGTTTCAGCCCCTTTTAGGAAAATTTGATGTTAATGCCTTGACACTATTGACTAAACCACACCATGAGGGACCAGGTGTGGACATTAACTGATTGCGAAAGACAAACAAGGCACATCTGTTCGCCGTGGGTGACATTCTAGTGTGACTATTTCATGAGGAAGAAACAGGCAAGCCCCATCTTGTTGAGGCCTTACGTTCTGCTCTCTATTGAGTGGTTTTAGGCACAAGAGTTTTAGGCACAGTGTGCATGGCATGAAATTAATACATGTGCTGACATCCATGATGTTTGTGTGACGTATGACTGAGCTGCACATGCACAGGAATGCTTGAGAAAGCTGTATGACTATGATGATAAAGACTGGCATTAGGCAAATCTGTTAAGCTACCAACCAATCACGATTCCATCATTATCAGGCAATATTCAATTAAAAAAATACCTTAACATGCATTGGTTACATGACTAACAAACAGGGGCGCTGACAGGTGGGGAAAAGTTAGGATGATTCCAAGGGCCTGTTACTGATAGGGGGCCCAAGAGAACATTTTAATATTATAATCAATGTTTGGGAGGCCCAAAATAATTTTCTGTCATAGGGCCCAAAAATTCTAGTGGTGCCACTGCTAACAAAGGTCAAATATCTGAACAATCTCAACAAGAACATTAGGTTTGGCCTTACTGGTTTCGGCATCTCTGCCTACTCTCCTCCCGTCCCCTTATTGCCACAGAAATGAAAGACCTAGTCGTGCCACAGGACAGCACAAGATCAATGCTGCAGACCTAGGGGAAAAAAACACAACAATCATAGTAACATCTGTGCACATTCAACACACATCCACAAAGTTAAACAAGGCTGAGCTCAACGGTCTTAATGTTTTGGCAACATCATGGTAAGATTACATATTCCATGGTTCTGGTTCATGCCCTTCTGGGATTAGATAGAAGTCAAATAGAAAATTTTAGAGGTGACAGGGCCAGTCACAAGGCATCAAGTTCAACAACATAAGCCTACTAATGATATTAGGGGCCGATTCATAGCCCAAGCAAGCAATAAACTCATTCAGCTAAGCAAGGAGGTTTTGGCATGTACTTGTCTGGCAAAACGTGTAAAACACCACAAGCATGAGTGCCATGTCCTGTGTTTGCAATTGTACAATGTTCACTCAGTTTGCTATGAGAAGGCACTTCAGAACATGAGCAAGGCTTATGCTGTTAACTGCATCTGAAGACTTGACCACCAACCATCAATAAATTTAATACTTCTGATAATTAAAACAAGATACTTGGGATTTTTCATTTTTGAAGCTGCCATGTGTCACTTTCATTGACTAATTTCAGTTTTGAATCATCCTGAACAGAGTTTGCATTCATTTATATTGCATTTAATACAGCGACTACATGAGGCAGAGCTTGATTTATTATCAGAGAGCCAGCCTGGCTCTCACTGATTTGCATGCTAACTTCAAAGTGACAATACGGTGTTTGAATTTTTGACATTACACCAATATGGTTCTCTCTGAACATTGTTGGTCATTTTGGATGTTTAGATCTACAAAAAGGTGGTGGTAGTGGAGCAATGCTAACCCAGGCCTTCACTCAGAAGCTACCATTATCTAGGTATCAAGTGACCAGCTGACAAGACACATACTAGGACAAATACTGTGAACTTGGGCTATAATTTGTGTTAATTAATACTAAAAACCCAACAACCTTCAGAAGTTAAGATTGAATCTTGGTGAGAATGAAGAGTAACACTTGATGCCTCAATGCCTGCCTCCTGAGACTGCTTGGGAAGAACCATGATTTTAACGTCAACTGGCACACTCATCAGGTTTCACTGTATAACTGTAACATCACTTTTACAAAGATACATGGGTCGGTCCCTACATGTTCCAGCTACCATGGCGCCTGTCTATATGGAAACACCTAATGAATTGACAACTCATCTTAAGATTTGATACTTTGATACCAATGAGATAGGGAAAAGAAAAGTAAAAAACACTAAAACAGTCTGAACTGCGCTTCCTGAATATGACATTGTCATCTGCCTTTTTAAAATAGCCCAGAAAATTTGATCAGTATTAAGGTAACTATTCCTGTATGGAGGATCCATTATTGGGATAATTTTACAACTGGTATACACTGAAATGTATACTTCTTGTATACATTTCAAGCAATAGGCTATGCTTTAGTAAGGCTACTGGAGCATTACAGCTTACCAGCCAAACGCAGTACCTAAACATAAATTGTGCATCACGTCTGTACAATTCGCTAGCAGGTTTCAGCAATTAGGAGATCACCATATGTCCTGGTAATACAATCAAGATGCGTGCAACATTCAGACAACGAATTGTACAAAGTTTTTAATTCACATATCATTCACCACTCTCTGCCATGTCAGTAGACCATGTGATTGTAGCGTGTTATTTCAGCGACGCGTCCCACTATCCATTCATACATGAAAGCAATATACCGTTACAAAGCTCCCTCGGACTAAAATACCCCCTACTTCCACACATGGCTCGATGCACACCACCAGAGTTGGATTTCTTAGTTAATGCAGTGTAAATTTGCGATACGTTTCATGTATTGACGTTTATTGTAGCTTGAACTAGAAAATGCTGACGTGCAAGTTATAAGGTAAACCACGTTAACGTTTGTTGGTCAACGTCAGTATAACAAGACGTTATGTACAAGGCCAGCTTGCTTTACCGTTACATTAAGCTACCAACTATTAACGTTAACTAATAAATCCCCCTTAAGACTGGTAGTACGTGACAACCCAATGTGTAATAACATTTGACTACTATATTTTACTTTGGAGGCTGGCCGGTTTTAGACTAAGTTGCATGTAATTTCACAGGTCCATATGCAATCGGCTAACAGTGAGGTGCAACATTGAGCTTCTAGCATTTGTTAAACAAGAGTTAAACAAACTAGTTAAATTACATGCCAGGGGACCGATCGACAGGTTCCATAAAAAACTGACCACAATTTCCATTTCCACGTTACAATGCTAGTTAACACGATAACGGCATACTGCTGCAACGTTGATGACTTAACATTAGCCACATGGAATTCCGCAAACTTTAACTTGACGCACTGAGTCTACGCCAAACAGCTAGCTTCCTTTGTAGCCTTTTAGCCTTCAAACTGACTGAAGGGACATTTTCGCGTTTATTAACAAAACCTGGTAATAACCTCTAGTAACAGTCGCTGACGCTTCACCCGACATGAAACAGACTTTTAAACGAGGCTAACGTTACACACCTAACCACGAATTAGCCTGCTAACATTGCCGCTTATTTTTTCATTGCAAACCTGACTCTGCCGCGCATACAGTACCGCTGGCTAGAAAGAAGCGTTACCGTTAGCTTCGGCAATGTTAACGTTAATACAATTTAGTTATTCAACCATGAGATTGGAAAGGCATCTAAACAGCTGTATGAATGGCAATCGCTGTGCAGACAAAATGCAAACTGTGAAAACCTGCTAACGTGAATAACAACGTTAGGTTAAGTCTCTAACATCAGAGATAACGTTATCCCGTTGAAAACGAAAAGCCACTTCAAAGAGACAAGGGATAAAACTCACCTTGTTGGAAGGACGGTGTGTTATACAGATATGCAAATGCCTTAGGTCCAATGTTATTTAAGTACCGTTTTATTCAGGCAATATAAACATTCAGTACAGCTTCTTTCAAAGTTACGCCTCCACGCTGTAGTAACGACCAGACTGAACAGGGCCGAACTTGATAGTATCCACGGCAAGGAGAGCTTGTGAGGCAACCAATATGGCCGTCGTCAAGGGAGTCAAAACGAGGCGTGGTTCAATACTGATAGATGAGAAGGGGTATGAGGGCGCCCCACTGTGACCGAGCTATCTAAAGTGAACGATTAACGTTGTTTTAAACAAAAAAGTTTTAGAGGAAATAAAAAGCCAGCCAAGCATATACACTGATTACTGACTCAAGTTTCAAGCTTATGTGAGTTAAATGGACAATACCCTAGCAACACCATCACATGGATCATCAGCGAAAATCTAAATTGTCATCTCTAGATGTAGGCCTCAGGCAGTCGAGACAAGAGGTTACAGACTGGCCTGACCTTAAATGAGAGCTACGACTGTTATAGCTGCCTGTGGATCTTCATTACATAACTTTAACTTGGTTTGCTAAATGAAATTTGATCATGAGAAAAAGAACATTTTTATGGTAACTTCTCAAATTTGGTGTTTCTGTTTGGTGTTTGAAACTACACGACACAAGCCTTCGTCCACACAAAAAATGTCTGCCATTTGACTTACCAAGACTGCATCTTTATTACTGTTTATCTACAGTAATGGAGTAGTTAATTTGATATTTTGTACGTGATAAAACGGTACAAATAAGGACAACTGAACTTTTCTGAAGCTAAAAGAAATGAAGTAGCACATGGTTACTTACCTATGTATTGCTTATATTTATTTCAAGTATATGTCGCCATCTTGTGGTAGGCTATATTGGTCATGCTTATTTTTAGTGTTCGTATATGTGGGTGGGGGGTGACACATCCACCGGCCTGTAGATGGCGGTGTAGAGCCACATGATTCAATGACAACGACATTGAAATAATAAAAGACAATGGAATAGTTGATATTTTTTTATTGGCAGAGGTCCCCTTGAATGAATTCACACTAAAGTTGGCATAGATCTGGATAATACTAGTGATTCTAAAAGTTCGTACAGTTCACATGTTCCCAACACAACACCGAAGTGCACTTAGTCAGTAATTATTCTTTTGAGAAACAGACCCCTGGGGAATAATTTATGAAATCTATAGCTGTTTTCATACTGGATTCCGCTAAATTTCCGGAGTTGAGATTGCAAGTTCATCCCGGGTCGAACAGTGTGACGTATGACCCATGCTTCAGAGGTTAATACAACTGTCACACTAGGTAGTTCAGTTTTCAAAACAACGATGGCGGGATACCCAGAGTTGTTGCTGGCTTTTTGTGCAACCATTCACGTGGGATTCCGACAAGGAACGTATGCAAAGAATACAACAGGAGTATGATGCCAAATTGGAGAAAGTCGAAGAATAATATGAAGCTGAGGAAAGCCGACACAGTCGACAAAGACGTGTAGCTGCTATTGGTCAGATCGCATATGTGTCTGGAAGAAGAGTGTGGAGAGTGGGCAGACCACAAGGAGTCGGTGTTTTGGTCCAATGTTATGAACAAATTTGACGACGAGTGCAATAAGCATTTTCGGATGTTGCGACAAACCTTTGAACCTTGTTGTTGCTGTTGTTAGCAAGTATGGTCTGAACTTAGCATAATGAAGAAAGGTAAGTACATACATTTCATCTCATGCTGTCAGTGTCATTGTGCTCAAAAGGTAGCGTGATGAAATTCTAGCCTGTGTGCCCAAGCAGTTATGCTCTTCAGTTATGCTCAAGTCATCATAAGAAAAGCATTACTCTAGAGTACTTATACTGTGCCAAGGCTATTAAGAGCAAATTTGCTATAAACTTAGCATAGTAAACAAAGGAAGAGAAGAAGCATAAAGCACCACTTTTATTTATTCTAACCAAAAAAGAAGGGAAAATAGAAAAAACACTATTCACAAACTATTTACAAGTGCAAAACATCCAGTACAGTGTACTGTGTACTGTTTGCAAGTGCAAAATATGCAGTGCAGTGCAAGTTTAGTAATGTAAGTTTAAGCAGTGTAAGTTATATAGTCCAGCTGTAGCCTGGTAATAAAACCAGAGGGTTTAAAAAGTTTAAAAAGACTGGATCAGCCCCTGATTGATTCTAGCTCTGCATCCACAATACCTCCCTCTGTACACTGATTGGACAGGTTAAAATGCCTCCTGAGGCAACAAGCTCAAAAGGATCAAATCCAGACCAGCACTGTAGGAAGATGATAATCAAGCGGAGGTGCCCAGGAAGGCATGGCCAGGCTAGTCCAGGTATTGCAAGAAGGACAATGCCGGTCTGTGCAACTGTGATATGTCATCACCACACCCTCAAAATCCTGTTATGGATCAAGCTTTCCTTACACACTGAGCACATCTCGGCTCTGATAATAGGGTCCGAGGCGGGTCGAGTAGACAGCCAATCCCGTGTCGGTCAGTGTGAAAGGAAGACATTTTCATTTTTTTGTTTCTCAACAGGTGGCGCTATATCACACATGGGTGGTTTGATGCGGCTCCTCCGACCTACGTACCACTCAAATTTCGCTATGGTATTTCATTATTCTGCAAAAACTGTTAGACCACTGACACAGTGGGCCCTAAAAGCGAGGCAGAGTGTACTGAAAAGTTGGGTGGAGGTCAAATCATACATGGATAGGACACAGCAACCACCACAACCCAATACAGGTGCACAGTATACTGGAAACACAGACAGTGAAGCACACCTACACACTGCAGAGGGACACCCACCACCCACCACCACCGAGCCTTCTGCGGGATACCCCAACCTCTAATTGCCAAGCACAAGCAAAGGACCTAACATACATGACACATATACATGGACAGACAGACAGACACAAAGAGAAATCTCCCAAAAAGGGGAAATACAGAACTTCCAGCACAAATTTACAAAGAAAAACAAAATCTCACAATAGCAGCAACACAAATAATGCATGGCCATCTGGAATAGCAAGCTAAAAAGAACCGACAAGCGCACAAATAACTCCCAAGGGGGTGGGCCAGGCAATAGGCTATCAACTGAACAGGCTTTTTGGGGTTAAACATAGTCACTACAAACCCCTCTATAACCCCACATAAGGAACAAACAAAGCAAATCAAAAGCATAACAAACACATGAACAGTAATTAAGTAAGCAAGCACACACACACACACACACACACCCCACAACAACAGTTAGCATGCACTCAGTAACAGTAGCCACAGACTAAACATATAACACAAAATAATCAAGGCAAAACACAGGATTTCGAGAAAGAAACCAAGGGCACGACACAAAACTGAATTAAACTATATGACCGCTGCAGTGTATTGAAATGTGGGAACCGTTAGTATGATGAGTTTGTGTTAGGTTAGTGTTGTGAGGTGAGAATTTGTGTGGAAATGATTTGCTGGAAGTGGGCATGTATGTGGGCTTTGAAGGAATTTTGACATTTTGTGTGTTTGCGTAGTGTGTAGGAGTGATTTGTGAAAGAGATAGATGTTGGCATAGTATGTATGTACATGTCTTATTTTACTTTTGCAATTTTAAAATTTCTCTGAATTTTTATTGGAACTAGGCATCGACCAGTGTTTCAATGCGTGAGGGTCAATGGATTTCAAGACAAAAAATTTGGCTGTAAACTTTAGTGTTCCATAGAGAAAAAGCAAAATGATATTTTGTACAATTACAGCACCCTCTATGGGCCTATGCTTTCATTGTGCTGATCATACATGACAAATATTGTGCAGTTCTCGCCTTTTCGGCCCAAGATATTGGCAATTCAAAATCCAGATTTTTGATTTTACCTATATCACTAGGTGGCGCTATGCTACAAAGAAGTGTTTATGGTCTGGGTCGATATTCCTCTGTAACACCGACATATCACAAAAAGTTCATGTTGTGGGGTGAAATTGAGTTATTCAGCAAAAACTTTTGGCCTTGTCCCCCTCTTTGACGGACAGTGGCACAGCAGGGGGTGGCCCTTTGGGGCCAAAAGCTTCTAGTCGCTCACATCCTACTAGGGCTACATGCCTACAAAGATTCATATCCCCCAGCATTTCGGTGGGCAATCGGTGAACAAAAAAATAAATTGACAAAACTAATATGACCGCTTTTGCTACCTTTGCTAGCGGCGGTCATAATAATTTAATATATGAATTTTGGTCTACAAAAAAGTTTCTTTTTTCCCCCAAAGTGGAGTCTGAGAAAGGGGGGTCATCTTATATTCAGGATCATCTTATATTCGGGCCTGTACGGTATATTCCTATTATATTTGTGTGCACTTTTGCACCTTAAAATTGTACTGAGAGGATAGGCATTTAACCAGGAAAAGCACAGATTCAGATTACAGTAAAGGTGTAGGTTATAGTTTTTGATAATACAAACTGGAGGCTACAAACCCATGTGAGCTTAATTGCACGTGGTAGAAAAAATACTGTGCACGGATGTGACTATAAAAACTGTGGCAATCAAACAAAATACTCTTAAACGAATTTTGAGTTGACAATGATTAAGTTCAGTTCTATGTTCACTCTTTGCACTTGATGTAACGTTTGCCTACATACAGCTAGCTTGCTGTAACTCACATTTCACAGCTGTTGTCCTCACTAGCGTTACCATGTATTCATGGCAGGGTATGTAGTAGTCGTAATATGCTACAAACATACAACAACAAGCAATATGCACATGTCGAAGTGTCAGTTTTCAGTGAAAGTATTCACACCAGTGCCTCTTAAATGTTTTAGTGCTGTTTCCATGAACAGTTGCAGGCATCCACAGCAATGTTTAAACATCGTTTAACTGAGCTATCATTACTTTGTGTCCACCTACAGTAACAGGCAGCTGGATCGGAGCATTCTCACTTACCCTTGCACAGATGAGCATAATCACTCAGTGAAGCAATCCCACTGCACTAATATGTTTAATGGGGAAACATTTTCTTTTTCTACCAGTCTGTTGAGAAATGCCTTATCAGGAGGCTACTCCTTTAGACATAGTGCGCCTAGCACAATCAGACTCAGCACAGTCCCTATGTTGGGGGTTACTAGAGTAGCGTAGTCAGCTATACTAAATTCACAAATTTTCTTAGTGTCAAATATTTATGGTGAGTTTGCCATTATTAGTGTCATCATCAATTGTTATTTGTCTCAGCTTGCTGATGCCACACTTTCTGACCTTTTTCTATGTGTGGCAAAGGATTGTGTGCCAAGCTCCTCAACTTTAGGTGAAGAGGAGCAGATCACATTTCACCCTAACTCCTGCTATGACTTTGCAGTCAGCAGTAGGAGTATCTGGCAACTCAATTGTTTTAGTTTGTAGTCTTTATTTTCCTTAATAGGTTTTACATGGTTCTGGTAGTTGAATTTCAAGAATGTTTGAATAAGGTTGACCTTTTTGCTTGACATTAAAATATACATAAAAAAGAGACACATAAAAATACTACGAGTAGTCTAGTTCCACTTTTTGAATATCCAAAAACAAATTTACAGGTCCATTCTTGTTAACTTCTGTGAGACAAAGACAAGATTGGGGTATATGGCGAACGGTCAACGTCAGAGCCAGAAAACAACTTCAGTCACTTCCTACATAAAAGTAAAAATGCAGTGAAAATATATTACTGATATAGAAAACTCATTGCTAAAATACAAACATTAATCATACCAATGGCAATAAACTAGAAATTAGAAACCTAGGCTACCAGAGACGAGCTAGCTAGTTCAACTAGCTAGGGCTAAGTGAGAGAGTTACTTCACCTACTGACTTAGGACTAACGTTAGCTACACAAACCCTCAAGACATGTAGACAAAATAGTCACAGGTTTTATTTACCATCTCTTGTTCAAATGAATAAGTGAAGCAACAGTGAATTTCAGCATTATGTTCAGACATAGGAGAACTTTGGGGCCTAAAACAGGTAGTGTTTCAGCATGGCCAGAGTTTTCAAACAAAGGGGACAGGGACTGGGGATTGGGATTGGGTGTAAGGACTCAAGACAATGAATGCCAACCAAAACTGTTAGGACACCAGTGATACCCTCCTCACACCCCACTCAGTAAATGAAGGTGATAGTCCTTCAGAATCTTTTGGGCCCTTAGAAAGTTTTTTTCAGCAATAGATGCCAGGAACAGTGTGCACATTGGGGGAGGGGATCTTTGTAGCAAAGGCAACGGTAACGTAAGGCAATAAGATAGACGTAAGGCAATAAGAGGCACTTAGCTTAGCAAGGGGTGAGTGCTCTCAGCCCCAAGTATCCAACGAGGCAGAAGAATCCTTGGTTCGGTTTTTGGACTTTACATCTAGCAGAATGCCAGTCCCACTTCGTCTTGTATTGAGTCGTCATGTACTCGTGTCGGTAGCCACCGTTCTCACACAACTCACACAACTGTAGCTAGTTTGGTTTAATTGAATTTGTATGTGTGTTTCGTTACAGTGGAGCTAATGGGGGCTGCCATCTTACTTTGCTAGTGCGTCACCACTAAATGTTTCCCCTATGTGTCCACCACTGAGCACCATCACCCCATGACAGACTGTTTCAAGGATAAAATCTATGCTTGAAGATTCTATTTCATTCTCAAACGTCCGCTATATTATTGTAACATATGGAATGTTAAAACAGACACCTTTTGGGAACAACTATGACAGTAAACTTGAAATAGTCTGTAGACCCCATAGTCTATTTTTGACAATAAAGACTATATATTTTAAAAAGCCATATTGTGCCCAAACAAAGCACATTGCTCTGCGTACCATTCGTTCAAGTCTCTTTTAACCAGCACTCAATAAGCCAATAATCTAAATTACCTACATCCTAGCAAGCACACTGCATGCACTGGTGATTCCTTCAGAAAATACATCT
This sequence comes from Tenualosa thibaudeaui, assembly GCA_027481765.1. Classification (NCBI taxonomy): domain Eukaryota; kingdom Metazoa; phylum Chordata; class Actinopteri; order Clupeiformes; family Clupeidae; genus Tenualosa; species Tenualosa thibaudeaui. The sequence goes on along the minus strand of JAIFZK010000021.1, from coordinate 10,594,750 downwards.
CTATTTTTGTTATTTCGTTTTTACAGTACTTTCTCCATTGTTTTGAGAGATTCTACGAAAGATGGAGCATTGAAAGTTGGAGGACCATTTGTTATGCCATTTACCAAATTATGGGGATTTTGAACAATTCTGTGTACCCAAGGCAGTCGCAGCTATGACTATTAGATGTTTAGGCTGCTGATAGCTTTAATGAGCCCAGCTGTGGGGTGGTGGTCTAGCCTACAAATGTGGCTCTACACTGCTACATGCATCCTACTCATTTCACATTTCTGTTCACATTGCCTATGGATGGACAAACAGCTGGCACAGCTGGCTCCAACCATATCATGGATGTGTACTTCAAGTCAGTTTCAGTTATGTATCAGTGCTCCTTTGGCTTTGGCCAGACTTGCATTAAGTTGTCCAATGTTGGTTCTATAAGTAGGACTAGACAGAAGTTTGTTTGCTATAACAAGCAAGTATGAAATGTATTTTTCTGATGTTTCTCCTTCAGGATAATTTAAAACATTAATGCAGGCAGAGATTTGTTTAAATTCCAAAAAATAATGTTACCATAAGTGTTGCTCATTCCCCATCCTGAGAACAATGCTAACTACACAAACTACTATACTACAAAAACATGCTAATATCACTGACCAGACACGTCTTCATGATCTAGTGTAGTCTGTGAAACTTTAAAGCAGCCTTCAAATTTCAGCCCATCATGCACTGCATTTTGACCAAATGACACAAACTTTTTTTTCTCATTAAATACAAAAGGAACACTCTTATTAAAAGGATTAAAAGGAACAATTCTTATTAAAACTTACGCCTTACTTATCACATTTTAAAATAGTTCATGAGTAGTGGAAAAAAGAACACCATGGTTTTACTGCTTACCTAAAATGATAGATGTATATTGAATGGTAGTTTGGTTTACAAATTGGAAGGTAAATTAATAAGTTAATTTTTTAAAATTGTGAAATGTGAAAAGTGAAATGATTTGTAGATGATCTCGCTGGCACATTTGTCAGTTTCCCATAGTTTCACTAGATATTTTGCAATGATTAGTCAATGGTCACCGTAATCACTCCAAAGGAGTCATCCTCAGAAACATTGCTCGAGATGCCGGTTCTGATTGGTAGGTGGTGAAACGAACAAAACAACAAAAACACAAAATACAAACAGGAATTGTGGGTTGCCAATATCAGCAACCCCTAATGATACATCAAGGGCATTTTAAGTCATTTCAATAATTTCTTACATATTGCTCCTTTAATCATCAAAGTGACTACAAAGCTGGTAAATTAACCTAACAATGTTGCCAACTGTACATTTAACCACTATGCTGCCACCGTACCACTGAGAAATGTGGTTCTGTGCAGACAATCTGAGTCAGACAGTTATTGAAGCTTGGCTTCAACATTGCTTGAGGCTTTAAAACACTTGTAACAGTGAGTGGAATTTTTATGCCAGAATATGTGTACAGAATCTTCTGTGGAATGTATTATGGCACACCTAATTGTGATAACTTGAGTACATGAACTGGATCTCTGTGTACCGAGGCAAGCAGAAGGTAAAAAATCATGGCCCTTAATATCCCAGGTCTCACAGCGATGATGGGCTTCTATGCCACAGTCCTGGCTATAGGAATACGGGCATCCAAGAAAGCCAAAGGGAAGAAGACCACAGGGACCTTCACAGAAGTGGCTCTTCTTGGAGAGCGCTCCATAAATCTGGTTGTGGCTGGTAAGTGAAGTGTCAGCAGCCGCAACCCGTTCTTCCATAATGTAGCCTAACTTTAATAGTATGGTAGAAAAGGAAATTAGTAGAAAAGAAATTATACACTTTGAATGATGGTTAACCTATTTTGATTTACATGCAAGGATGCATCTGATTCAGACTGGCACTGTACAATTCAATTTGAGTGTTTTCAGTTTTTTTAATGATTGCCAGCAGGCTTTAGTCCAATGTGTAGTCACATTATTAAAATTTAAATTTAAAATATTATTTGAAGAAAAAAAAGGACTGATCTGTTAATTTACCAAAGAACATTTTTGCTAGACAAGGAAGTTTGGAGATTGGTCTGTAGTTATTTAAATAATTTGCATCTTCCTTTATGTAAGGGGGTCACCAATGCTGATTTCCAGACTTTTGAAATAGATCCAGAGAAGAGTGTAAGTTTAAAAATGTGAGTCAAAGGCTCATAAATGTCAGAGGCAGATAGCTTTAAGAGATGGGGTTCTAACTGATCAGCACCCACAGAGCTTTTCATACATTTAGAGGTGCATAATGCATGGTGAACTTCAGATTGATTCAGTGGTCTGAATAAAACAGAAGAGTTAGGTCTATTATTTGAAAATGAAAAGGTTTCTTCCATAGATATGGAGTATATGGAGTGTCTGATGTCACAACCAAACTATCAAACAAGGAACCACACTTGATAAAACGATTATTTAACATATTACTCTTCAGAAAAGATGACAAACAGTGCCATACAACATACAATAGAGAGAACATTGTGAAATAGTGCCAAATACTGTACAAGGCCTGTGGCAGTTAAGGCTGCCTAACAGGCTCACACAAGTGCTTGGCATAGAACCATACAAAAGCAAAATGAAGGCAAATCTAGAGATGCCAAAACCTGAAGACAGTTGCGTGTCTGTTGCGTGACATCTGTTGCGTGCATTAGGCATAATAAACTACTTTGGAAAATTCTTTCCAAACGTATTGTCCAAGAGAACTGCTGCGTGACCGGAGTAAGTTCAGTTGGACATCTGAACACGAAGCTGAATGGTCTGAAAACAACTCTCACCACAGAACCAGTGCTGACATTCTTTGATCTGTCTAAAAAGATCAAGCTATCCACTGATTCTTCAAAAAATAGTATTAGAGCCATCCTAGGCATCTGGAGAAGACTGAAGACCAGTTACCTACGCATCGAGAACAATGACCAGTGCTGAGTGCCGTTACGCACAAATTGCAAAAGAGTGCTTAGGACTAGTGTATGGATTTCAGAAATAACAATGGTTATGGTTTATGGCTAAAGATTGACCACCATTATTTGGAAGAAGAAAAGAAAAGAGTGACCATCCTGAATGAAAGTCCTTCTGGGACTTCACGTCTGCCGTGCACAAAGCCCATTGCGTGTGTGTCGCTCTGGTGCCTCATTTTTTTTTCTTTTCCATATCTCAGCAATAAATCAGAAACATCAGGCGTCATGTGGTGTCTATCATTTACAAAACACTACGCAGAGTGAACAAGGGAGAGGAGAGAGACGACCACAGTTCCCAGTGTGATCCACAAAGTCACTGCCCGCCTCACGCGGCCCTCCCGGTTTCGAGCGCGAGACCCACCGTCCAACCCTCCGGTCAGTCGCTCTCACTAAGTTCTGTGCCTCATTTAACTTCTCTGCGCTGTTCAGTAACTACCGCTCCCCGCGGGTTTCGGTGCTTCCTGTTTCAGTGGCCATCTCCTCTGCCCTGCCTCCCCCCTCGTCCGGGTTTCCACACTGGACCTTCCGGGAGCCACTGTGTCCCGGAGGCCCGCATCACACCTCTCACTCAGCTGCCGCCCGCCTGGGTCACCGATTCCCTTACCCGTCTTTGAACTCAATAAACTGTGTGTGTTTGCAACGTGTTGCGCTTGGGTCGTCTGTGCTGCACCGTTACAAAAAAAAAAAAACTACAGATAATAAATATGACCGTTCCGGTAATGTTCAGATACCTTAAAATGCTACTGAAGTATTTAAGTATTTTCCGTTACTGTCCATGCCCAATACAGTCTGAAATGCGTCACCACATTGCAATATAGCAAATGATGTACATGTGTAACTTTGGTGCGCAAATCAGGAATGACTCGTACCTCATCTGAAGCACAGTAAGTCAGATGGTAATGCCTTCAATTTATGTGGGGAAATTCAGGAGAGTATATCTAATTCTACAGGTATAACCGACACTGTGGTTTTTAGTAATAAGCCTTTCATTTATTTTTATTTGTGTGCCATATGTTTATTATGGAGACAGACGAGGGCTACTACAGGTAGTAGTTTAAAGAAATTATTTGATACTGAGACAGGTTTGCTGTGTGTTGGAGCTATATTAGTTTGCTTTAAATCATGGTAGTTTGTGAATTTGTTTTATTATTGTTTCATTCAAATTAGTCATGTATATTTTGGTAATATTTTTTGGCTAGTTATTTGTTTAGTAAATTGCTTTGCTTTATGTGTGTATTCTTTATTTTATTTTTGCTTACTTTAGTTTATTCTTTAAGTGCAACCTTTGGTTTAGACACCTGGGGGTAGTGGTGTGCACATGTATGGGTGATATAGGTAGGAGGAAGTGGCAGGACCTGTATGCACCTGGGTAGTGGGCACATGGTTTTTTACCAGTGTGAGAGATACGAATTTTGCTTGCTCACCTGGAAAACAATAAAACCAGCTGCAACTGAGAAATCTGCCTGGTAATCATATTTTTCTTTTGCCTGCTTACATTATCTAACTACCCAGGGTGCCAGAAGTGTTTGTTTGCTTTGTTTAAGTTAAATTAGTTCAGTTGAGTTTTTGTTTGACAAACTCCACACGGGCACAGAGGGTAATTTCTGAATGACAAACAGATACAACACTATACAGGAAAGATTTCCCCCATTTCATTGTGGACCTGTGAAAAGTTATAGCAAGGATTCAAGGATTACTTGTCACATGCATTGAATTACAAATGTAAAACGTAGTGAAATTGCAAAAAATAGTAAAAGAGAAAAAGAAAAATAGGCTAGACTAGAAAAGAAACAAAATAAATAAATACAAGGCATGAAAAATCCATCACCACAGCAACCAGCTATATGTCAGCCATCTCAAAATACCCATCTCAACCAATGACTATATAAGTTGTTCTTCAGATTCTCTTTGGCACTACAACAGTCGAGTCGCCCCTCCCCCTCCCCTGGGCTACTTCTAAAACCAAGTAAAATGTAAATAAATGGTTTATTGATTTTAGTACCAGAGTAAAATAGTTCAATGGATTTATATTTTTTAGTAATGGATTACAATTTATTGCTTATTATATGGAATCTGGGCATAGAGTGAAGAAGATTGATTGCTTCTTTGCACTAATTAACAAAGTTATTTTAGTGTTTTTTTAGTGTTATTTTAGTCTTTTTGCAAAGCCAATGAGAGAGAGGAAGTATGTGACTTTGATAGACCCATTTCAGATCAGATATGGCAAAACTATGAGTGCTGTAATGACCATTCCTGCCGTTATTGGGGAAATGATTTTTGTCACGTGTTCTCTCACAGCTCTGGGTAAAGTAAGGTTTTACTAATCCCACCCTCTATGGAAACAGTGCATGACTCAATGGGAGCTAAGGCAAAAGTTTTGCCAGGAAGACTTGATTTGTCTTGTAAACTCTATCGCTCATTCATTACCCTGATAAACCAATCAAATCTTGTAGTGTAGTACCATGTAGTACTCTGAGGGTTTTCCATCCACTATGTCAGTCTGTGTTCTATTTTTAACCAATCATGGCTTTCAGTGCTGCCTTCCTGAGGATTCCCCTCCTACATCATTCATTCATTTGATTTCTCTGCCAATGGGATACTAGTGCGTTTCTTTAAAACTGCCTTGCCTAACTCTGCCCTCTGCTACTTAGAGTATGTTGACTTCATGTTGACTTGTCTTCTCTGTGGCTTTGTACACAGGTTGCATGGTCCTCTTTTTAGCCAATCCTGTTGGCCCAGTTGGTTCAGGACTTCAGAGTGAACATCCTGCAAATCCTCTACAGCCCACCTCTGTTGACTCTTACATTTACATCTATGCATTTAACAGATGCTTTTATCCAAAGCAACTTACATTTGCCAGCTATTAGTTACATTGGGGCTGGTCTCCCCTAGATTAAGTGCCTTCCTCAAGTGCACAATGGTTGCAGCCAGGATTTCCAGGCTACTAGCATGCTAGCCAGGTTCCTTAACTGCTACACCAACACCCTCCATCCCTGGCACTTCCTCCACCAACTCCTAGTACTTGGTACCTGGTCTTGGGCACTGTGAGTTCAAGCATAAACAGTTATTTTGTTGCCTCTGAGGAGATTATTATGTCTGGCCAATGTAGTGATGTGGCAGTGTGCTGAGGGGAACATCATCTGTTTCCCCAGGTTGGCGTGTAGCTGCCAGTCAGAGGCTGTCTGAAGGAGACCTCCTCTCCAGGTTTGACAAAGGCAATTTAGTATTTGCTAGATGGTGTTTACTAGAACTGATGGTGTCAAATATCCTCTCTGCCACAGCCTTGAGCACTTTGATTGTTGATCCCAGTGGTTGTTGCGTACATACTTCCATTCAATATTAAATTTCCCCTCAGTAATATGCCAGGATACTCTGCAGCCTTCAGCACTTTGTAAGGATCCCCTTTCAGAACAGAGCTGTCATTCTGGTGTCTCTCTCTTGCCCCACACAGAGGATGGCTGGGCTTGGTAGGACATCTTATACAGTCTACTTCTTCTGAGTGAGGGGTGACTCCGCCACCTCCACTGTTTTTAATAGTAATAATAGTAGTAGTAGGCCTAATGGTAGCTCTTTGGCCATGTGCAAGCCAAGGCAAAAATATTTTTCCATTCTATGTCTCCCTTAAGAGCCCCACAACACTTCTGATTTTGGTTTTTCAAGGATGGTCATTAACTGAAAGTAGCTGCAAAGGAAGAGCTGTAAATGTATTACTCTAGCACCACACATTGGATGGCCTTGGTTAATCAACTGATCCATGTTATGATGTTGTGGTGTTTTCTTTCTGTTTTCTGTTATCACACATCCTCTAGTGGCTCTGTGTTCCATTCATTTTCCTGAATCCCGTCCCCCTTAACAACACCAGCACAGCCTTCAATCACACCAACCAGCCACCATGGCTTGGTCAGCTTCAGACCAAAGACATCCCTATGTGGTTGAATGAATGGCTCACAGAGGTATGGATAGTCTGTTTGTTGGTAAATAGATCATTTTACCTAAGTTGCTGATATTTAATATTTCGTTTACCAAGCTGAATTTCCTGTTTTAAGCCTCCCAATTAGCACAATAACATAGCTAAATTAGCTAACCAAATGTAGTAACAGTTTGTATGTAATGTTTAAATAAATAAATGACACCTAGTTGCAGCCTCTCTCAGCTATTATTTCCTTGACCAACTCAAAATACTTGGGTAAATTGTTTTAAATGCAATGGCTGCCACTGGTGGTAGTCTGTGGGAAACATGGTACCACCAGAGAGCATGAATGTACCATTTAAAACCAAATTAACCAGGAACTTTTCCACTCTGTTAAGTTGACAAATAAATCATTTTACCTAATTTTAGGTTGCTGATCTTTAATATGTTGTTTACTTTTTAAATGCTTTGCACTGCACTAATAATTTCTTCTATAGTATATTTTATAAGCCCTGTATGCCCTTACTTGATTGTGGGACAAAGTGCAAAGTTAGAATCTTTACTAAAGCTTATGTAATATTTGGGCAAAATCATTTTGCCAGTTTAACATGGGAAAGACCTTAACCACAGACACTGATGAAGTAGCTCAGTGCTCCACATGCACCACAATGGCTGTAATTTGTACTAGCATTTTACTTGTTGATAGACTTTGCTCTTGTGCCCCATTTAAATGAAAGCACAGGTCATTGACTGTTATCAATTAATAACCTTGCTCCTGTCATTTTCATGGGTAGGGTTTGGGAGGGATTTGTTTCCAGAGTTATTAACAGAGGAACCTATCATCAGTTTCAGCAGCCAAAGCACAGAAACAGAAGTTTCGCTGCAGCTGTATTGAGTGTCATTTTGGCAGTTCCATCTATACTAAATGGAGCAGTGGCTGCATCTACAGGTTTGCACTGTTCCTCTTCCACCCCAATATATCAAAGCTACTGTTTGATTTGATTAGTACTAACATTTTACAAGAATCATGTGTTTTATTAATTGTAAGAAAATAGTTAGTGATTTCTAACCATAGACTGCATATAAAAACATGCAACACTTTCACAGTAATTCAAGAAATATCTCTAATATACATTGTTGGCTCCATCAGCAATCAACGTGGAGGCAGTCTTTCACCCAAGTTATAACCAAACACTGTGGAGTTTCTCTAGGAGCACTGAAGGGAGGGTTGAGTAATGTCAAAAGTGCAATTCTGGAGTTTCCCTGAAGGTGCATTCAAATAGAAGGTTGAAGGGTCATCAATAAAGAGTTTACATAGAAACATATTACATATTCACATAGAAATCTGCACATCTGCGGTCCATAACTGTTGCTGTCAGTTTGTGGTGTGCATTCACATCTCCTGCATAAAGCAGCTGCCCAAGCTTTGGTTTAAAGTTTATGGTGGCTGCATTATGCCACATACAGCATGCTCTTTTATATTTCAAGCACAAAACGCACATAGGGTGTACATGGTCTAATCTGTTACCATGCATTCTAAACGAAAACAGACAAAAAATGCATCTGCATCACAAACGCAGAGATTTCGGTGTGTATAAGGTGTTACACCAAGGCCCAATTCACACCACAAGTAGTGCACGGCTGCAGTTTTGTACTGTTTCATTTCGGTGAAGATGTTAAAAAATTACCCCTCTAACTGCGAGCCTGAGCTGTGAATAACACCTCAAGAAAAACAGTTTGAAATACTAGAGTTTTACATTTAACTTTAAATGCTGCGTGAAGGCCATCACTTTCAACATGTAGAAAAAAACAGGCGTTGTGCAATCAGGTAAATAACTATTTATTTGAGACTTACTCCTTGTATAGGATGGCACACATCTGGGCACACACATTCAAGTGTCACAAGATTGTTGTCCAAAATCACTAATCACTTTTAATGCATCTGGACGTCAATGTGTGGAAAAAAAACATGTTGTTCCCCCATTTATTCCGTTAAAATGTATGTCCATGTATGTCCTGGAATCAGACTGATTATGGGGCGCCATCTCCATATGAACACAAGGTGGCTCATGTAATCCTGCCTCTTTGCTTGGAGTACCTCTCGCCTTCCTATGTCTCCATCTCAGGGATTGGAGTAGTTACAGCAGCTGCCATGTCCTCTGTAGATTCATTTCTCCTTTCTTCCGCTTCAATGTTCACCTCAAACCTCTATAAAAACATCATCAGAAAACAGGTTTGTCTATATTGTGTAAAGATTTTTCGTTACCATTGAAATGCTCTTATTAATAAAAAACAATTAAATCAGTGCAGTAGCATGCTATGGGCACATCTATTCCAACAATTACACAGACATTTATTAAAACAATGTAAAGGTAAATGCTAAAGATAAATCTTTCTCCCTCTCTCTCTGTATGTGTCTGTGTGTGTCTTCAGGCATCAGACAAGGAGCTTAAGTGGGTGATCCGAATCTCTATTGTTATAACAGGTGTGCTTGGCACATTACTGACTTTCCTTGACAACAGCATTCACTGTGTTCTTTTGGATCCTATGTTCAGATATGGCATACTGTATCATCTTACCCCAGTTGATCTGTGTCCTTTTCTGTAGTATTTCTAATAGTTATGGGGCTGTTGTTGGGTTCATTGGCAGTATACTGCTGAGGTTGTTAAGTGGGGAGCCCCTTCTAGGCCTTCCACTAGTAATCTGCTATCCGAGTGGTGAAGTAATTAATGGTGTGTATATTCAGCCAGTCCCTGTTTGAACAATGGCCACGCTCTTTGCATTCTTCTGCATTCTATTTTTCTCTTACACCATTGCTTTCCTCTTTCACCATGAGGTACTGCCTACAAGGTGGGATATAGTTACCAAGGTCACAGTTTCAACAGACAACCAAAAGGTGTGCTCTCACAATTAACAAATGTTGCTGCTGGAGAAAACGTATGTGACTAGACGTCAATATCACCAGATGTGGAAGCGGAGTCAGATGTCAGGACAATCAAGTCAAAGACCAAATTTGAAATGAGTGGAGCAGAACATTAGCCTCAGAATGAATCAAATCACAATTTAGTTCGAATTAAGTAAAGAAGTGTAGTCAGATGTATTTTCCCATGTTTATCTAGTGAATATGCAAATCTCAGTGATGACAGTATACTGCATGGTGAACAGAGATTTTTTTTTGTAAAATTATCTACTTTAATCTACTTATAATTATCTATAGATTTTTCATATTGAAAATGTTACTAATATACTATATAACTCATAATGGGACTAACTAATAATGGGACACAGACATCAGAGGCAGTGACAATGTCATAACAAAATGTTCTAGGCATATATTTATGAGTTCCACAAGAAACCTTTCTGGGTCACTGGGAGAGAAGATATAAAGTGCTTAGTTATGCTAATTATGCTAATTGCCCAAAGTAACTTTTAGCAACCAAGTTGAATGTCATCCACTGTAGGTCTTTATTATACAACTCTCCAGAAGGCTGTGGATGGTTCCATTCACTTTGTCTTCAGGATGCCATGTATATGCCAGGTTAAAGAGCATAAACTGCATTTTCTAAAAGTCAAAAGCCTATATGGGATTTAATATGCCAGTGCAGTAGGCCTATGAGCTTAGAGGGAAACTTGAATAGTAACACATTCAGCATTTATGTTTCTTTCTTAATTATTGCATATAGCCACTTTTAGGGCCATACTTACATTAACATGTCAGAAATCTTGCAATACAAAAAGATAATAATAAGCTGAGAAGTTTTTGGGGGGATATTTACCAGTTCAGATTTTAACCTTTGGTCTCTGCCAAATTTACCAGATTTTTCCTCCTATGGAGAAAAGGGGCTCGATAGTTTTGCCCATAATTTTTTGTTTTCAATATAATTGGTTTCTCAGTGGATTACATTAATTGGTCAGGTAAAACTACATCTGAGATATTACTTTTATGCACAAAATTTGAACAAATATTCTGTGAGTGCTTTTAATTTAGAGCTTGAAGTGGATGGGCATGGGTTGAGTCTATCAAGTGTGTCATTCTGAGTGATACTGAAATCCTCACCAATTATAATACTAGCATCTGGCTATTTATCCAGCCAATGTTTAAGTTTGCCTTCAACCACATCCAGTGACGTACTCACATGTGGCGCATACCTTACTGGCTATATCAGCTTGCCTGTATGGTCACTACACCACACTGTCATTTTGTCTGTATGGACAGTGTATGCAACGTAAACTTCTCTTTAAGTCTGACTTTTGTCTATGTGTAGTAAAGTTAGGATTAACTATACATAGAAAAAAGTAATATTAAGTAAGGATTAAGGATTATTCTATTTTTGATATATATATTGTGGTAGGCCACTTAAACAAGACATTAAATTGACACTGGCAATGTACTTGCCAAGGATCAAGGATCAACGAGTTCATTTGTCACATACATTGAAATATTAACGTAAGACATGTAGTGAAATTGCAATTGAAATTGAGTATTCAGTTCGTGTCCAGCATCAAGAGGCTGCTTTGAAGTAGGGGCCGAGGAGTGACGTTGCATATGGGGTAGGCTATTTGCACTGACTCTTGCACTATGCATATCATTGCACCTTTCTGCATTTCCACATCTATCCTATAGCACGTTACAATCTAACTTTACTGTAATGGCTGTAATACTGTAATTGCTATCTTCATTTGTTTTTATTAGTATGTGTGTATGTATGCTGTGTATAAGCTACTGGACACATTAATTTCAACAATACAAAAACTCTCTCAAAAACGATAGTTCGTTTAGGCTTTTAAGCAGCTTACTCTCATGGTGCTTTGTGCATCTCAAGCTATACCCATGAGCAAATTCCACAGCATCTGGTAGATTGCACACAGTTAAGGCAGCAACGTCCTCAGCTGTTCCAGGGGGATCTTTAAACTTAGATAAGCAAAACTGTATTAAACTGAGAAAATGTGTATATTTGTACTAAAGTTAAATTCAAAGTTAAAACTATGTCCAGATATAATGGTTTAATATGGTCCCGTCACCTAGAATGTGTTTTCATGAAACGCTTACACAAAGTCCCTCCTCTGTCCTGCCTCAGGAACTTGCCACTTGCTGGTTGCAGGGGTATATGTGCCATCTAGCAACTGAAACAAGTTAATTGTGAGAATTTCAAATAAACACATCATGATTTATTAGCTTAATGTATTCTAAAACGTATTGCCTTGTTATTTGTCTTTGATGCACAATCACTTTATCGATGTTATATTATAGAATCATTTTTTAACAAAAATGTTCGCACCGACATTGTTTTAATAAGGCTGCGCAGCCGCACTGAAATCCTTGCTCTCCTGGGAAGGTTTTGTGTGGGGCTGAGGATTTCATTGTGTTATTTTCTTCGTTGGTTCACCAACCGTTTTTTATCTGCATTAATTTCGGTAAGTTGACTGCTGATGATTAGAAACATATACGCTGTCACCGATCTAACAGCATTTGTTTTATATGCATTCTCACTCACCTTATGATAAATAGGGCTGAGACAAAATCTGTTCAGCTAAATAAACTAGCTGGGTAGCTAGCGGGCTAGGGTTGTTCGTTGCAGCTGAAATGCATTTTGCTAACGATAATTAGCTAGTATGCGAATGGAGGCCGACATGCCATCGCTTGAGCCTGACAAGTTAAATGAGACCACTGTGCCCACTGCGCTGTCGAAGTGTCACAACGTTAGCTCGTGAGCAGTTTTGCACCTTGCATTTTAATGTGGTTTCTATGTTCGTGGACCTGGGCTTTTGGCAGTGATGTCTATCCAACTCGCTAACATCGTTTAGCCACTCCGTGTCGAGTGGAACCCGAGATTGCCGGTGCACCATCTTCGGGGGTCGAGGGACTCCAACAGTTAGCAGCATGCTAAATTACAGCAACGCACCATGCTATTTAACACTGTTAACGCAGCTGTGCTAATAATAGCGTTTGAGTGCGAAATGTTACTTCCCGATCATGAATTTCAGGAAGTTGTCATTTTTTCATTGCTGCCAGATTGTTTGTACAGCTGCCCAGTGGTAGGCCGTTAGCTTTGGTGTGTAGTTTGTCTGGTATAGCGGTTAATTGAACTTGCAGGCTAACGCTTTTATCCTCTTCCGGGTTTGTCGTCTTTGTGGGCACGAGGCAGGTTGGTGGGAAAAGATCTAACGTTATCTTTACTTAACACGTTAGCCATGTCATACATATATTTTACATTTCCCAATGTAAGAAATAGGAAAGACAAGACTATAGCATTGCAGTTGACAGCTATTGTATATTACTGTGTAACACTGCACTTTTGTGCCCAGGGTGTCTTTTATGAATAATCAAAAGCAGCAAAAGCCAACGCTAACCGGCCAGCGTTTTAAGACTCGGAAAAGAGGTACGTTTGGTGATATTTGCATGCTTGTGTTTGTTGGGAAGGACGGGGTCATTGTGTAAGTGGGATACTTAATACTGACCTACAATTTCTCTACAGATGAAAAGGAGAGATTTGATCCTACTCAGTTTCAAGAAAGTATTGTACAAGGCTTGAATCAAACTGGCACTGATTTGGAAGCTGTGGCAAAGTTCCTTGATGCCTCTGGTGCCAAGCTCGACTACCGCCGGTATGCAGAGACTCTCTTTGACATCCTGGTGGCTGGCGGAATGCTGGGTAAGTACCAGGCTGTCCCAGTCTCTCCAGTCAGAATGACAATCTGTGTCCTGATTGGTGAATACTAGTACTGTGTGTGTATTTGTGAAGATCTTGTAATGTGAAGGTTATTAACACATCATTGAGAGTGTATGTGGCTATGTGCTGAAATGTGTGTATTTGTACAGCACTAGATGTGCTGCATGGAAGTTTCTGAGAAATAATAAAAGGTTGTCCATCTAATTTATTTTTCCCCCCCTCTACTTCGGTGGATGTCTCAGCCCCAGGTGGCACCCTGTCAGATGACGTGACCCGCACGGATTACTGTCTGTTCACTGCAAATGAAGACCTGGAAACCATGCAAGCTTATGCACAGGTGTGGTAATCTCATAGGATCTTCCATTGTATACATACACACACACACACCCCTTTATCTTTAAACTTGTGAGTTCGTGACTACGGTTTTCTACATGGGCACAAATCTGTGGTGGTCGGAACATTCTTACTAAGTAATGTATTCTTCTTTGGTAGGTTTTTAATAAGTTGATCAGGCGTTACAAGTACCTGGAGAAAGGGTTTGAGGAGGAAATCAAGAAGGTGAGTCTTGTCTTTCTGTCTGTGATGCAACCCTTCAGTATGGTGGTTCATGGGTCATGGGGTCGATGCTGGACGATGAATATTCTGCCCCTTTTTGTGTCAGAGGGCAGGGTCTGTATGTAAAATTAAATATTTTATGTATTATATATTTGTATGTATTTATATATTATGAGACCGTAAAACAGTGTTGAAATACTTCCCCTCTCCTGTGTAGTTGCTGCTGTTTCTTAAAGGGTTCACAGAATCTGAGAGGAACAAGTTGGCCATGCTGACTGGCATCCTGCTGGCCAATGGAAGCATCTCCGCCTCCATTCTGAACAGTCTCTTCAATGAGAACCTTGTCAAAGAAGGTGACCTTCATCTCGTTTTTTAAATAGCTGCATATGAATGTTGAATGAATGATAGTTATAATGTACAGTCTTTTTCATTCCTACAGAGTATTGTCATTCTGACAGTGAGCAAATGACATTCTAACAGTCATTATGAGTTGTTTGTTCCACTAGAGTTTGGTTAAAAAACGAATACATCTGCCTCAGTGTGCAATGGTGGTCTGTGATCATCTGTCACAGGTGTGTCTGCTGCCTTCGCTGTGAAACTTTTCAAATCCTGGATCAACGAGAAGGACATCAATTCTGTTGCTGCCAGTCTTCGCAAAGTTGGCATGGACAACCGTCTGATGGTATGTGTGAACACAGCCAGTAGTACATCTGAATACTTTGCTAATAGAGTGTAGGGCACCTGCCAAAATGAGATTGATACCTGATCATTTGAATGATGGGCAAAAATTTTAATTTAACTAAAATCTAAATTATAAAAATTCTAAATTTATTAAAATAACCCCCATTGCCCTTGAGTTCCACACTTAACCAAATGACACATTTCCCTTCTATGGAAGGGAATTTAAGGTGGTGCATTTAATCAAAATTTGAAATGATCACTGAGTGTTGTTGGTAGGAAGAACAGGAAAAATTTTTATAGCATAGACAGAATAGAAAACTGGCAGCTAACACTAACTAAATAAGACCAAGGAAAATAAAACAGAGTTTCTGACCCCATTCAGTTCATTTTTAGCTGTCAGTTTGCTGTTCAGTTTATGTTGTCAAATTGTCTTGTTCTTTCTCCTACCAACAGTACTCGGTGCCCTTCAACAACAGGGTCATGGTTTTAAGTACTCCAGTCTATTATTTTAATCATGAGTTGCAATTGTATGGCTTCCAAAAATGACGTAATCAGGAACAATTATTTTATGTCTTTTTTGTCTTTTATGTCATTCTTTAACTAGGCTCATGCTATAAGGCTTTTATTTAGCGTTGTCCACTGTAGAAAGAGAGATTCTTGGGGCTATAAGGAGAATTTTTTTTTTTTTGTTTGTTTTTTTGTATGAAACAGATTTTGTATGTGTGTGACACAATGAATGGGAATAAAGGGAAATTTCCTAAATTGATTAAAGTTGTATTGGGCTAGAATGAAGGAGATCTCCCTCTCTCACTCTCACTTATCAGTTGGCATTTCACCACTGACTACCATTGTATCCCTTTCCCTCTCAGGAGCTTTTCCCTGCAAACAAGAGAAGCTGTGAGCACTTCTCAAAGTACTTCACCGATGCCGGGCTCAAAGAGCTGTCCGACTTCGCCCGAAACCAGCAGTCCATTGGGGCCCGTAAGGAGCTGCAGAAGGAACTCCAGGAACAGATGTCCCGTGGGGACAACTTCAAAGATGTAAGCTTTGCCCTAACCCATTCATGGAGCCAGCTCAGGTGGCTAGCCAACGTGGACACAGTTGTTTTACCACCAGAATATGTGCGTCTCATTAACCATCCATTCATCTACATAGTCAGCTGGTTGTGAAGGGTCGTACACTGGGGAAACTTGCTGTAATAAAGTACTCTGGTCCTAATTCGGGCAATGTCAGGAATGGAATCAGCATGACCTCACATTGACATGCTATCCTTGTAAATGTGAGCAACTGTGAGGATAGGAACACATTGTACGGAACACGTACAGACAGTTATCGTTGCTAGTTTCTATTCTTTGTTTTTTTTTTAAACAAATCAACATATTGATGAGAATTTAGGGCAGTGTAAGTTACAAAAGATCAGTGACTGCTGGGGGAGCTCCTTAGTCAAAAAAGTCTTGCCTGATATGCCACCGAGGCAGTAAAGTGATTTCAAATATAGCATGTCCTGATTGGGTGGTGGTGATAGTTGCAGAAAATAATGAGTAGCACTCACTCTGCGTTTTGGTCCCAAAACCATAATTGCTAACCAGTTAGCCACTTGGTTGGTAATTGGCAATTGCATGGCAATTGCATGGCAACCAACAAAGTACTTTTTTTTTTTTTTTTTCCCCACCCTGTTCATTAAGTTCACCTGCTTGTGAGTTATTCAGTCTGTCTTATGCCTAGATAATCACCTATGTGCGGGAAGAGATGAAGAAGACCAACATTTCTGAGCAGACCATGATCGGGATTGTGTGGACCAGTGTGATGAGCTCCGTGGAGTGGAACAAGAAAGAGGAGCTGGTCACTGAACAAGCCATCAAACACTTGAAGGTCAGGACTCCTATCTAACCCATGCCCACTATGTACATTTCTGAAGAAGTGTTCTGTTAATGTAAGCTTGTTGATTGTCAAGTTGAAGCAATAATGATAGTTTTCACTTTCATATCTCCATGTTTATCTCGTGGCATATCTATCAGTGGTCATTTTAATATATTTAAATCAGTTGGCTACTTGAATGTGATTTGGACCTTGCCAACTGAAAAAAGTCCTCCTCTGTCCACAGCAATATAGTCCTCTTCTGAAGGCCTTTACCTCCCAGGGCCTGTCTGAGCTCACACTCTTGTTTAAGATTCAGGAGTACTGCTATGACAACATCCACTTCATGAAGGCCTTCCAGAAGATCGTTGTGCTCCTCTACAAAGGTACAAAACTGCTGGGCTTGCCTTGTTAAGGGATAACGGCTGCCAAGGTGTCTGGATATACAGCAGTAGTGGGTGAGGTGGAGGTGCAAAGTGGAGTAGAGCTTCTGCCATTTACTATGGTTGTTGTATGGTAACTACTATTGAAAATAGCATTTATATGGAAAGGTGATAAAACTTGTACCAGAAATACTTTGTTATAGGGAATTAAAACACATCCTGTCAGCCAACCAGAAAACAGCATTTCATTTCTCCGGGTGCTTACGGTCATTTCAATGCTTTGATGGAGAGTGTAAATAAATGAAAGAACAAAATGATAATTTTTTTTCCCTTGTGTAGCGGATGTTCTCAGTGAAGAGGCCATTTTGAAGTGGTATACGGAAGCCCATCTGGCCAAAGGCAAGAGCGTTTTCCTGGAGCAGATGAAGAAATTTGTGGAGTGGCTAAAGAATGCAGAAGAGGGTAAGGGATCCTACAGTGGTTCTATGCAGTGTTTGTGTGTGTGGGTGGATGGGAGTGGGGCTGGATTGGTGTCCTGGTAATCCTCGGATCATCAGCTTCGGTTGGCCCCAAATGATGTCCTTGTAAATATCAGTGTATAGATACTATGTCAGAACAACGATCTGTCAGAACACGTCTTCTGGAACAAGTCGCATGTAATGCCTAGCAACTAGTCAGGAAAATCCACTCTGCCATAACGTAATCTTGATTGAATGAATTGGCCAGAACCGTTCCCTCTAAATTTGGTTGTGAATTGCATGACTAGACTATAATGTGCTATTTTAACTGTCATCTTTGTTCCTAAACCGTCTGTCTGTCTGTCACTCCTTACAGAATCAGAGTCTGATGAGGAAGAAGGTGATTGAAAACCTCACTGTTAAAAGTCTGCAATGGGAACAAGAGTAGTAACAGGAGCAGAGCAGTAGAATGTTTTGTTTCAGAAGTGCTTGTCAGTCTTTTTTTTTTTTTTTTTTTTGATTTATGATTCTACCTCCTGGTCTTCTTTTTTCTCAACCATAACATTTAGATGTCATTTAAGGGCTTAAAAAAAAGTTCATTTCAATATTGTATTTCTAATCCGAAGGGTTTACAGTTCTCATAGCACAAATTGTGAATAGTAAAATGCAATTATTTCTTCACGTCTGGAGCCGACAAACTTTGACCTCAGAACCAATTGACCATTTTTATTATTTTTGTTATTATGATATACTTGTAGTAAGCCTTGTTACATCCAAAATTGTGTACATTCCATTCAATTTATCTGGCACTTTTGTTGCTCTATTGGCTCCAGGTTGACTTCTTTCTTTGCCCCTTTTTTGTATTTTTGTGCTGATGCCTTTTAGTGCCCCCTGCAGGTTCCCTGGTGACATTTCTCCTCATTGGGAAGTTATTGCCAAAGCTTCAAGCCCTTGCTCTTGTCATAACTCCCAGTTGAGAAATTGAATAGCCTTTTTCTGTTATGAAATTGTACAGAAAATAAACTGTCGTCTGTCACCCATCCCTCAAGAATCCCAATCAGGTGCAGACTCTCTCTCCTCTTTTCCTAGCACAGACAAGTGTAGGAAGCTTTGTCACCCTTTCAATTGATGTCATGAATTTCTTCAATCTGATGACATCGCCCTCCTTTTTTTTTTTTTTTTTTTTAAGACTAAATAAAGACACTGAGGTACTTCTGTCATCTTCCTTGTCTCCTTGGAATTTTTGTCATGAGAACTGAGTTAAAACACCTGTTCACTATACATACTGAGTTTGTTGGGTGGTTGTTCTTTCACAAACTGTCTACAAGGTGGTGCTTCCTCCCAGAAATGAGTTACTGCAACATGGGGATGTCTGAATCAGGGTGCAGCAAAAAGCCATTAGTTCCATCATGTTTCGGTGTCAAACACATCTCTTGCCAATCAGAGGAATTACTATGCCTCACCTCAACAATAAACACATTGTTTATAGTTTGCAGACCTTTGGGCTGTCTTTGTAGCCTGATGAATTTTCAATAAACAATTGGGTATTTGAACTGCATGGGCCTGCTGCCATATCATCTCAGATCCAAAATGGACCTACCTGCACACATGTAATTGGACTTCTAGATTCCTGGAAAACAGTTTGTAAGGGTTCTACAATAACTGACAAAAAAACATTTCGGGCAACAAAGGGGCACGCGTCCTTTTAAAAATAATTTATTCTTTGAAATAAATACCACAGGAAAAGCAAGTGTACAAAAAAAATTAAAACTCTTTAGCAGCAGAATCATTGTTTGCTTTGTGCAAAAGACAATTTTTTAAAGGATGAAATTCAGACAATTCAAGTATGCGGAGACCACATTCTGGTAGAAGTCAGAGGTAGGCCTTGCTTTCCATGTGAGCACAGTGGGCTTTGATACAATCAGGGGTCCTCGCTGAGGTATCTTTAGGTACATTCTAGATTAGTGTAAACATTTAACTTCATCGTGCATTTGGCTCAATGATTATTGTGGACACAAGCAGTGTAGACAGTGATTTGAAGGCACACGTGACAATGCATGGTCATCTGAGATACAGTTGTCTTATTAAACTCAGTGCAAAAGTGCTTCATCTGACTGAACTGAAAAAAAACAAGATGTCAGTATAGCAAACCTGACACTGAGATTCAGTGTAAGGCTACATAATCATTCAGCAAAGAACACACTTAGGGTCTTACAATGTTCTTTGAAAATAATTGATTTCATTGACATCTTAAACAACAGGTAAACATGATTATGGATTATAATTCACTGTGCTTGAAATATGTAAATACTTTTTGTTTAAAACAAACTATATTATCAGTGCATTTCACTTGCATCATCATTCACTTTGATTGGTAAAACTATTTGGGGTCATTATATTGTTCAACAGTGCTTTTGCTCTAATATAAAGTCCTTCATATTCAAGTTTAACAATGATCTCACTTCAGCACTACCAGCTCAACACTCAGTAAAGTTTGTCATCATGCAGGGTTCACAGTCCTGACTTCAGGGACATGATTCAAGATGCCGTGTACGTCTGACTTCCATTGCCTTCAGTGCCCTCTTGAGTTTACAAATGAGAGAGAAAATCATGTGACCCATCAGAGAATGCCCCATGGCCGTTCATAACGTGCCAACCCTCCCTTGAAAATGGCTATACACAGGGATGTAACATTTCTCAAAGTTGTTGCTACTACAGTCAGCTGCTGCCTGAGGGACAGATCTGGCCCACAACACAGCCAGATCAGGGCCAAATTAAGTATTTTATTTTATTTTTTTTTTCAGTGCTTAGTATAGAATAGTCTTCTCTGCTGCCTATCAGGCATAGAGCTGATTTATGTACACCTTGAACATGGAATAACCGCAAGAAAACAAAAGAAAACAATAAAACATCCACTGTATTAAACAAGATTTAAAGTCTGACAAAACTGCCTGATAAAAGTGCCTGTTGTCAAGAACTTCTTTACAATCACTGTGATAGACATGATTATGCTCTCACTCTCTTTCTTTTTCTCTTTCTTCACTGTCTTCTCCACTCACACAACCACTAAGGCAGAGGGCCACAACTGTACTGACAGCAACTGCTGTGGCGTCCTGGTTTGGATTTCAATCATGTGACTTTAACCAGGGATAGAGTGGAGAGAGAGAGAGAGAGGTTGTTTTTTTTTAGAAATGGGCGCTAAGGCTTACTATTTCTGCTGCAGAAATAACCTCCCCGCCAGGTGCAACTTTACGCATTGGCTTGGGCTTGTCTTTCGCTTTAACCAAAACACGGCACATAAGACACACATTATCAGGTAAACGGAAAGTGCATTTCAGTGATATATTTTCTGCTGCTGCTGCCTCTTTTTTGTGCCAGTCTTGAGATCATTACAAAAATATACAGATTGTTTTTCTAAATTTCAACATTTTGTTTTTTACAATAACAGTATCTTTACATGTAAACATGAGTGGGTGGTTAGGTATGCTCCCGAACATCCCATCCCACGACCAGATCAGACATTTGTGTGCTTTTCTCCGTCCCTCAGCTGTGGAGGCAGAGAAACGTCAGTCAACACCAACACGCCTGAGCACACTGTCCTTCTCAGCAAGCTCATCAATATTTTCACCCTGATTCTACAACTGAGTTTTATCTAAAACAATCATTTATGTTACTAGCAATAATGCGTCATAATACATAGGTTCACTGAATTGACCTTCACCTCCTCCTTGTTTACAGATTGCAGATAGACTGATCTGACCTTTGAGGGAGTGCTCTTCTCCCTACTGTTTGTAACATTTACAGTGTTTACAAGTACATACTGCTTTTTCAGGCTTACAGCAGTCTAGCAGCACAAAGGCAGATATCAACCAGGGCAACTTACCAGCTTCCTCTGGTTGCTGAGGCAAAAAGTGCATATGGGCCTAAGACTGGGGCTACTGTTGGCGTGGCCAGGCCCAGTCTGCAGGATGTTCTGGTATTTCATGCACGGCTGGCCGTCCAGGCAGTCCTCCCCAAGCAGGAGCACGTTGGCCAGGTGGGAGATGTAACTGGAGGCCAGACGCAGCGTTTCAATCTTGGACAGCTTGCGGTCGGCCGGCTCGGTGGGGATGAGAGTCCGCAGGGCGCTGAAGGCCGTGTTGACGCTGTGTGTCCGGTCCCGCTCCCGTGCATTAGCAGCCTGACGCTGCTTGCTGATCCCGGCAAGGCGGCGGCTGGCCCTCCTGCACCCAGCCACCCTGCCACCTCCTCCGCCATCACCGCCGCCACCATCTCCTAATCCTGTACCCCTTCCTCCGTCTGGACCTCCCAGAGGACTCCCAGCTCGGCCTCCTCGGCCCTCGCCACTACCACCACCTGTTGACTTGTCTGAACTCTCACTCCCACTATCCAGTTCATCCATATCGGAGTGGTAGCCATCAGGAGGCAGGGGTAGCGGTGGGCCACCCTTGTCTATCTCTGTGGACTTCATGGTGCTCCGGGGGTGTGTGAGGACTGAGCCCGGACCATGGCGGGGACGATGACTGCCCATCACTTTATGCCGAGTGAAAAATAGCTCGGGCGACCAGCTGCTGGCGATCCGGTGACCAGGGGTCCGCCACGTCCCCCCTGGCAGTTTGGCATAGCATTTCTTGAATGACTGATCCGTTCTGGGCTGCCACCACGAAGTGCCCGGAAAAGGAAGAACAGGTGGGGAGACCAGGGACCACCTGTCATGATCTATGGAGGGAAAGCAGATTTTTATGTGCATATATGTGCAACCTATACTAGGCCAACCAAGATTTTTCTTGCATTTGAACAAATATTCTTGCATTACTCTATGTAATTTCTAATTGGCACAATTTATCACACAAGTACTGGTAAATATGCAGTCCTAAAATTCAACATCTTTTTTTGATTTTAATTTAACTCAATACATTTTAGCAATGTATTGAGTTAAATTAAAGCAATTCCTGCTATGTAGCTATAAATCAAAGGTGTTTACTGCAAGATCTGCTGCAGCAAATACCTGCCCATTACACACACATGCTCTTGAAATATGCAGCATTTGGCAATACTGGCAGGAAATTGCACTAAAACATTTTGCAGAATTTCAGTAGCAAATTCAGTCTGTTTTGGCCACAATAATCACAACAACCTGTTGCAAGAAACAAGAGCTTTAGAAATGTATACATCAACAAATATACATATAGCCGGTATATTGGTATGTAAGCATAATAAATGAGCATAATGTCTTTATAAAGAGCAAAGCCTTTATTTGGCACTCAGGCCTGTTGTTGCCTGATCACTCAGCATGTAAACCTTGACATGAAAACAGTGGCCACCTCTTTTAGTTTCCCTACAGGTGTCTTAATCACCATCACAGCAGGTAGCCTCTTTGGCTACAATAGCCTATTCAAGCCGCTGAATCTAATTTGCTTCCTCCAGGAAAGAAAATGAAAAAAAAAAAAAGATCTCAGGCATTGCCTGGCTGGGAAATACAGTCATTACTGTAATGAGATTAGGCTACAGTATGCCTAGAAAATCGCACCTGTTTAATTAGTCTCTCAGGCACAATTCTCACTTAATTACAAAACACATGGCAGTTCCACATAATTCTACATAACTTTTGTTAGATTTCTTTCTATTAGACTCTTTCTGAAGGCTAGCTTAGTATTTATAGGCCTACATTTCGGTTGTCATGGCAAAAAACACAAACAAGCTTGTTTGTCAAGAAAACTACAACAGTAGACTGTGATCTGTTGTCTCCAGTTGCCTTCTCTGTATGGCAACATATCAAAACAGATATACCACAATCTGTCCTGACCGATGACATAAGGTCACATAAAGGTCTCTCCGATACGCGCCGAATGAGTTGTCCGGACTGTACCCGGCCGGCGCCCTCGATCGCAGCGTCTTTTTCCCACATGAGTGAGTAGTACAGGTGTTTCCCGCGCCCTCCAAGCGTCCCCATGGAGCCTGCGTACGCGGAGAGAACTCGCGCCATCTTTGGAGCTGATATAAATATCTGAGGACGTAGCCTAGCCTACACGACACATATTGCCTTACCAAAGTAATATAAGTTTTTAAAGTTGCTTCAATTTTGAACATCATAACTAAAAACTAAACGCAAAATTAGCATCATTTAAGTCACAATCTTCCAAACTTACAATCAGTAAGTTGGCTGAAAAGGTCTAACAAAGTTGACACAAAAAGTAACTTAAGTCTGCAGTAATTACAAACGGTATAGGCCTATTTAAAATAAAAATAAAGTCTGCCCAATTTTATTTGAGCACATTTTTGCTTTTCATTTTTTCCTGCGAGCCCTTGCCTAAAATATAAAGATAAACATTTCCTATAAACGGATAAAGATAGGCTATGGTATTTACCAGCAGTAACACGTTTTCATAATACCTGCCTTCAGATATACTGCAATCCTTGCATAAATACGTTTTTATATGGCCTCAAGATGGCAGTGTTTCCCTTATAACTACCATGACATAAATGCAGATAAACAAGTGGGGTCAATTTCAGCCAGTCATACCAAAATACCCTCAAATTCTCTGCTATAACCGCAGAAATTGGGAGGAGGAAAGACTAAGAAGCTATTAACTCAGAGGGGAGTTGCATCAGAACAAGTCATCAGGCTCAGCCACAAGCACTTGCACACAAACCTCCAACTTTCACAGAAATGTGGTGACTTTGGTGCATTTATGAAAATGAAAGGAGTATTTTAGAGTCAGAAGACAGATTTCTGAACTTAGTCATTGCAAAAAAAGTAGGCCACAATGAAATGTGCAGGATTCAGAGATTCTTGTTACTGTGGTATCCATGGAGGACCTGGATGGGCCTATCAGTTTTAAACAGTTGTATTGGCTGAAACACATTTGTGAATTTTCTAGTTCCCTTGAAAATCCTCTAATCCATAATCATGAGCTTCTGTGAAGTAATCTTTGGACAGAACACATGCTGTTTTATTTCTGCCCCCCTTTGCATGCGTGTGTGTGTGTGTGTGTGTGTGTGTGTGTGTGTGTGCTGGTTGAGGAGGAGCATCATGGTAGAAAGGTGCTGCACTCTCCTTTACATTACTGAGCCTAGAGGCCATGTCACTGTCAACCCACCACCACTACCACCACCACCATTTACATTTACATTTAGGCATTTAGCAGATGCTTTTATCCAAAGTGACTTACAAAAGAGGATAGCATTCAAGCTACAACACAATGAAAGAATGAACAAGGAGTGCATATTGCTAACATAGAAACTGCACCATTTTAAGTTGAAAGTGCAATAGTGCAGAGAAATTAAATTGTTAAGTGTATTCTCAAAGTTTACGCTAGGAGATATTCTTGGAAGAGCTGGGTCTTCACAAGTTTCTTGAAGGTGGAGAGGGTATCAGTTGATCTGGGAGCACTTGGGAGGTCATTCCACCAGTGCGGAACCAGATATGAGAAGAGTCTGGATTGACCTGCACAAGGTGTTGGCCATGCTAGAAAACGTTCCTTAGAGGAGCGAAGCGGTTGTCGGGTGACATAGGGCTTCAGGAGAGAATTCAGGTAGATTGGAGCAGAGCCATCATTCACTCTGTAGGCCACCATAAGTGCCTTGAATTTAATGCGAGCAGCCAAGGGTAACCAGTGAAGTTCAATGAACAGAGGTGTGGTTTGGCTGGTTAAAGACCAGACTTTCAGCTGCATTCTGGATCATCTGTAGTGGTCTCACCGCACAGGCTGGTACGCCTGATAGGAGGACATTGCAGTAGTCAAGCCGAGAGATAACCAGGGTCTGTACCAGGAGCTGGGTTGCGTGTTGGGTTAGGTACGGCCTGATCTTCCTTATGTTGAATAGGGAAAAACGGCACGACAGAGCCACAGAGGCAACGTGATCTGCAAAGGTCAGTTGGTCATCAATCATGACACCTAGGTTTCTTGCCACTTTGGTGGGAGAAACAGACAGGGAGTCGATCTTGATACTGATGTTGTGATGTATGGCTTGTTTGGCTGGGAGGACCAGCAGTTCAGTTTTTGAGAGATTTAGTTGGAGGTGGTGTCCTTTCATCCATGCAGATATATCAGAGAGACAGTCCGAGATCTGTGTTGACACCGTGGAGTCATCAGGTGGAAAGGACAGATAGAGCTGGGTATCATAAGCATAGCAGTGGTATGAGAAGCCACGGGAGTGGATAATAGAGCCCAGCAAGGTGATGTACAGGACGAAGAGAAGGGGCCCCAGCACAGATCCTTGGGGTACTCCTGTGGTGAGTTGGTGAAGTGCCAATGTCTGTCCTAGCCATGAGACATTGAACGACTGTCCAGTAAGATAGGACTTGAACCAGGAGTGCGCTGTGCCATCAATACCCATGTTGGTCAGCTTGTCCAGTAGGATGCTGTGGTTGACCGTGTCAAATGCTGCTGATAGGTCCAGCAGGATGAGCACTGAGGATTGACCTGCCGCTCTGGCCTCTTTCAGTGCTTCCATCACAGACAGAAGCGCCGTTTCAGTGGAGTGGCCACTTGTGAAGCCGGATTGGTTGGAGTCAAGGAGGCTGTTCCAGGTAAGAAATCCTGTGACCTGTTTAAAGACCACCACCTCTGTCAACAGCACTGTCACCAGTAACTCTTCAGAGGGCTAACATGCACTGCAAAGCTGCTGCATAGGCCATGAGCAGGGGCTTGTGAGTGCGAAGACCCGACATGGCAGCATGCTCTTCTCTTCCTTGTGCTACTCTTCTGTGTCCTGTGGTGGCACACACTAGCAAGTTGGGAGAACGCCAGATGGGCTGCCCTCATGCCCAGCTAAGCAGGGCAGCAGAGGAGGTTTCACATGCATCAGCACTGTACTATGAAGTGCTAAGAAAAGTGCTAAGAAGTGTTAGGCTGTAGCTACAATGATGACTTTTATTGATGCTACATTGCTGCATCAATTACTGCATTACTGCAGACTAACTGCAGACTAATGGTCATGTCAGTAAGGCATGTTAAATTGACCTGAACTGAATCAAACTGGAGATAAAAAGGATGTTTCATGTAAACACAGTTCCAGTGTAATACAGACAAAAGCAAGTTAGCCCTCTGTTTGAGAGGGATTTGAGATCTAACCCTGGCTGGCTTATTCAGTTTGTTTGTTTGTGTGTGTGTGTGTGTGTGTGTGTGTGTGTGTGTGTATCTGTATGTGTGTGTGAGAGTGTAAAGAGTGTGTGTGTAGGTGAGTGTATATGTATGTAATCTTTCATCCAAGTTACTTCTCCAGAGGGAACAAAGAGCAGAGTGAGAGTGGAGACGAGAGGAGGGGAAAGCCCTTCCTAGCACCCCTGGAGACTGCAGGAGAAGCTAGACTGATGGGGCTAGGGAGGGCCTGGCTGGTAAATGCCTGTCTTTTAACACTCTTACAGACAGGGGCCTTGTTAAAAGTCCTACTTCAGCTCACTCACTACTAATTGTGTAATTACAGGAAGAAAAAGGGAAGAAAGGAAAAGAAGAAGAGAGAGAAGAGGAAAAAAACAGTCTACCTAATTTCAGGAAGGTTGCGGGGTCCATCAGCCAGCTGGGAATTTCTGTCTTCTTCCTCAAGCTACCAGACCTTAGCAGAGCCAAAAGTAATGCTAATTATCCCCAAAAGACACTGCGCCGGGCACAGACACAAAGACAATTGTCCCCAACCTCTTACCACTGAGAAAAATTGCCTCTGTTAAGAGGTGGGTTGTAACCATTATGGATTAGAGGGGTGTTTGCCTCAGACATCAAACAGTGTTGGACTCTCTTCGTCAGCTGAGAGATGGACAGAGATCCAGAGAGAGATATGTGTATGTGTGTGTTTGCATGTGTATGCCTAATTGTATATGTGTGTGTATGTGTGTGTGTGTGTGTGTGTGTGTGTGCGTGTGTACTATATATGTGTGTGTGTATGCAAGTGTATGTGTAAATATGTGTGTGTATGTGTGTGTTTGTGTGTGTGTGTGTGTGTGTGTGTGTGTGTGTGTGTGTGTGTGTGTGTGTATATGCAAGTGTATGTGTAATTGTGTGTGTGTGTGTGTGTGTGTGTGTGAGAGAGAGAGAGAGAGAGAGAAGTCAGACCCTATCTTTGCCTCTGTTTCTCCATTACTAGCCAGTCCAATCTCAATTGAGATTGAGTACTGGTCAGGGGACAGTTAATTCACTTTCAAGGGCCATAAACTGCAGTGAAAGTAAACTTAAATTGGTAGATTAAACTCTTACCCAGTGTTTTTGGAAGTATAGTAAACACATAAACATTTTGAAAGCAGTTGCTCGCTGAAAAGAATAGAAATGTACATGTCCTGCCATGTAATACTGATACTATCAGCCATTGGTCTTCCTGTCAGTCATCACAGAAAGCCCACCCCAAGCTGGATGAGCAGTTGTGAACAGATATTGAACTTAGTGTACTTATAGTGTACTTTTGGAGCATCACTGACGTGCCTGGTAAGTACATTATGTCATATGTGGTACACGTGTTGGGAGAGACATTGCCAGTGGACTGACTAAGAGTTTTGTGTTTGTGTTGTCTTCTGTCTGTCTGAATCGCTTTGGGTGGCCTTTGTGCTTGAAAAATGTGTTATATTAATAAACCACTTATTTACTTTTCCCTGCTCTTACTATGAATCCTAACTTTCCTAATCCTTCTTTACTGTAAGTTCCTAAACATACAATAATACCACAACTATAAACAAACATAACCAACAGTGAACATATAGGTGTGTGTGTGTGTGTACTAGTAGGAATATCGGCCATGTTGTTCTCCCTCTTGACTCTCTGCCAGGAGCTGGAGGAAGGGAGAGGAAGCTTAGTCACCCGTCTGGGCCATCCCCAAAGCACCCCCCACAAACTCACATCCCTACCCCCCAGGAGCCTGGGGCTTGCTGGGCCGCTGCTCGGCTAATTGGGGCCTCAGCGCTCTCTCTCTTTCCCTCTCTCAGTCCCCTGGTCTCTCGTCAGCAACGCAAGGCTGTGTGTGTCAGTGATGGATCTCTAGCGGAGCTGTTGAATAAACACCAGTCGCACGGATGGATCATCCTCCTGCACCTCCTCCCTAACGATGGCCCCTCAAAACTCCCGTGGAGTGGCAGGGCTAGAAAGACAGAGGAGCAGGCCAGAGACAGGAATAAACAGCGTAGAGGAGTTATGGCGCACGGCGAGCAGTGATGGATAGTGGGAGCAGGAAGAGGGGACAGTGGTTGGCAGGCCATGTGTCAGCGACTCTGGCCAGACACTCAGTGTAAATTTACACACACACACACGTCAAATAAGTGATTTGTAGAGAGGACTGTCCAGTCTGCCCCATATTTTCCACTCTCTTTTTCAAAGCCATGGGCAGGGTACACTGATTGAAAGACTGTATAAGTGTGGTAAGTATTTTTTGTTGTCATAAAAAGGCCTCTAAATCAACAACTTTGATGTAATCCTGGAGGTGTGTTAAAATTATAGTGCTTGCCAAAATTGCAGTGCATTCAGTGCCACTTGTATTGTTTTGTTCAGGATTGTTTTTTGTTGTTGTTTTTTTCCTTCCTCAGCCTCCATCAGTAGTTTATTTTTAGCTCAGCTTTCAAGTCTTGAGTTCTCCTGCTTTGACCTGAGTGAGAATGAGCACACAAGTGACTATCAGACACACACACACACACACACACACACACACACACACACACACACACACACAAACACACAAATGGGGGAATCCATGGAGTAAGGCAATTATGGACCTGTGTCAGGATGCAGAGGCCCCACTGGAGCGGCTCTCCAGGACAGCTTTCTTGCCGCAGAGACGCCTCGCAGGCCCATCACCACGGAGATAGCGTAAATAATGCACAGTGAGCATGAGAAACGCATCTCGTCCGAGGTGACTCTGAGGATGCCTTAAGAGAGGAGTGAGAGAGGAAGAAATAACAGTGAAAGAGAGAGAAAGAATGAGGGAAAGAGTGAGAGAGAGAGCAGACAAAGAAAGAAGAACAGAGGAAAGGAGCTATAGAGAGACCAAGACATGTTTTTGTGTTTTGTTTATTGTTTTGTAATGTGTTATTACTTTCTCTTCAATATCGCTTGAATAAAATTTTTATTCACAGAGATTGTGACAAAATGAAAGAGAGAAAGAGAGCGTTGGTTCCCAAAAGATGCCTTGAGCCCAGATAATGGGTAGAAAATAAGTATAAAATAATAATTACAAACAACCTTTTTGATCATTCTATCACCCCTGCCAGATACATATCCAGGCAGAGTATAGGCAGAGTGACAGCACACCACAGACATTAATGAATAAACATTGTATTATTGTATCATAAATAAAATTGCAACAAAAACAAAAAGGCACAAAAATATTGTGTACTTTGTGTATTTCAAGAAAGTATTTGATGACAACTTGCACAGAGGAAACAAAACAAGACTACTGGAGAGTTTTTGTTTACAGTAACATCTTCTTGAGTCGTTCAGTGGATGCAATGGTTTATCTCCGGCAATCAGCTGAATAGACTGAGGCTTTTTAGATAATCTTGCTGTTATGCTGGAAAACACTACTATACAACAACAACAACAAGGTATTAGGTGTGTGTTGGATTTACCTTATGTAACAGGCGAAACACACACTTTTTCACACATATATCTTGGTACATGGGATGGGGTTTAGAGGGATTTCAATAATTTGCTGAATTTAGAGAGCTTCCAGCACATCTCTGCAATGGCACAGACTGAGTTTTCGAAAGGCTGGACTTTTGGTCTTTTGTAATCTCAATTTGAATTTTATAGGCTATGTTTACCTGGAGTACACATTCATAAACAAATAAAATGCAAATTCAATGGGTCATAGAAGATACATTGAAATAAAATAAAACAAAGTTATACCCTTAACATCCATTTTTTTCCATTTTGCCATATATTTGTATTGATTGTACAATCCTCAAAAGAGCTTATTATGTTTTCCAAGCCACAGAGCTGGGTTAATCAAGCAACCTGCAGAGGCGTCTGTTTGCTTTGAGTTTGAGGCATGGAGACAAGACTATGGGAGTTCATTAAATAACAAAATGGAGAAAGTGAGTTCTCTGAGGCCTCCCACCACTCCTCCATACTTTCCTGTCTTCATAGAAGTTATGTGTTCAAAACAAGGCACTGGGGGGGGGGATTTTGCGACGAGATTCAATGACCATTGCAAGTTGAAAAGGATTATTTCAATTTGGTCTTGACAGGCTTGGAACAAGCTATTTCCATTGTGTAGCCTAATGACCCTTCAAAAACACACACACACCACACACACACACACACACACACACACATACACACACACACACACCAGCAAAACAGCATTCTCTATAGGGCATAATGTAATTATATGAGGTATGATGTGATCTACAGTGAGGAGATTTTATTGGATCTTTATAGGAGGAAAAACTCGGAAGGAGATCATTATTTCGAAGGCAGAATGTGCAGGTTTGTCAGTTGTCCCTGTTTGACAGGAGAATTGCTTTTGTCTTCACATTAACTGAGAACTTCAAGGTAAAAATATGTAAAACACAAATGTTTACAAAAACTTCAATGGGTTGGCACATTTCCATGACATAGACATAAATCTGACAACTTGAGAAGATATGATCTACTTTTAGTATCATTTCCTTATTCGTAGGATGAAACATTTACTGATGCACAGTCTGGTACTGTATCTTAATGCATCCAGATGCATGAAACTGCCTCACCAACACTCTTAAACATGTTTTATGCTTTTTAAACTTAAAATGTGATTTAGAAATTATTATTTACATAATCATATATCATATATGCAATTCATATCTTAATATCTCCACTTACATTTCAGAGTTAAAACTTACTTACAAAACTTACTTAAAACTTACAAACAATACACTTAAGTTTTGTCCCCAAGAGTAAAAAGACCTTGTTGAGTGAGTGTATGTGTGCCTGCGCACACACATAATGTGCTTTTTGCACATGTTATGCCATATTTATTTCTCATCCTTGCCCTGCTCTGCTATGCATCAGTCCAGTGGTGCTGCTAGGAACAAGGTGGCCCCTTGGCCTGATGAGAGAGATCAGCTGATGCAACCAGCTGCCATCCTATTACTCCCAGTGTGTGCACTTACACACACACACACACGCAGACACACTCACACGCAGACACACACAAACCCACCCACACACACAAACACACACACACTCTCTTTTTCTCCTACTCATGTCCAGGTTATGATACCCACTGACTCATTAGGGTATGCTGGCAGCCATCGTAGTCTGGTATTGACCCCATACTGTTTTGGGGAAGGACAGAAAGCACTAATGAGGTGCCTAGTCTAAACCTTGGACCAGCAGTGCACGCACACACACACACACACATGCACGCATGCACACACACACACACACACACATACATGCTGAGCCAGGGAGGCACAATAGTGCTCACTCCTTGCCCATATGACACTGTAGGCTGCCCTTTAGTGGCCCCTTTTCAGACATTTCTTTTACTTTAAAAAGTACCAGAGGCCTTTCATAGGTGCTGGCAGCCCAGCAGACCCCTTGGGGCAGCCCCTAACATGCACTGCAGAGAGGTTATGGGTCTACTTGTGCTGTGTAGACCCATAGGTCTGGTGTGTAAATGTGGGAAAAAGATTAGATAATGGTCCTTTGTTTTCACTCTGACTGCACTCTGACTCGGTCCCCCAAAAGCAGACTGAACAAAAATAGCAACGTGTCCTGGAATGCAACTGATTTAAAAATAATAGTAATTATTTATTTGGTGAAGTACCTTATGCTATTGACAGACAGGTGCTGTTTGAAAATTATAATTATTGTTATAAAATCTTATCCATATCCTGAATGAACTTAATGACCTATATGTACGTTCCTGGTTCCCTGTGGTTAACAGGTTATGTATGAATGGAAGGTTACATGTGTGTTAAGAACTATTAGCGTCAATGTCTTCCAGCTGTGTTTTGGGTTACCTAGCGTTGGGTAACCTGGCAGTTAAAGGTGAATCGCTAACAACTCCTCTGTGTCAGTGTAAGTGAATATTATATAATATTCAGTGGCCTATTTAAATACACAATTGCATGTGTATGTGTGAGTGTTTATATGCTTATGTGTATGTTTGGGAATGTGTGTGTGTGTCTGTAGGCCTATGTGTGAATGTGTGTATGTGTCTCATCTTTTGAACTATGAGGATATTGTGTCCTGATGTGAAGGACATGACACGGAGTGAAAATGAAATACAGAGCATTTTTCAGAGAGAGAAATGTTCCTGAATGGGGTTCAACGGCTATTCAGTGATTTGGAGTGCTTTCTGCATGGTCACCATGGAGAGACTACAGGCCTTAAGACTGCTTTAAGTGCGTGCCCCAGAAGAGAGAGACCACAGGGTTTTAGTTTGGCGAGAGTCTCTGTTGTGATCATCTGGCAGATCTGGGCCATTCATGTTTTCAGTTTTCACCCCATGACCCCGGCCAGTACCCACCACACACCACCTCTACCACCCCAACTCTGACTGTGAACACTGGAACACTAATGGGATGGGGTGAGGCTGGTTGGAGGTGTATGTAAAATATGTATAGCAGAAAAGATCCCTCACCCCAAGCATGAATCCCCACGTTTTCAGTGTCCTTGTGAATGATGTAGTGTGTACAGTAAATACACAGTGTATACTTATGCTAACTAAGAGACCGAGGCGATGGACCTCATTTTAATATGGTCTGTATATTCTCCCCCATCTCTCCCTTGTGTATCATTTAATAGACGCATCACAGCAAACAAGAACAAAAACCAAGAGGATGTATAAACAAACAGAACAACTTGTTAGTTTAGTTGGTTTTGCAATGTAAATTACCTTCACCTTCCACTGACTCTATTTGTCATTTGAGAGAGTTATGGTGAGGCTGAATTGCATTACGATTCCTCTAACAAATAATAGGAAACTTAAGACTCATTCATATTCAGTCAACCTATACATGAATGATCCTATTCAGTATATACTGCATAACAAAACAAAACAAAACAAACAGGTTTATTTTGACCATTATTTCATTTTATTAGGAAATAATGAAGCATACATCTATTTTATATACAGTACAAGAGTATAAAATATCACACAACCAATAAGTTAAAAATTCAAAGCATCATTTTGCAATGCTTTTCTGAATCTCCAGCATCAAAAAAGGATGCTATCGACTGTAAATACAAAACTGCTGTGGGATTAGGTATGCCTTCCCAGGCCGCCCTGACTCAAAGGCACAGATAGCACATTAATGAAATGTTAATTGCCCCCACTGTGTGTTTGCGTGTTCTGTTCCTGGAAGAGTGAGAGCATGCTTAGCAGTTGGCATGCGTGAAAGGGCAAGTCAAGACAGTCCAAAAACTGATATTGATGCTCTCCGCCAGTCGAGACACAAACAATGTATTTATCTCTTCTCTCACTTCTTGTCAGCTTTTCGCCTCTCCTGAAACTGTCACATAAAAGAGTGTGTATGTAGGTGTATGTGTGGTCTGTTCTCTATTGAAGAAGACTGGCAGTAGGCATTTTTGTGGGCGGTTGCTGTCAGCTAAAATCAGGCCTGTTTTTCGTGGCTGTTTTTGTAGTTTGTGTTGAGAGCAAATTATTTCCTTGCTCTCATCTCGATCTATGGCATGAAAGTGTCATGGTGGGCCACAGGTATATTCTATACAGAATCACAGCACATGGAAAGACTGGCCATTGCAGGTGACAACATGATCACAAACATCAGCAATCACTAGCAATGCCCCAACCAGTTAAACAGCTTTCAAAAGAAAGATTCACACATGTAGAAGAATATAAAGAAACCAGACAGACTTGAATAGATCATCTGGGGCTCATTGGACAACATGACCTCATTACAAATTCACATATATTGATACTATACCCTCATACATAAATTATCATCTTTGACAATATATATGTGTATGTACAGGCTGGGGGTCAAAGGGCGCACTCTGTATTCACAGGGCTCTCTTCGCAATGGTGACTCTTTCAGCCGCCTCGGACAAATGGCAACTGGACATACACACAAACAGCAAAGATGGAATTACATTCAATGGAAAACACTATTTCAATACATGTTCCACTAGGCTATTACAGTGAATCTTAAACACTGTTGCATTTCCATTATCAAAAATAGACACAACAAAAAGAAATGACATAAACAAACAAATGTAAATCATTCCATTTAAGTTAATAGTCAGAAAGAAAAGAAGAAATTCATTCTCTCTGTCTGTTAGTCAAACACACACACACACACACAGACACACACACAAAAGTGCTAACCTTTCTGGCACAGCCAGTCCCTTCGTAGCCATATCTGCAGGCACAGTAATTGGGACGGACACAGCGGCTCCCATACAGACACTTCTGTTCGCAGATGGCTGAAGGATGAGACATGACAGGACGTTAAATTAACCACTACGGCTGCAGCACTCTCCTCAGCACAGAGCGGCCTTTTAAAACAACCTCGAGCCCACGTAATACACTGCAACAGTTACTCAGGCTAAGCGACTGTGCTAGGTGAATGTGCTAAGACTGGGCCAATGTCTGTGTTTGATTCTTGGAAATGTTTAAATCACTTTCAGTGACAAGGCATTACACATCTACATTAGGTACTTTTATTCCATATTGCTCAGTATGAATCCTTAGCTATCTCGTGGTCATAATGTGTGCTTACAGTTTGTCTGTGAGGAAGATTTTGTAGCCTGGCTTTCACGACTGATTACCTCAATCTGGGACTTATCTCCCACTTTGAGGTGGGATCAGCAAATGTAAATCAAATGATCCGGGTGTTAAGCCCGCCACCATTGCGTAGAGTAAAAGCCTGGTTTTGATTGTTTCTCTATCTCAGACAGTGTAAACAGCCCTTAGGGTCATACTGAGCTGCAGAGCGAAATCGAATTTCTCACAGATCAGGATGGATTTTCGCAGGCTGACGTTTTTGATGCTGGGCTTTCATTTGATTGTCATTTGATGATTTAAATGTAGTATTTAAATGAATTATGAGGTCTAACCACTAGGCACTAGGCTAAACTCTGTATTTACAGCACTAAATGCTACCAAGTCTCACACAGGTCAGGGTAGCATGTACAAGTGAACGGCATTACATAAGTATTCCACTCTTGTCCAAACTTGTCAAACTGACAGGGGTGTGCTGAACACCTTTAATGAGAAATTACTGTCTGATACTCAGGTGTGGTCTATGAAATAAATCTTTTTATGTATGCACAGGCGTAGTGATACAATCAGACCCATAATGACTTTAATACGGCTAAACCAGTGGCAGGAGGTAACTGTTTTAATGAGAGCGGTAATGGAGAGGCCATGAATCATCTTTACTGAGGGCAACCTGACTGCACAGAGATAGACTCTCTGTGTAATCCCTCTGGTGATATATAGACACAGAGCCAAGAGTCTGTCAGTCTGACAGAACAAGAGAAGGAGTGAGAGAGGGAGAGAGAGAGAGAGAGAGGAAGGTAGGGAGAGAGAGAGAGAGACTTTTGAAACATTTTTTTTCAAAACCACACTTGGGAAAACCACTGAAAACCAAACATGGACAGACAAAGTGAGGGGGGGAGAACAAAAATCTTAAAAGACATTTTTGGAATGTTTATTGCTGTGAATGTGAGACAAGCCTTTGTCAAAAGGCATTAGCCACACTGAACAGACTCATGAACACACACACACACAGACACACACGCACACACACACGCACAGACAAACATGCACAGACAAACACGCACGCACATACATATGCACGTATGCACTCACTCACTCACTCATACAGGAAGCTACAACAGCCTATATAAGATGTGCGTGTATTTTAGAGACAGAAAGAGACGTGTATGCATTACGTGCGTTACAAGCGTTAATGTATGTATTCATATTATATAGTCAACAGGTGTAGTGAGACATGTGTGACGTGTGTAAGATATATGTGTACGTGTGGTGAGTGTGTGTGTGCGTGTGTGTGTATTAGTGTAGCCTACAGCATACTCCTCCTATCTACTCAGAGCACTCTGCAGCAGAGTGAGGGGCCCCTGACAGCGAGATCAGCCCTAGGCACCGCGAGGCGGAGTGAGAGCCACTTACGGACTTGGCACAGCGTGCCCTGCCAGCCGGCGCTGCAGAGACAGGTATTGGGTCCGACACACTCACCACCATTCAGACACTTCTGCAGGCACTTGGCTGTAGGAACAGGGAGGAAGAAAACAAACACACACACACACACACACACACACACTTCTGTCACAAACACCATGGCAGATCTTTCACGAATGCACAGTACACATCCTAAAGACTATGCAGTACATGTGTGTGTTAGGGATGTGTGTATGTGTTATTGTGTTTGGGAGGCAGGGGTCTATGTGTGTGTGTGTACGTTAATTAATTAATTTGAAAGACAATGTGAAAGGTGTGCGTGTGTGTGTGTGTGTGTGTATGTGTGTGTGTGTATTTTCAAATGTTTGAGAGAAAGCGTGAGAGGTGTGTGTGTGTGTGTTGCCTGCTGGACGGATCAGTCACCGAGATAAATGTCCTCCATATGTGTGCCGTAATGCTCTTGGCGAACAGACATCTGTTCTGGGTTGGTAGTGGTGGTGGTGGTGGTGTGTATGTGTGTGTGTGTGTGTGTGTGTGTGTGTGTGTGTGTGTGTGTGTGTTTGCATATATGTGTGTGTGTGCGTGTGTGTGTGTGTGTGTGTGTGTGTGTGTTGGATGAGGGTTAAAGAAAGGTAGGGCAAAGAGCCAGGCTGACATGGAAGAGGAGAGAGAGAGAGAGAAAGGGAGAAAGGAATGTCATGCCGCACCACGCTGTCAGGGGTACAAGGTGTTGGAGTGAGGAGGTAGAGACAAAGAAAGAGAGAAAGAGAGAGAGAGAAGAAATAAGAACCAAAGAACAAGGAGAACACAAAATGTTATGCCCTTGCCATGTTTTCACAGGTTAGGGAGGTGTCAGGTAAGGAAGCTGTCATGGAGAGAGAGAGAGAGAGAGAGAGAGAGAAAGAGAGAGA
The DNA here is from genome assembly GCA_027481765.1 of Tenualosa thibaudeaui. Taxonomy (NCBI): domain Eukaryota; kingdom Metazoa; phylum Chordata; class Actinopteri; order Clupeiformes; family Clupeidae; genus Tenualosa; species Tenualosa thibaudeaui. The sequence continues at coordinate 10,557,276 of JAIFZK010000021.1, read as the reverse complement.
GAGATCATGTCAGCATGGTGTGTTTTCCGCATCGCCACTCACGTTTATCGCAGTGCCTCCCTCGCCAGCCAGAGGGGCAGTCACACACATCTGGGCCGACACACCTCCCGCCGTTCATGCAGCCTGGCTCACACACACCTGCAGATAAGACCCAGCACAACGCCCATCAGAACACTACCACAACACATCTAGAATGTGATCACATGTACTGTATATGAGTGGGACGCATACCTGTCAAAAGTTCCCCAGTCTCCTGGGTTATCTTTTCATCAACTTTAATAGCTTTGCAACTGCTAAGCTGCAGATATCCTGAGGGCTCTGCTCTCTGTGTGTGGGTGTGAGCGCTGTGCACATGTGTGTGATGAAGACTTTTCGCATATTGCTATAAAACTTTCAGCGGTGTAGGGGGACCCTCCATGACAGCACCCATTACAGCCACAGGCTTGCAGCCACTGACATGTGACACGGTACCACTGTTGAGTAATTCCCCCTCCTCCTAGCCTTCCTCATTTCTTCCCTCACTTCCTGTGTGCGACTGCCATATGTGCTCCTCTCAACCCCTCATCCCCCACACACCATCATACGGGGAGTGATCTGGGATCTCAGAGATGGGCCTCTCCTACGCCACATCCATCACCACACACACACACACACCATTCTACATAAAGTGCCCATATGTCTTCATTTCCTCTTCCATATGCTGGATGGGGTGGGGAATACACAGACACACACACACACATACACACACTCACACACACACAGTAGTATGTAGTAGTAGCATGCCAGGGGAAGATGGAGAGGTGGATGTAATAGTCACCTCGCTCACAGTGGTTTCCAGTGTATCCCTCCAGACAGTATGAAGAGACACACACACACACACACGCAAACACACACACACACAAACGTTTATACACACAGCTTGAGGATGAAGAGGCAGTTGATGCGGTACTCACTTCTCTCACAGCGGATCCCAGTGTATCCTTCTAGACAGGTGCAGACATTGTTGCGAATGCAGCGGCCGCCATTCTTACAGGGAGGGCTGCAGACAGCTGCAGCAGCACCAGAACATACAAACACAACAAAACAAAACAAAAAATAAATGAAATCAAAGTCATCAGTCATCAAAACAGAGGAAAATATGTTCTACACCTCATATTAATTGTCCTAATGGCAAAATAACAGACCAATGCAAAGAAAGTACATATCATCACTGTGTATTGCATTATATTCAAAATTAATCCAAACACTCAGATGTAGGCAACAGTATGTGGCTACAGTTTTACACTGTATCTGTCAATTATTTAAAGGATATCCAGTGAGTGTTTTCCCTAGCAACAGAACTCAGTGACTTGGAACAACAGGGATATGGATTGATTTACACCGGATTTCTCCTTTCAGCCTGAAGAACATTGCCTCTGGGTATCCCAGAGAGGACAGATACAAAGCCCAAGGAAGCAAACAAGAGGATTGAGAGAGAGAGGGAGAGAGATGTTGGCTGATGGCTAATGGCTATATAACATCATTCTCCCCTGGTGAAAAACACTCTATGAGCTAGATGAATGAGAGGAAGAAAGAGAGAGAGAGAGAGTCAGCTGAGAAGGAGAGAGTCCGAGGAACAGAGGGAGAGAAGAAAGAGAGTTAGAGAGAGAGGGACAGTAAGATAGAGGGAGAGAGAGAGAGAGAAAGGCAGAGAGAGTGACAGAGAGGGAGAGTGAGAAATGGAGGACGGAGAGACATGATTGGCTAGTTTGGAGCCTTGCCAGGCATCTGATGGATCTCCACCTTGATCAAACACTGCCCTAGTGAGTGCTGTCAATGCACATGATTTCTCTCCCTACACTATAATGGGTCCATTAAACATGAGAGGCCCCCTATCCAATTTCAGGTGTGCTAGTGGAGGTATACAGATATGCTTGTTGCAAGGGCAATAGCTGTATGAATGGTGTCAAAAGTGCATGTGGTCCTGGCTAGCCATAGAGCAATGCTAACGTTGGTGTTTCATACCAAATGCGGGTGAAGCTTCCAAATCGAGCCAGAGGTTACTTACTGAGCCTACCCCCAGTCTCTCTTTCTCTCCCACACACTCACTTTCAATCTGATCATTATGCTCTCAACAAAGGTGGATGAAAGCCATGAAAGAAGTGCATACGGATGAATTGTGACAGTGACTTCCATCCAATCTCTTGTGCTGTGGTGATAATCAGACAGGCAATGTCTACAACAGTGGTGTCAGAAGTGCATGTGGATACATAGATGTATGGGGCCCTAATCCTGACATTTAACGTATTCATTTCCAATCCTCACAATTCTGTCACTAAAGTCTAAAAAAATCCAGTTGATAGAAAAATCCATTGTAAAGCAAATATGAAATGTAAATCCTGAAATTACTACTGGATCTATCTATCTATCTATCTATCTATCTATCTATCTATCTATCTATCTATCTATCTATCTGTGTAATGATGTTGACATGGTTACCATTCTGACACTGGGAGCCGTAGAAGCCGTGGGGGCAGCTACAGGTGTTGGGGCGGAGGCAGGTACCCCCGTTTAGACACACTGGATCACACAAGGCTAGGAGAAGCAAACAAATAAACATCAACAAACAACACTATTTGGTATAAACAAGGCCAATGAGAACAGTGATGGGACACTGATCAAGCAGGTTTGTGTATTTCTTATGGACTTATGATTTTCAGTGGCCCACTTGATCCCTAATCCTTAAACCCTGTGCCCTTTAAGACATCAACATTATCTCATTCATGTCTTTTGAGTCTTTGAGGGCTCAGGGCATAGAGCTTAGGGGTGGAAGGAGCACTAGATTCAGCTCATATTAGAACTCAACAATATTCCAGTATCTCCAACTGCACTCTAGTACTTCCAAAATGTTATCCAGTATTTCCAAATGTTCCCCAGGAGTTTCAGCACTTTTCCAAAGTACTCTCATATCACCCGATGAGCCAAGAGGGAATCTCTGAGGATGTGGCATCAGCAATCTGTGAGGTCAATGCCTCCTGCAGTCACATCAGTCAGTCAGTCATTCAGTCACTACAGTCAGTCAGTCAGTCAGTCACTACAGTCAGTCAGTCAGTGAACCTTGAGGAAATATCAGGCGCAAAGGGAGACACAAGGTATCAAAGCTCTAAGTGACGAGAGATTCTGCATGTGCCAGGCAAGGGATTGACAAGCTTGCTCTCCACCGCCACCACTACCACCAACAGCACACACACACACACACACACACACACACACACACACGGGTAAACGCATGCGTGCGCACACACAGATACTGTCTGGCAAGGCACTGACAGAGAGCTCTCCTCTGCCTGATGGATTCACAGGCACAGATTGGTTCCCGTGGGAGTCACTTGTACGTGCGCGCACACACAAACACACACTCACACACACACAGGCACACACATTCACACGCACACACATGCACACACATGCACACACACACACACACACACACACACACACACACAGGTCCACACTTGTACAACCAAAGATAGACACAAGCCCACACATACATACACATGCTGTGATACAAATTTGCACATTCAGCAATATGTCACACTCACAGGGACAAACACAAACAGGGGCACACAAACATATAGAGATAAGTTTATATTCACACACACACACACACACACACACACACAGCAGCATGCTGTGCCTACCCGTCTCACAGGAGGGTCCTGTCCATCCAGGCATGCAGAGGCACTCGTCAGGCGACACACACTCCCCACCGTTATGACAGTGACGGTTACACACCACTGAAACGCAGAGACAGGGGGGTAAGGTGGAGGACACAGACGCACACTCTCACACACACACACAGACTGATGTATGCACTCACACACACACACACACACACACACACACATATTTATACATGTTTGCTCTCTCTCCCTACCTCACTCACTCTCTTCCCTACACATACATTACATACACACACAGAAGAGCACACACACACACACACACACACATTTACATTCTTTCAAAAATGCATAATTTATTTATCTCTGAGAGACTGATGAGAGAATGGTCAGAAGCTTTATGGAGGCCACTCACTGGTTTCACATCTGGGCCCCACAAAGCCATAGGGGCAGGAGCAGCTGTCTCTGCCCACGCAGGTCCCTCCATGCTGGCACGGCTGACTGCAGAGTGCTGGGACATGGAAAGAGGGACAGGAAGAGGGAGAGAGAGAGCGAGAGAGACAGAGTGGGGCACAGGGACACATCTATTAGCCACACAGGCAAGACACAGACATGACATAAGCCAGACACCGGCCTCTCCCACATGCTAAACCGTGTGTCTCCTTGCTGACCAGGTGGTGGTTGGTGAGGGCTGTTAGATGCTAACACTAAGTTGCAAGGCCTTGGGAGGCTATGGCTTGGGCTAACAGATGAGGGAGGCACAATTGGACTCCAGGGGGCAGTAGTGTGTCAGCAAGGATGAGGCATAGAGGTGAGAGAGAAAGACAGAAAAAAGAAAGAAAGAGGGAGAGTCACAGAATGTGAAAATGAGGGAGAGGGAGAGAGAGCGAAAAGAATAAGAGAGAGAGAAAGAGGGGGAGGGGGGGCAGACACAGAGGGCAGTGCCAGTGTTGAAGTGATGCAACCCAGTGTGCAGGCGTCATTAAAAACTGGGCACGGATCGCCTGAGTCAAGCCGGCCGGATGTATTTGGGAACGCCCACACATGTATTTGGGAACGCTTTTGTTAATGTGCTGTGTATGTCTCTCTTTCTCTCCCTCTGTCCCTCTTTTTCTCTCCCTCTCTCCCTACCTCTCACTATCTTTCATTCCATCCCCATCTTTCTCTCATTTCATTCCTTTCACTCCTGTTTGCCAACGCCTTCATTTCCCTTCATCAGTTTTAGCCTCCCTTCTCCATTACGGTTCCATTCTAGCCCTCCTCTCCACTCCTTTATCAATCTCCCTCTCTTTTCTGTTCTCTTTTCCTCTCATTTCATCTCATTCTCATCTGGTCCCTCCTTTCCCCTGCCCTCTCCACTTCTAAATCCCCCCAACACCTCCATCTCTCCCTCCTTCTATCCCCCTCTCTCCCTCCAGCGACACTTTGTCCCACCCTCACCTCGTTCTAATGCCTTTAGGAGCTGATGTCATCTCCTCATCTCTTTTTTTTCTTTTCTCTCTCTCTCCCTCTTGGCTTTTCTGCTTCCATTTCCCCTTCACACCTCACTCAGTGACTTTTCCTTTGAATCTCTAATGCATATCTCTTCAGTTTGCACCCCTGCCCACCCTCTGCTTTTTACATTATGTGGTCCTCACCACTCCTGACTTCCTTGCCTGACTACCTCATCTCTCTCTCTCTTCATCTCTCCCTCTCTCTCTTTCTCTCCCTCTTTCTCCGCACCACCTCTCTCGCTCTCTCTCCATCTCCTCTGTCGGGCTGGTGTTGTTTTCTCTCACTGTTGCTCTCATTCCCCCTGGTCCATCTTTTTTGTCCCACCATCTCTCTCCCCATCCTGCTTCTAAGGCCTCCCAACCCCAAAATCTTTCCTCTTTTTCTATCCTCCCTAGCCACATCTCACTCTGTCCATTCCCTTTCTCATGCTCTCTTTATGCACTTGTGTGTGTGTGTGTGTGTGTGTGTGTGTGCGTGTGTGTGTGTGTGTGTGTGTGTGTGTGTGTGTGTGTGTGTGTGTGTGTGTGCGCGCGCGTGTGTGTGTGAGAGAGAGAGAGGAGTCAGTCCTTCACACCTTCATTCTTCACACTCAGAGAGCAGGGATCATTGTGAAACTTCCCCATGACTACATACAGATAACACCTCCCCTGCCCCAACACACAATTTCTCTCTTTCTCTCTCTTACACACACACACACATACACACACACAGAAAGACAGGCAGACAGACAGAAAGCTCTTCTATATCTGTGGTTATTCAGTAAGGCTTTATTTCTTGTCTAATGCGGCTCACCATCCTCGCAGCTCTCGCCATGGTAGCCCTTGATACAGGCACACACACCAGGAGCCACACACGAGCCCCCGTTGCTGCAGGTTGGATTGCAGAGAGCTGCAGAGAAGGAGGCAGACGTCAGATATCACACTTAATAACACCCCCATACACCCCCATACACCTGAGTCCATAACAAAGAGATAAGCTCTTACTGAATGTGTGTGTGTGTGTGTGTGTGTGTGTGTGTGTTTGGGGGGGGGGGGTCGAGAGGAGGGAGGAGCATGGAGAGGTCAGACAGCACCTCCAGGTTTATGTAGTATGAAGCACAAAAGTGTGAACATGTGTCCAAGCAGTTCGACAACCTCTGTGCACCTGTGAATATGAGTGTGTGTGTGTGTGTGTGTGTGTGTGTGTAAGTGAGTGAGTGAGGGGGAGGTGTTGACTGCATGCACGCTGAATGTGAAATGAACTGCAGACACATGGGGCAGGACACAATGTGTGTATGGCATATGTGTATGTTTTGTTTTGTGTTCTGTTTTGTGTGAGTGTTCACACACTTGTTTCTGTTTGTTTGTGGGCAATCAATGGATTTGGTGTGTGGCTGAGCATTCAAGTATATGGATGATTGCAGATTTTAGGTCTGTCTATGGCCATGTTTTCTCACATGTGAATACAATGTGGGTGGTGTGAATGTGTGTGTGTGTGTGTGTGTGTGTGTGTGTGTGTTTGTGTGCGTGCATCAGAGGTGGCTCTGCCTCCCCTCAATCCCATCGGCATCAGATTGGTAAATCAAATATACTAATAGGTTGTAGGCTACTTATGATAACAGTTAACTCTTAATCTGTACCAATATTGTTGGATGAAAAGTTTAAAAATTTATCCCAGGTCGCAACCTAACATGATTTCACCATTGAAATCGTGTGGCTGGCACCAGCCTGGGATGGACACTGAACTTTTGCATGTTGACTGGAGGAACTGCCAAAGTGGTGATGCAGATAAGCTACAACTATTTTGCACATAGTTTACTGTAAATAAAAATGGGAAACATAACTAGTCTGTGAGTCTTTTGCTTCTGTTACCTTTCAGTAGTGTAGCCAGAGACGGTTCTAAATGATTGTGGTGGTGTATGATAGCTTTACAAGCTAGATTACAAATGGGGAATTCAAGCCATGATCTGAGTAGCCAAACGGACATAGTAGCCTATTAATACAAATCTCATGATTGACAAATTCATGTCAGCTTCCCTTATTTCAGCATGAATTTGAAAGGGAATTGGTGCTAGGATGCAGTTATGTACTGTGTGAGTGTGTGTGTGCGTGTGTGTGTGTGTGTGATACCTCACCTGTTTGACAGTCGGGGCCTAAATATCCTGGTTTGCAGCGGCAGGTATTCGGGGCGGTACACTCCATGTTTCTGCCACATGGGTGCCTGCACACAGCTGACAGGGCCACCGCCCCGTTAGAGGAGCCAATTAAGAAAGATTACATTTACACACACACACACACACACACACATGCACGCATACACACCTAGCCTCTCTCCCCGTCAAACAGGCCGTCATGCTGAACACCCCCCCCCCCCCACACACACACACACACTTACACACACACACACACACTCCCTCCACCCCCATCTCACCCCCCCAGACAGCCTTTTGACATTGTGCTGAGGAGCAGATCATTACTGCCTTTCCTGCTCTCTGTTATTCTTCTCAAACATCCCAGCGCCTGATGTCTTACTTTTCCATTCACGCAAGGGCCCAATCAGTGAGGCTAATAACAGCTGAGGCCTGTGAGGACTTACGACTCACTCTAATGAAGGCCTGAATCAATACCTTGTTTATGGGGAGAAGAAAAACATTCCAGAACAATACGCACAGATTCTGTGGCTTAATTCCAATGTCCTCCTTCACCCTAAGCACAGAGCCCTGAAAGAATTACAGTAATCTTGCACCAATCAGTTAATCATGAGACAGATTTAGACCGGTTAGGTTTTTGGATGTCCACGACATAGATGGCATTGGGATTCAGTCCATGGGACATCACTGGGACTATAATGGCCCAGTCTCAGTGTCTGTCCTTCGCAGTGTGATTATGTTAAGTCCATGAGCGCTCAGGGCGTACGTCTAACCCTAGGGGCTACACTGGATGCCTTATGGAAGCCTTATTCGCTGTAGCCTTCCTACATTGGAACAGGGCCACTGATTTCTTGTAAGGCCAGAACTACAAGGCCAGAAGAATACATATAGATTCAGCATCAGTTACATTCAGATTCAATGAGTAAATCCCAACCCCAAAAATGAACCTATCATGGGTTTGATTCATGCCTGCTAAGTGCTCAGATCTTAGGGTATAGGAGGAACATTGAACACGAACTTATACTTCATATCAAGGCTTTCAGAAATACCAGGCCAAAAGAACTCTTCAATACCACTGTCAAAGACTAGCAAACATCCATTATGAGACTTTATGCAAGACTGATGAATTACACTCTGCAATGATCTGTTTTAACACAAGTGCAATTAAAGATAGACTGTTCTGTTACATGCCTGGGAAAATCAGGTTTGCACAGGCAATATATTCTCATTGGTAATGGTCCATTTAATGGTTTAATTTAAGGCACAAATCATGAACATACTGTAGGTTGTGTTTAGTGAAGTGAGATGGTAATGATCTAGCTAAATGGTGTAATTGTGTATTGAACAAAGATTTTCAATTTGAGCTTTCAATTACTCCTCTGTGTTGTTTTAAGGAGTGTCTAGTAAAGCTTGCGATTGGCTGAATACCTCTGCAGGATCTTCCATCCCCAATGTAGTTGATGGGGCAGCGGCCGCAGCGGTAGCCACCACTTGCCCTCTGGTAGCAGGGCACCCCGGGGTAGCAGGGTGCATCATCGCAGGTCAGCGGGGCGAAATCCAGGCCCAGGTCGGATTCGGACCCGGCTTCAGGATCACGGCGGCCCATGAGACTGATGCCGCCGAGGCGAGGAGGAGTAGTGTGGCGGGCCTGGGTGGAACTGAGGGAGGGCCGGTGCGTGCGGCGGGCCGCGGTGGTGAAGGGGAACACGGGCTGTGGTTCGGCGTCAGCTTCCCTTCCAGTACCCCCTAAAGCCCCGTCGGCTGAGTACTCAGCCTCAGAGAAGGAGAAGGAGAGGGCGGTGAGCGCAGCTGTCTGCGGGTGCTGCTGGGCGGGGGTCCATGCACGCGCTCCCCCGGGGGATGCAAGCAGATCCGGGGGCTGGTGCTGCAGCTGGGGATGGACTTCAGGAGACCACTGTGGAAGAGTCACTTTAACATTCTCTGCTGCTGCTGCTGCTGCTGCTGCTGGGCCAATGGCTCTGCTCTGGGACACAGCAGCCTTAGAGGAAGAAACAGCAGCACCAACTCCTGCTTGTGATTCCTTCCAGCTTCCAGCCTCAATGTCAGGCAGCCGGTCTGGCTGTATACCGTTCCCTGAGATACGGTTCCCAGTGGTGTGTGTATGCGCTTGTGTGTGTGTGGGTGTATCCGGAGGGAGCTGCTTCTGGGTCCGTGGGGCGGTTCGCCCCTCCGTGACCAAGTGGACTGTTGGCAGAAGGCCTGGGGTGCGTAACGTTGAGGGCGGCGGTGACATGGTGCTCTGAGCGGGAGGGAAGCTCCGTGCCGGCGGCTGGGAGAGGGAGATGTGGCGGTGGGTGCTCCTGAAGGGGACGGAGGGTAGATGGAGCTGGGGAGCCTTACTATGGAAAGGGCCTGACCTACTAAGCTTGGAACTGGGCAGACCAGCTGTGGAGGGAAAAGCACACAAACTGAGATATTGACTTTAAAGAGGCCTTGAATCAACCACTGCAGCGCAGAATCAACAAAGATAAAGAGCATAAAATAAAAGTGTATGAGAGATAGATAGATAGAAGTGGAGAAGAGATAGCTAGATAGAAAAGAGGGAGAGAGAGAGAGAGAGAGAGAGGTTTTTGATCTATTCAAAGTTTTGATCTATGCAACTGAGGCTTACTTAATGGTGAAATGTGAGACAAACAAGACAGACAGACAGATAAACAAAATAAAAAAACATCACCTTGTCTGGCTAATATTTGTAATACAGTCCTTTTGAAAATGATTTAGCGCTTTTTTAACATGCCCTGCATATCACTTAGTCCAAATACCAGACAAGAAAATGACACTGTAGGTGGCCCTATAATTTGCACAAACATCTCTGGGCTTTGCTTATTTGTAATCCATAAAAGATGCCGATCCCTCCTGTCTTTGGTTTTTGACTCGGGAGTCCCGATAGATAAGCACGGTGTAATCATTTTATCCCAGCCCCATGAACCGCACAAAGACGATGTTTCAACACAGGATGCAGACAGAGTGAGAAATTAAATGTGTTTGGACTGAGGTTTGGACTGATAACTCACACACACACACACACACACACACAGAGGGAGAAAACAAACAGAATTAAAAAAGAAATGTGTGGAAGAAATGATTTACCACACAGATTTCAAGCTAGCTGACAAACACCCATGAGAGAAGAGGACGCCAAGGGAGGCGAAAGAAGAGTTGAGTGGATTTCTAACGATGCAGATATCCACGTCTGGCTTCAGAGCAGAGCTCTACTTGGAGACTGCTGGGAATTCGTCAGAGAAACAGGGAGCCTCCGTGGGCTTCCAAATTCTCGACACGACAAGCCATTATGGTTCTGTCTCTGGCGGAAAGCGTCATGCCTAGTTTTTTTTTTTGTGTGTGTGTGTGTGTAAACTAAATAATGAAAGGCCATCAGACTTTCATGTTCAGTCCATGTTAATTCCATGTTTTTTCCTAATGTGTTTCATGGGCATGCGTCCCCATCAATGCATAAAACTTCCTTTAATCAATAAGAGAACTGAGCGAGTCTCCACCAATTTTCTTTTTCTCTCTTTTTTAATGCTCCCTGCCCGCTGACAAATGGTGTTGTTAGTGTCTGGCCCCCAAGTGGCATCAGGGATGGCGTAAGACACATTTGTGATGTTCCTGCCTGGGCTGTTAAGTGCTCCGCACACTAGCAGATGCCATTACACCGTTACCTTGAACGGATGCTGAGAGCTAAATAAAATATAGATCTTCTCAGGCCTTTTTCCAAGTATGAAAAATAAACAGCAGCTCCTGCCCGTACATCAATTAATCAGCGGCTGGAGGCCTGCAGAGACAGGCTGGGGCTTTTTCCCAGCAGGCAGGGAGACTATATACCCAGTTCTGCCGGCCAGACTCTGGTGCCAACAACATGCAGGCCAGCTATTCATCATTTTCTCCTGAGGAGGATAAAAAAGATGATTGACTATGCAAATGAATGAAAAACCAGTGTGCCTCCATGCAACGCACCATTGTAATTGGCTCTGTGTCTCCTAGGCATCTTCCCCTGAAGGTCAAGTATTGCCCTCACACCCACCCCTTCTCTCTCGCTCTCTCCTGTGCTTTCTTGCTCTTGTATGTGCACCGCTCGCTTTTTGTGTGTGTGGAGGGGGGGTGTCTTCAACGGTAAGGACAAAAAAAACTTTTCTGACTGGATAATTATCATATCACATTCAGGGGCAAAAGCTGAAGAACACATGAGCGCGGGAAGACGTGTGCTGTTCGGAGCGCTGCGCTCCAGTGCATCAAAGGTCGTCTCATCTCAGAGATTAACGCCGCTTTGCTTTACACAATTAGTCAAGGCTTTCTGCCTCCCTATTAGACAGCCAACACGGCACATCAGAGATCACAACTCTACATACCCTTCTTCATGGCTGACTGCCTCTGTTCTTTCCAAAACACAATAAGGTTACAGAGATGAAACCTAAATGTGTGAATTCATGTAGACACACGTGGGTGTGTGTGCCTCAGAGCAGGAAAACATCCTTCCACTGAGCAATACTCTGTCTGAGGAAATTTACAGTAGGTCTATGTATGCATGGGTGATAGATGTGTGTGTGTGTGTGTGTGTGTGTGTGTGTGTGTGTGTTGCATACCTGCTCGGGGATGATTGGTACAGACACGGCCATTGCCATGGTAACCAGGTGGGCAGCGTCCACAGACATAGCCCACGTAAGGCGGGCGAAGGTCGATGCACTGGACGCCTGGGTAACAGGGCCGGCTGGAACACTGCGAGGGAACTGTGGGAGAGTCTGTCAGAAGGAAGACAACACACACACGTACACACACACAAAAACACACACGGAAGATTAACCCATTTTAGTGACCTAAAACACCTGCTAAAACCTAGGATTTTTACAAAATGCAAAAGTTCTTAGGCTCTGTAGCAGATAGAAGCATGAAAAAACAAAGAAAACATCTACGACTACATTTGATTTGTCTTGTATTTGAATTGACTTGCTTAGCCATGATCTTCAAGTGTACTTTTTTGAAAGTCATTGGTTACAGGCCTTAAAATGATTTACAGTGACATATATGCTGCTCCAGGTCCTAAGGGGTAAAACACATATATGCTGCTCCAGGTCCTAAGGGGTAAAACACATAAATGCTGCTCCAGGTTTTAATAGGTGAACCACTCTAATCCTGCATCTGTATGTCCATAACAGTCATTTTTTCTTCACCCTCTCTTTTCGTCTAACATCACTCACTCCCTTACTTCCTTCTTTCTCCCTCTCTTCCTCCCTTTTTCCTACTTAAACTTCCTACTCATTCTACTTACAACTTGAGGAAAACAAGGAGGATATGGACCAAGGATGCAGTAATCAAAGATGGACATACTGTTTACGAGAGCCCAAGATTTGGTCCTGTCCACACACCGTGCAATGTCCCTGTGCTGCAGCTCCACTCTCATTTCCACCACTGTTGTGTTTAAATTCCTCATTTAGAGGCATCTTGGTTGTAATTTCTCCTCATTTGCGCTGTGTTTCATTCGCCAAAGTCTAAATTTCAAGCAAACAGTCCTCCATTGCACTCCTGTAGATGAATGTTCCACTACGTTACTTTCATTAATGGTTTTTTATTGGCGTGAAGAAATGCCAAGGCAACAGCATTGCTAAACGGGCGGGCCTGGCGCGCCGTTAAAGCACAGGAGAAATGCGCTGGAAGTCAGAGCTAATTGCAGTTTTAATTAAAGTGAACAGATCCCTAATCATGCAGCAGTTTATGATCCTAGAGAAGGGAAGCCATCAAATTTTCTATGTTTTGCTGCCGTTGGCAAGTACTCTTTTTACTCCAGTTTTTAATGATGACAGAAAAAATGTAACTTAGACAAGGACAAAGAGTGTGATGGAGGGATGCAGAAATATAGAGAAAGAAATGCAGAGAGAGAGAGAGAGAGTTGGAGAGAAACTTGTTAAACTGTAAGGGGGCCGATGCTCCTCAGGTAATGATTTATATGACATACAAAAGGCAGAAGGCGTTTGTGTGTGTGTGTGTGTGTGTGTGTGTGTGTGTGTGTGTGTGTGTGTGTGTGTGTGTGTGTGTGTGTGTGTGTGTGTGTGTGTGTGTGTGTGTGTGTGTGTGTGTGTGTGTGTGTGTGTGTGTGTGTGTGTGTGTGTGTGTGTGCATGAGTGTGTTTGTGTGTATGTAAAGAAAGACCTGGCTGTGTCTCTCATCTTCACCTTCAGACCTACCTCCAGCCTCAGTCCTGCTGGTACAGCAGGCCGTGCACCCCCCAGCACACTGACACACACACACACACACACACATGCACACACACATGCACAGACACCCTGTGACTGGACCCCCAAAGGTAGTGTGAAGGATTACGCAAATAGGCCTATTAGTCATAAATAAAGTGCTCCATACTTGCCAAAAGTGCTGATGCTTTTCAGTCTAGTTCTCCTTGTGAGGACACTCACTCATTCTCAGAGCATCTGGTAATTACTGCATCAGGCAGGTTACCATGTCCTTAATGAAGGCACCAAATCAAGTTGATGAGGAGACAGGGAGAGGGAGAGTGAGAGAGAGAGCAAAAGAGTGAGAGAGGATGAGAGAGAGAGAGTGAGAGAGAGAGAGAGAGAGCAAAAGAGTGAGAGAGAGTGAGAGAGAGCGAGGGAGTGAGAGAGAGTTAAAGAGTGAGAGAGAGTGAGAAAGAGTGAGAGAGAGAGAGCGAAAGAGTGCAGTAACTGCTCTTCTGTGCTGTTTATAAGCTGCTCTGTAATAAATAAATAAAATAAAACTGGAGGCTTTTTTTCAGGTGACATTGCACCTGACAAACAGTGACAGTCTTGTGAAGATCTGTATTTTTCTGCTGTGCTGTTGTTCGCACAATGAACAGGTGATGGATCAGAGACTTGACAAACCTGGTCGTTAAGACAGAGGTACCATTTCCAGTGGGGTGACAAAGAATAAAACGACATAAAAACTTGTCTTCCATGAGGACAGGCAGAAGGAGAGGAGGGAAGAGAAAGAGACACAGCAACTGTCTTTCATTAAAAAAGTGATTTATCGAACAATGATTACATACATCAGGGAGGTTTATTGCTAGCAATTTTTAGTCCCGTTTCAACAAGGTCAGCGCAAATCTCTCAGATAATGGCTGGATTTATTGGCCTGATGGGTGTGTGCGTAGTTGTATATATATGTGTATGTGTGTGTGTGTGTGAGATGACATAGTGTGCAGGGTGTGTTCCATCTCCAACTCAAAAGCTCTATGACAGGCAATTTGCACGCTGGTGCACATCACACATAGACACACACACACACACACACACACACACACACACACACACACTTGGGATGTCCTGTCTCAGTGCAGAGTTCAGGTAGAGAGCTACACAATGACATCCCATTAGCCTGTGCTAAGCTAACCAACAATGCCTAGTATCTCGGGGCCATAAAAACCTTACATTATTATTTTTTTCCTCATTCTTTCTTTTTGTTCCTGTCATACCATGGGCTCCTCTCCTACAATTAGCCTTGGTGGAATGCACCAGAGGCCATGGAGTGAATGAGGAAGGCTGAGCTCTGATCACTCACAACCGCCCCTGAATGTCACGCACCAAGAACACAAGGTAATTGACAAAGGGCTGATGCTATTATGTTGTGCTTGAAAGGGGGAGCATATGGATACCTGAGCATGTCAAGAATGCTCTTCACCTTCACTGAGTCTGGCACAAATGCGGGGATGTAGACACCAAGACAGCCAGACATACACCCAGACAGCCAGACATACACCCAGACAGACAGACAGACAGAGAAGGAGAAGGAAGAACAGGCTCAAAGAAGCTCCGTCTGAATAATAATATGATATATAATTCAGGAAACCAATGATTACAATGGGAAATGACCTATGAATTGTATTTCAACAATGTTGGTTGTTATGGGCTGGAGAATAGACTGAGTTACTCAAATTAGAGACTGCCATGTATGTCGCTGTGTTCTCATTCTCTCTCTTGCTTTCTTTTACTCCTTCTACATTTCTTTTTCTAACTTTCAGAACTTTCCTCTCATTTCATTCTCCCTCCTTGTCTGTCTCACTGGTTGCAGAACAAGCGGACATTTTTCGAGGAAGTTCTCTCTCCTTGAGCCTTCCGCTCCCCATAGCAACATCAGAACATAATGGAGCCAGATCCAGCTGGGCCTCAATCTCCGGTCAAGATTTATCGCTCCTGATGACTGCCCATATCTCTGGGGCGATGGATGTGGGACACTGAAGCCAATTTGTTCTGTACCTACCCCTCTTCCAGACTTCCAGCTAAACCATCAACCACTGCACCCCCCTCCCCCCACCCCAATCCCCTGCCAAAACAAGTCCAAACGCCATCCCACACGCCTCCTTTGAGAACTAATTCCGCTCTTTGCTTTTGAGACATAGCGCTCCACTGTGCTCCACTTCAAGAGCACAGATTCCACTTCATCATGTTGTGCACATTTGTGTGTGTGCACGCATGTGTATGTGTGTGTGTGTGAGTGTGTATGTGTGTGTGTGTGTGTGTGTGTGTGTGTGTGCATGCATGTGTGTGTGTGAGTGTGTGGGCAGACTGGCCAAAATGACACAGCACAGTCCAGTGCCCTGCTGACAGAAGCCGGCATGTCCATGTCTGGGGCCAGCCCAATTAGAGAGGCCCACTCAGGCCCATGCAGGCCCAGCAGAGAGGCAGCCGTGGCCACACGGCCTTGGTTCCACATCCTGCAGACAGGCAAGTGTCCTTCATGTAACCTCTGAGCGTGTGTCTTTGTGTGTGTGTGTGTGTGTGTGTGTGTGTGTATGTGGGCGTGGAATGTGTACATTTGTCTAATGTGTATGTTGTCTAATGTTTGTCTGTGTATGTCTATGTCTATGTGTGTGTTAAAGTAAGTAAGTCTATGTGTGTTTGTGCATGTGTGTGTGTGTGTGGGTGGGGGAGGCTAGAAGTGCATATTTGTCTAATCTGTGTGTATGGGGGGTGTCTGTGTAGGTCTATGAGTATGTCTATGAGTGTGTGTGTGTGTGTAACCTTGTCATGGCAGGTGTTCGTCTGCGTCGAGCTCAGTAGCAGGCCAGCATGCAGGGAAGCTGAAGCGGACGTGCCTAATTAAGGCTGGTGATTTTATAAGTGACGCCACGATGAAAGATCTGCTCAAAACACCATCGACTGACACAGTGGGCTGTATGAAAGCAATGTCACCTCTGAGGGATGATATAAATAAATAAGTAAATATAAAGCTGTAGGTAGGAATTTAATGAGGCAAACACCACGCAACAGAATGCAACAAAAAAATAAAAACAATGTCAGAAACAAAGGAAGCACTCCAAGTCAGCCAAATGAAATCCCCCATCTACTCATCCCGCGGAAGTGCGCAGACGTTATGATCACTCGGTTCACCTCAGGGTCTGTGTGTGGGACCACTCAAAGGTGTATTCGGAATAAAAGCTAGCGATCAGACCGACGTTGGAAGCACTTTGCTGGCTCTAGGGTCTGACCTAATGGGGTGGTGTGTGTGGACAGTGAGAAAAGCTGAAATGTCTCCATCTGCTTTGTCCAGAATCATCTCTTGGTGTGTGTGTGTGCATCTGTGTGTGTGTGCATGTGAAATGAGAGATGAGGTGTGTGATAGTGATGAGAAGGAGGATCATCTAAGGTGTGTATGTGTGTGTGTGTGTGTGTGTGTGTTTGTGTGGCACTGTGATAAAAAAACACTTGATGACAGGCAATCTGCATCTGGGTGGACTAATGAGGGTACACCCAAAATGTGTTTACCTCTCCCTCTCTGTCTCTTTCTTTCTGTGTGTGTGTGTGTGTGTGTGTGTGCATGTGTGTCTGTATGTGTGTGTGTGTCTGGAGGTTTGGGTACTTGCCGGCCTTGTTGCCATCGCTAGAGCCGATGATGGTGACAGTGCTCTTGCTGTTGGTCTTGTGGCCCAGAGGAGAGCTGGGTTTGTCTGGGGCCGCTGGTGCCAATGGAGCCAATGGAGTGTCTGGGACTGCAGCCGGAGGTGACACTGGTACCACAGCAGGGGCTGGAGGTCGGCTAATGGGTCCTGTGAGATCCGGCCCGTTGCTCGTTCTGCCCATGAAGCTTGTTCTACTGGAGGTGCTGGTTGTGCCAGAACTGCTGGCCCAAATGCTCTCACGGGTCCTGCTGGAGGTGCTAAGCCTGTTGGGGCCACTGGTCCAGACAGCCTCATTGGTTCTGCCAGAGGTGCTGATTCGGTTGGAGCTGATGGTCCGGCCGGAGCCGACGGTCTGAAATGGGGTTGGGGCAGAGGTGACTGCCTGAACCACTGCTGTAGAGAGAGAGACAGAAAGTAAAGAGATAGAGGAAGAAATGGAGGGGTAGAGGGAGAGATAGAGGGAGGGAAGAAGATGGAGAGGTGAAGGGAGAGACATACAGAGGGATGGAGGCAGACAGGGATGAAGAAAGAGACAGTGAGAGAGATGCAACATTACAATTAAATTCCTTCTCAGATAATGAAACCTTTAGGTCTCTTTCAGCTTCCTTGTCTTCATCTATTCATCTATTTATTTTATTTTTATCAAACAGATATTGCATCTGTTTATATTGTTGTATGCTAGCTTTGGCAAAACTACTTTAAGGAGGCATGCCAATAGAGCTCCCATTGAATTGAATCAAATTGAATTGATTAACTGAAATGTAGTCATTCAACTGTAATGTACTATGTACTATAATAGTGTGATGTACTTTATGTGATCTTCAGATAGCTGGGTCTGAGCATTAACCTTGAATGTTGACCCTAGAAACAGAGAAAGAGAGAGAGAGAGAGAGAGAGAAAGAGAGAGAGAGAGAGAACTCTCTTCTATGCTGTCTGCACAGGTGTCAACATACTGTCATGAGGGGAGTCTGAAGCTGGATGATAATGCCACTCGGAGTCTGTTAGAGTCCACCACACAATGGGTGGCCCCACTACAAGTGCACACACGCACACACACACACAAACACAGACAATGCCAAACACACACACACACCCTTACCCACTGAGGTAGCAGGCAGCAGCGGGCAGAACAATAACACACTCCACTGGGCTGTCAGCTCTCAGGCTGAATGAGTTGCTGAGACACTGACCCATCAAAAGACCCATCTTAAAACACACACCTACAGAACCACACATCCTCACACACACACACACACACACAACGCACATGCACATACACAAACATACTCACTCAGACACAGACAGACAGACACATACACACACACACAAGTAAAAGTCAGCTCATTTCACTTTTATACACCCACACACACTAGCCTCCGCTATGCTACCACCACCAGTATTGCTACCGCTATCCTCCACACAGATCATCAGCGATTCCTCCCAATGCCTTGTTGCTGTGGATGGGAGGGGATTATGTGTGGCTATGTGTGGGTGAGCTACACTAGAAAGAAAAAAAACACACACACACACACACACTTTGTACCGATCCCTTCCAGGGGGTGTAAGCTCAGGAGGGTGTGAGCTATTGTGGCTGCCTATGACACAAATGAAAAAGGAACACATAAATAAACCATGACTGGTAACCAAAGAGAGGAGGAGAAAGATTTTGATCCCAGGGGCACCTGACACACTTCTGGGGCCAGAAGCAGAGGCATTTTCTTCAGTACACACACATGCACACATACAACGCACGTGCACATGTGCACACACCTGCCCACACCTGCCCACACCTGTGGATGCTCACACACACACACACACACACACACACACACACACACACACACACACACACACACACACACACACACATACGCACACATACGCACACACAACACACACACACACACACACACATACAATCAGACAAGCTATTGAATATCATCAAAAGTCATAGGAAATAATGAAGGTGCACAGACAGATACAAGACATTAGAGAGAGATGAAGAGGATGAGGCACTATCAAATATTCACTTTCCAGTTTCCACACCAGCCAGCCAGCCTGTCCGTCTGCCAGGAACAGGGACAGAAAGAATAAGAGAGAAAAAAAGGATGTTGAATTTCTCAGCTCTTTCAGGAATATTGACGGTGACATTTGGCATGGAATGATTTTCTTTTTCCACTGTGGGTGGAAGGTGACAAAGGAAAACTGTGTGTGTGTGTGTGTGTGTGTGTATGTGTATGAGTATGTATGTGGGTTGGTCATATCTTTCATTGTTGTACAGAGGCATTGTGAGCACTGGCAAAGAAGCAGAAGTGTGTGTGCATGAGTGTGTATGTGTGTGTGTGTGTGTGTGTGTGTGTGTGTGTGTGTGTGTGTGCGTGTGCACGAGTGTGTGTGTGATGAATGAGGACAGGCCTTGGACATGGCAAGTGGAATAAGCCCCAAAGCGACGACTCCACAAGATGACGCCACACACATACCACCTACAGAAAATTGCTCAGCCCCAACTCATCATCTGGGAAAGGAAGAGGGAGAAAGAGAGAGGAAAAAAGAAACTGACCATGTCAAAATTCCACTTCTCCGGCAAGGAAAAGAACAGTTTGACAGCATTGATGAGAGATGGAATTTCAGAAACAAACTAACAACAGATTTCGAGAGAAGTCGGTACCCTAACCCACCACCCTAATTTGTGAACCCTCAAAGACTTGACAGGCATGAATCAGTCAATCATGATGCCAATTCATGCACACATCTTTGAGGGCTGAAGGTTTAGAAGAGCTTAGGGTGGCCATTGGGATTCCTAAATGAGAGAGTTTCACATGGAGAAAGTGATTGTGGGAGAGGGGCAGTCTTGCACAAGAGGCTTGCGGTATGCATGAGATCACTCCTCATAAAGTCCTCTTCCAGCATCACATGACCCCAATGCCGCAAAAAAAAGAGACAAACCCCAAAACCGCAACCCTCAAAGCCTTTCATATTTCATTTTAACATTAGACCCTTTAGAAGAACACACACAAAAACACACACAACACACCTGTCACACACCGTGCTAAGCTAATGCCTCTGCTAAACATGTTCTGCCTACCGTTGACAGGGGCCAGATTAGTGTGCAGGACAATGTGGCATGGACTGAGACAAAGTAGCCTTCATGCCATTGACCCGTCCACTCACTCAAAAGGTCCCCTTCCCAGGAATCTCTTGACACTTCTCTCATTGGTGTTATGGCAAACATTCATTACGCAGACAGAGAGAGAGAGAGAGAGAGAGAGAGAGGTTGATCTCATTGGCTAGGACAATAGATGACAAGGTATCCAGCTCCTACTTCATAGCTCTTAGTTTTTATATCGCAGGAGGACAGTATACTTCATAGCTCTTTATTTTTATACTGTCTGAAGACACACACACACACATACACACACACACACACACACACACACACACACACACACACACACACACACACACACATGCACACACACTCACACACACACACAAAAGGCAAAAAAGTGGTGCACAGTGTGTAGTACACATAACATATGTCCTAATTTGCTCATTTATGCTTATGTTTGTAAATTCTGGAGAGACTGAGTACACAATAAACACACAAACACACACACAAGCACACACACACACACACACACACACACACACAAACACACACTAGGGCAGGAGAGTGAGCAGGGGCTGTTCTAATTTAGTTCCCCTTGAGTGAGAACGTGCTTAACCAATCCACTCAGCACAACAATGAACAAAGAGCACCAGGAGGGAAGGCACCCATCACCTGCCATATGGTTCTTATTGCACAGCAAAGCAACACGTGTGCGTGCGCTCACACACACGCGCACACACACACACACACACACACACATACACACACACACACACTCACCGACGGGCACACAACGACACAGCCATTACACACAGCCATTAACATGCATGCACGTGCACACACACAAATTGAAATAGAGTTCCTGATTAAACACACATATGGATGCACACACACACACAAACACAAATGTAAACACACACAAACACAAACGTAAAGACAAAAAATTTGCATGTAACACACTGACATCCTCACAAATGTTTTTTATAAAGGCACACTTACTCCACGCACACACACACACACACACACACACACACACACACACACACACACACACACACACACACACACACACATCGCCTATCTGCTGGTTACGATGGGAATGAGCTCTGGGACTGGGATGAGCTTGTAAAAAGTGCTGCAATAATGCTGATGGAGTGTGTAAGAGAGGGTAAGCGTCCAGAAGAGCATGCCAGCCTGACACTGCCTCTGTCTCTGCCTTTGTTTGACCAGACAGCGCAGACACACACAAAACTCAGCTTGCGCCGCCAAAACACCACAGACTTCATCACTTGCAAACTGTGCTCGGGGAAAAAGAAAAAAACCTGTTCACGTTCCCTTAGCGTCAGCCACAGTTTGCCAAATTGTTGTTTCTGTCAGAGAGTGGTGCTGAGAAAGGAAACAAAAAGAGAAACACAAAAGATGCTACTCTGGACTTGTACCCAGAAAAAAGGAAAACATAAGAGAAGACAAGCAGCAGGATGAGACAAAGAAAGAAAGAAAAGAAGAAAAAGAAAAAAGAAAAGAAAGAAAAGTGTTGAGTGTGTGTAGTGTAGTCCCAATAAGGCTGTCCCACTGTCTCATCTTGCCTGTACAAGTAGTACTGCTTTGGTATCTGCTGGTGTCACAGTGCTTTATGTAAAGTAGTTCACTCATTCACGATTCCCTATTTGTAAAAGTAAAAACACAAGAGAGCATGTTCATCTAGGCTGCTACAACTTCAGCAGGCAGGCAGGTAGGGAATAAGTTACCAACTAAATAGAAGGTGAAGATGTCACGCTTCTCCTAAACTTCCTTTATGGTACTTACTGTATGCTTTCATATACAATGACACAAGAGGTGTCAGAACTGTACTGTGCTGTATGTGTAGAGTGAAATGGTGTTCTGTCACTTTAAATGACTTTAAATGGCTTGTTCTCGTGCAATGATGTGCTTTCTGCTCTTCCACGTTAATCTTCATTGCACAGTTATGTTAATTATCAGTAACACTTTGCAGGGAACCTTTGCCTGCGCCACTTTATACACAAAACAACCTGCTATGCTTACAGTGGTTTATAAATTGACCATATAGTGTATACAGCATCCCTGGACTTACCATGAGAGAGAGAGAGAGAGAGAGAGAGAGAGAGAGAGAGAGAGAGAGAGAGAGAGAGAGAGAGAGAGAGAGAGAGATGCTTTATTTATCCCGTATGAAATTCCGGCACCTCTAGCATCTATAACATGATATACATGCGACATACATACACTAAGTAAGGATGGGTTGGTACTTGTGAGATTGGTACCTCACCATCTCATTTGTGGTTTGGCAATTCACCTGTGTAAACAAAGTCTCTCTGCCTAGTTGTCTAGTTGGGTCTGCTTGGCTGTTTTACCTGTGCAGGTGGTCCCATCCCCCGCGGTGCCCAGTGGGCAGCTGCCGCAGGTGTAGGAGCCGAAGTTGTTGAAGCACTGAACGCCGGGGTGGCAGGGGTTCCTCTCACACTCATTTACATCCTCCTGACACGTGGGCCCTGTGCCAGAGAAGAAACAAAAAGAGAGAGGGAGGGAGAGAGAGAGAGAGACAGAGAGAGACAGAGAGAGAGAGAGAGGAGTGCAATGGTCATTAGCACATAGCAAAGAAGCAGGAATGAATAGCCCCCTCAGCTACCCTTTAGACACATGTAGAGCAGGATGCTGTGTTTATGTGCAGCTCTCATTGATCCCTCAATAAACACACACACACATACACAAACACACACACACACATAAACACATACCAAGTCCTAGTAGCTGAGAAGACTTCACACTCAGAGAGAAAACAGCATGAGCAAAAGAGAGAAAAGGGAAGAGATGGAAAAGGGGAAGGATGGAGTGAAGGTGATGGAGGGAAGAAAAGGTGAACGACAGAGGGAAAAAAAAGCCGCCATGTGCATGTGTGTGTGAAGAGAAGCAGAAATAGACTGAAGAGGCAGAAAGACTGTTGAATTTGTTTGCATATATGTGTTTGCGCAAGAGTGTGTGTGTGTGTGTGTGTGTGTGTGTGTGTTTATGTGCAATGTGTGTGTCTGTGAGTGAGAGAGATGGATAGATGGAGTGCTTGTGCCAGCTGGAACTATGCCAATAATAGACCTGAGAGCATCAAGTAAACTCATCTCCTTCCTTAATCAAAGCTGATAGCTATAATCTACATATCTGTTTGTATTCCAACACACAACATTGCATCCAGGTCGCAATTATGACTCTTCCAACATGAATTCAAGCTTGCTGCTCGCCAGCTTCTCATTTAACTTAGCCTGAGGTGATGCAGTCTCCTTTAAATCTGGTTATGATGTACAAACACAAGACTCTTATTAAATACATTGTGAACTGTAGACTCCACTCATCGTGACGAACTGGAGTCGTACTGTAATTTTTTTTGTACTGTAGCGCTGGTCCGGTTTTGTTTAGCTTTCTTCACTCGGGGAACGATCTGTTTTTTGTATTCAGGCTGTGTGTGTGTATTTGTGTGTGTGTGTATGTGTTTGTGTGTTTGGCTCCTCTGAGCAGTGTGTCAAGGGCAGCCTGTGGCTGATTGCTAAAACATGTGCAGTCAAGACGTGCTCCCCGCACCCGCGAGAAATAGGGATCAACAGCACCAAATGCACCAACGCACCAGCGGCATCTTGGACAGAGGGAACACAATTCAACTGGCTTTCAATTAAAACATGTATTTAAAATGCAAAATCTTCATCTAACACATGCACTTGTAAACACACAGACAGACAGACACACACACACATACACACAAACACAAATGCAGGCACATAAAACAAATAAAAAACAAATGCACATAAACAAGCACACACATTCACACATAGACACACACACGCACACACACACACACACACACACACGCGCACAGAAAGGGAGTGCATCAGATGCCTAGAACACAAACAGAATCAAATAAGACACAGCTCTTGAGACTGAACAAACTCATTCATCCAAGCAAGTCCATTCAATCTTTGGTAAGCCATAGTTGATGTTTCTAAGGGCCAAGGCCAAAGTAAACTGTGTTTACTTGATGACCTGTGAAGCGCAGAGCTTAAGTTGTCCTTTTCTGTCTGTATGGTGGGCTAGCACTGCACTTCCCAGTCCACACACATCACAAATCTCTTTCACGGGCACCAATCTGTACAGACGCCTCTGAACACAAACTTCAGTTGCGAGCAGCACAAGAAAAAAAAAAAAAGTATAGAATCTTGGTGTAGTCATTTCTCGTTGCTGTGCTGTTTCAGTGACAGTAATTGTGAGCAGCTCAGAGAATCAGTTAAGACCAAAACAAAAGAGATCTGAGTTGCTGTTGCTTCTGTTTCTCGTTTATGCTATTTGACAAAGCCCCCAGGGTCTCACCAGCATCAAGAAACAGGCTGTATGGATGGGCTATAGTGAGATAGAGACAGCAGAAGAGAGGGAGATAGAGGAATGAGAAGAGAGAAAGAGAGAAGAGGAAGATGAGATAGGACTCGGGCAACATATAAAAATCTCTATAAATCGATAAAGTTGATAAACAGGGAGCAATGGTTGGGTTGTAGCTTGTGTGAAAGAGAAAAAAAGTCTACAGGGCTAACATAGTGGATGGACTATAACTTAAACAGAAAGAGTGAGAGAGAGAGAGAGAGAGAGAGAGAGAGAGAGAGAGAGAGAGAGATGCTGTGTAGTAAGAACAAGGGTCTCTGATGGAAAACTCATTCCTGTATGAGTCACCCTCCACCACCCTCCACCTCCCTCCTCAAAAAGCTTCTCTACTTCTGGAAGTTTCTCTCCTCCTTCCTCTGTCCACTTCAGAGGTCCGATCATGCAAAACAGCCAAAAAATTGTGTGTTCACTCTCCAGAGGTGTCTCTGTTTCCTCCCCTCCTCCTCTTTTTTCCCTTGATCCTTCTTTCTTTTCATTCCCACTCTCTCCTCCTTTCACTTGGTTCGTTCTTTCTATTCTGCGGTAGTTAATCCAAGCTAACAGTGAATGTTTACATACTATAGATTTATGTATCCTGCCCTGATAATCTCCATCCTGAACGTACATGTTCTCCTCATTCAATGATGTGAGCACACAGATAGAAAACTACAAATCCATGTAGGCCTCGGGCACAATCTGCAATGGCATCATGTACTGTATTTCACAACTCTTGCTGGATACCACATGGTAACAAACATCACTATGTCTTTTCACAGATGAAATGGAACACAATGTTTCTACTCGAGCCATTCACCACCACCGACGGGATTGATTTCATCTGCTTAAGAGGAGAGATGAGGAAATGTGTTCTTGTCATTAGAAAGTTGCTCATAAAACAATGGGGGTAAGACCTGACGGGGATTCTATTACCAGAACTCATAATTCCCAGCTTAGAACATGAGGTTAACTTTGAGGTTAGAGGAATGTGGTTCGTTCTCTGGTTAACGGCCGACCGCCGCAGAGCGGTCAGCACCTCGTGATTTAATCATGGGTGTCAACTTCATCCTTTCTCCCCCTGTCAGGACCTGAGTTACCTGCTTCCAAATATTGGGATCTGATGAAGTTTGCGGTTGTGGGACTGAGTGAATTTATTCTGTACCATTGCAAAACGCTGCAGCGATTTGTAAGAGAATAACACACCCAGTCAGTCAGTCAGCCCTGGGGTGGGCAGCTGATTGAATCAAAGAGGATGTAGACAGGCAGCAGGGTAACAGAGCAGGGGGGGCTCGTTCTGTCTGTCTACTTCCTTGACTGTCTTTCTGCCTGCCTGTCTGCCTTCTGTCTGTCATGTGTCTTGGTCCACATAGCTAGAGCAGGATACCTGCTGTGAGGTTTTAGCTCTGCAGAAGGAGAGTATGAGGCCTGGCTGGATATGCTGTATCAGATTGCTCAGGTGTATTATGGGAATTGTGCAATTGTGTGTGTGTGTGTGTACATGTGTGCATTTTGTATGCTTCAGTCCTAAAGAGCTTTAACCTAGACTCTCATTGTGTGTGTGTGTGTGTGTATCTATGTGTATGTACAAGTATGTATGCTTGAGTGAAATAGCACTGTATGTGTGTGCATGTGTAAGTGGGCAGCAGTGCGTGTGTGTGTGTGTGTGTGTATGTGTGTGCGCATGTGTGTGTGTGTGTGTGTGTGTGTGTGTGTGTGTGTGTGTGTGTGTCCACCTCTAAATCCAGGTGCACACTGGCACAAGAAGCCATCCATGGTGTTCACACATATTCCACTCCCACAAGGGTCTGACAAACACTCGTCCACGTCCTGCTCACAGTGGTCACCGTGGAAACCTGCCGCACACACACACAGGTACTCCCCACTGCCAGGGGGAAAATTGATGTTGGTGACACACGTTCCACCATTCAGACAGCCACAGGGCCGCACCGTCACCTGCAGATAGGGACAAGAGATGGAGAGACGGAGATGGCATCGACAGAGAGAGAGAGGGGAGGGAGAAGAGAGGGAGAGGGAGTAAAACAAAATTGATGACAAACTGCTGCTCAGTTGCAAAGTCAGACAACAATCAAAGGAACTAAACAGTTCAGATGCACACCATCCAGTCACCAACTTAACACTGAGTAACCTCTCACTGACATCAAACCCAAATGTTAGATGGATCTTGATTTATTCATGGATCAGGGCATTTTTTTTTTAATTCACTTTTTTGTGAGAGGAGAACACTGTTCTTTCACCTATTCCCCGGAACATCAATCACTTGTTCTTCAATGATGCAGGAAAACTAATCCATGAAGCTATCAGTACTGCAACTGACTTATGCTGTTGCAATGTCTTATTTGATGTTCATGTTGACTCAAGTCTCAGTGATCACCCTTACAGACGAACAGACTTAAACGGCAAGTTTGCAAGGGTTTAGGGGTGTCAAAATCAGAAATGCATGAGGGCTCAGGCTTCAAAGCACATGATTCAGATTTAATTCCAGCAAAACCCTGCTCAGCTGCCAAATCTAAGTTCATCTAAATTACTTTCTCCTGAACCTGTTCTCTGCTCTGCTCTTCTCTGCACCAACTTGAAACAGGAGCCAATAGTGGAAACCCCCGGATCTACTCCTTCTTCTTCCTCTACTCCTCTCTTCTCCTCTCTTGCAGTATCTCTCGATGTACAGGGCTTTATGACTGGTGAATGGCGAGGCGCTCACCTCTGAGACCTGACCCCTACTTTTAGCCCCCTGCTCAGCCTAGGAAATAGTGCAACAGCACACAGAAAAAAAAAGAAAAACAGACCAGGGCCAGATGCTTTGACTCCATCTGGGCTCCAGAGGAAAGGTGCGTTATCCTAGGCCTGTTGATTCGGCTCACTGACAGGGAACGGTGTGTGTGTGTGTGTGTGTGCGTATGTGAGGGAGAGAGAGAGTAAGCTGTGGAGGTTGTGGGAGCAAGAGAGAGGGGTCGCTCGGGAGGTGTTGTGGCCACCTGCTTCTGATTTTGACCCTCCCCCTCGGGTTGCCAGGCACATCCGTCTGGCCCACTGAACCTCAGTGGGAATCAGGCTTATCATAATGAGTGCTTTTAAAGACTAATCAAAGCTAGTTCTCATGGGCACTCCTAGAGCTGTGACCCCCTGCCTGGCACAAGCACTTTCAAGTGAGAGCTTCCAGACTGTAGTAAAAAACCCTGTGAAAACTCAACTAATAATAGAACTCAACTGAGACAGAATCCAGCCAAAGATGTTTAATATTGACCGCTTCAACCCTCTCTGAGCAGTGCCACTTTTTCTATTAGATACTCAATGACTCTGGAAGGCACAAAATTTAAACCAGATTTATACCAAAAGAAAAGGGTTTTGGCTAGTTTCAGGGGTCAGAATCACCACCTGAGACATTGTTTGTCAAGAATACCCCCCCCCCCCCCCCACACACACACACACATGCAAACATACACACACACACACACACACACAATGATCTAGCTTCTTAATAACGTGTTTCAGGGCGCCGTCAGGATTGATAGGGACCATACCAGACCTTGGGTAATGGGTCATATACCGGACCTTGGGTGATGGGTCATTGCAAATTAGCGAAAATTGTGTGTGTCTGTGTGTGTGTGTGTCTGTGTGTGTGACTGTGTGTATGTCTGTGTCTTTTGTAAGTAGTTTTGGATAAAAAGATCTGCTAAACGCATGCATATAAAATGTATGTGTATGTGTGTATGTGTGTGTGTGTGTGTGTGTGTGTGTGTGTGCATACCCTGCTCAACAGGTCTCCTATTCTAGTGCAAACAAAATAAAACAAATTGAAACGTTTCAGTGGCTCAGCTCCACCAACTCCAGGCATATTTCCCTTCTTGTTGTACATCTCTGAGCCAATCCCCTTCAGTTTCAACTTTTCAAACAGTGTTTCTTGTTCCCCATAAACACATGTTGTCTACTCACAGCCATGTTGGCATTCTAGCCTTTACACAATCACCCTTAGGTTTCCTCTCAAGTCAGTCCAAATGACAAGTGATTGGAATTGTAGTGTCTGATTTAGCTTAGCCAGTGACAGTACCAGTCCAGAGGAGCAGCGGTGTCTCGTGTGTGTGTGTGTGTGTGTGTGCGTGTGTGTGTGTGTGTTTGAAAGACAAACTCTCAAGCCAGACAGCTACAAGGAGACAGCTCATGTCAGCCTCAGAGGATTACTACTGCACTACAAACAGCCAAAGGAAGGAATGATGAATGTGTCTGTTGACTAAAATCATTTTCATGCCGTGTGTGTGTGCGCGTGTGCACTTATGAATGTGCATATGTGTGTGTGTGTGTGTGTGTGTGCTTATATGCCCGTGTGTGTATATAAATGTGCACATGTGTGTCTGTACACATGTATGTTTGTGTGTGTACTTATGTGCCTGTGTATATTTAAATGTGCATATGTGTGTGTGTGCATGCATGCATATGTGTGTGTGTGTATATGTGTGTGTGTGCGAGGGACAGTCCCTGCAGTGCTTGCTTCCTGAATGCAACACCTAGACAGTGTGTTTCCATAAACATCATTTACGAGCGCATGCCACTCCCCAACCCATTCTCCACTCCGCTCTCCTCTCTTGTCCTCTCCATTCTTCCACTTCTTCTTTCTCTAACCTCTCCTCTCTCTCTTCCTCTATCTCCTCCTCCTTCTATCCCCTCTCTATTCACTCCATCCTCTCTTTGCTCATAACACTCACACACTTCCATTATTATATTCTGCATTATTAATTTCATATAATACCATATTCACATTCCATATTCGTCTTTTCCATCCATCTCTATTGGTCTCCTTTTTCTATTCTTCTCCTTGTCTATTCTATTCTATTTCTTTTTCTATTCTTCTCCTTGTCTATGCTATTCTATTTCTTTTTCTATTCTTCTCCTTGTCTATGCTATTCTATTTCTTTTTCTATTCTTCTCCTTGTCTATTCTATTCCATTTCTTTTTCTATTCTTCTCCTTGTCTATGCTATTCTATTTCTTTTTCTATTCTTCTCCTTGTCTATGCTATTCTATTTCTTTTTTTATTCTTCTCCTTGTCTATTCTATTCTATTTCTTTTTCTATTCTTCTC